>VYZM01013517.1:25879-98337 GCA_013398915.1 Dromas ardeola
GTAATTTATTTCTTTTCAAATATTAATTATTTAGGTCATCTAACTTCTACAGTAGAGCCTGAGACTTAATAGCAGTTTCAGATGTGGCAACACAGAACACAGTTTCTGGACTGGGCCAGCAATGCAATGTGCTTTTTAAGACTGATAAATTATGGAGTTGCATCAATTTCCCAGCTAATGTAGATGAAGTGTAAATACACGATGATAACTGAAATGCATCCCTTTACAGTATTGTAAATGGGGAGGTGGAAAGACCCTCGATATTTTAAGGGCCAAAGAGAATCACGGGAGCAGCTTTAAAGATTAATTCCTTGTGTCTAGTTTAAAACAAGATTAAATTAGCTTGTGTGAGCTGCTGTTAGCAGATGCACTATTACATTATGCATGATTCTTGACTGCTCGTAGCATGAACAAACTGCACAGTGTTCCATTAGTGATTTTCAATGCTGTGCTAAGCTTTAAGTCACATAGACAGGCCATTGTATTGGGTTTACTTTGTGGATGTGTTTTCCAGGCAATTTCACAACCTACCTGATCACTGTTATTGATTGACTGGGTTTGAAATGGATAAAAGAATTAACCTGTGTAAGGGTAGCAGAATGGGGTATATACAGTATCCTATATACTTAGGAAAATCAATAGTACTCTAATGTAGAAAATTTAACCAGACAAGGCAAAACTCTCCTCCCACCTGCATCAATCCTCATGCTCCTCACAGCGTAAAATGTTATACTAACACTATATGTATATGCTCATATGCTTTTAATGTGCTTTTCCCTTTAGCACTTCTCTTCATACTGTTCTCTCTAACCTCATGGATATATTCATATGCGTACTGTAAAACAAACTTAGGAACTCCTGGATGGGTAAATGTTTCTCCTGTCATGCCCACTTTTGAAGAGCAATGCGGAGAGCTTACATCTAGAAACTTACATTACACTTTTCAAGGTGTAGACACATTCCTGTTTGCTGTCACTTGCACTATGGCTGACCATCATGTCCCTCTGCTAGTTCTGCATGTTTCTACTTTCACATTTATTCTGTCTTGTCCCACACTATTATCTTTCACGGAATCATGGAATTTCAGAGTTGGAAGGGACCTCTAGAGATCATCTAGTCCAACTCCCCTGCTAAAGCAGGATTGCCTAGAGCACGTTACTCAGGACTGCATCCAGACGGGTCTTGAAAGTCTCCAGAGACGGGGACTCCACAACCTCCCTGGGCAGCCTGTCCCAGTGCTCTGTCACCCTCACCGTAAAGAAGTTTTTCCATGTATTTGAACGGAACTTCCTATGTTCCAGCTTGTGCCCGTTACCCCTCGTCCTGTTTCTGGGGACCACTGAAAAGAGCCTGGCTCCATCCTCCTTCAACCCACCCTGTAGATACTTGTAAACATTAATAAGGTCTCCCCTCAGCCTTCTCTTCTCCAGGCTAAAGAGTCCCAGCTCTCTCAGCCTTCCCTCATAAGGGAGATGCTCCAATCCCTCAGTCATCTTTGTTGCCCTACGCTGGATTCTCTCCAGTAGTTCCCTGTCTCTCTTGAACTGGGGAGCCCAGAACTGGCCACAGTATTCCAGTTGTGGCCTCACCAGTGCAGAGCAGAGGGGGAGAATGACCTCCCTTGACCTGCTGGCCACACTCTTCCCTACGCAGCCCAGAATTCCGTTGGCCTTCTTGGCGACAAGGGCGCATTGCTTGCTCATGGATAATTTACTGTCTACGTTTCATTCACAGGTTAAGCCTCAGCAATCTCCATCTCCTACTTAGGGCATTTTCTCACCCTCTTCTGCTTTGTATGAGGAAGAAATGCATGCACACATATTCTTGGTGCCTTTCTCTCATCACACCTACTTTTCATGCTCACCAGATAAACAGTACTGCTTTTTGTATTCGAGTTAATCTTCCCAGTATTGGCTAATGAAATGTTTGTCACTGAAAACAAGACCAAGCTTGTAAAAAAAATATTTGTGGAAAAAAACCCCAATGTTATGGCTATTTGAAATCTTTCCCAGAACTACTACTGAAGCTGTAATCAGAGTTCTTACTTATCCTTAAAACTCAGATAGTGAGATTTTATATTTTACTTTTGTCATATAACTAGTTTCAGGAAATCAGCTTTAGTACAGCTTCAGTTGTATTATGCTTGTTCCTCCAGCACCAAGAGAATATTAAGCATACCAAACCTCTGGCCTTCTGGGAATTCCTGCCTCCTTGGCCAACTCCTTTTCCTTCTTGGCTAACTTTCCCTATTCACAGCCTCCTCTAAGGGAAAAGCCACCCAGAATGGCATTTCTGCCTCTTCTTTCAAGAATCCCAGGAGACTTCAGGAAATAAAAAGTGAGAAGCAACAGTGCTGCTTTAGGTTGTGCTTATCCCACAAGATGGGAAAGAAAAAGACAAAGAAGGAGGCCTGCAATGCAGTTTTAGAATGTGTTTCCAGTCTACTGCTTCGAATCAATTCATGTTTTATATGAATTCAAAATGCAGGTGTCTTTTTTTTTTCTTGTAAAAGTTAGAAATCTCAAAATTTTGTTCTGTTTTGGAATTAATGTTGCTTTGAATCATTTCCTGGAATATGCAATAAATTAATCAGTAAACTATATTAGGAGGTTGGTTACAAGGAACAATATATGGTGAGCTGGTACAGTTACTGTCTTTTGCGTAGACCTGTGCCCAAACTCAGGGTTTCTCTCTGCAAATATTCTGTTGTATAATTTTACAGTGATTTTGCCCACAGCCTGCAGATACTTTGTTTTCTGTAGCTGTTTGAGCCAGCAGCTTGGAGCTTGGAAATTCTTTACTAATTTCAGCACTGATGGTCACTCCTGCTATGCCCTTATTCTCTGTAGACTTTTCCTGTAAAATGGGTGTTAGAGTGGTTGCTCACTGAGCTAATGTTGTGTTAGCTAATGGCTTTAATATGAACTAATAAAATTACACAAAACTGGTAACATTTCTTGGAGGTAAAATTGATTGCAGAAGTTACTACATGACTTCAAAATGCTGTTATTATTTTTTAAAGAAGCCAATAATTCAAGACCTGTTTTTCACTCAAACCAAGGGACATAGAAATTAGAAAAAACAACTCAATCACATGGCTTTATATATGAACTCTTTCTGCTCAAATCTCTGCCCAGACAGGATCAACTTGGGTGGTAAGGTCAGCAGGGTGACAGAGTTGGCTAGCGGTGTCACTGCTTTACCAATGCATACCATCCAGGCACTGTGGAATTGTCGCCAAATCTCAGCATGATGACAACACTACTAACAGGAGTTAGCAATATGCAGAGGAATACTGCTAACAGAAAAAATAGGCTTTCCTCAAATGCTAATCTTGCTAAATGGGAAAGCAATATTCTAGTTCATGGGCATTTAAGGAGAGACATGTGCAATTTCTACGCAGTCAATGTAAACAATTATTCCCACAGAAAGCTAATACTTTGTAAAAAAGTAACTATCCACATTAAGCAGTTTCAGACCGATGTAGTAGATACTGAATCAAAGATCACTAAAGTTCTTTATTGCTGGGGGGGAGGAAGTCCAAATATTGCTTGGCAAATTACTGTTTGCTAGGGGCACTATTACCAGTTGACACAATCACTGGTCAGCAAATTGGTCACATTATTGGTTAGTAAATTTGAGAGTGCAGAAATATTTATTGGTAAATTAGAGATGGCAGAATTATTGGCTGGTAAGAAAAGAATTGCAGTGATTGGTTAACAAATTAGAGATGCTTGGTTTTGTCTGTGGATGAATCAAGGTTGGTCAGATATTGGAGGCCAAATTAAAGATGGCCATGTTATTTATGGTTGCTCTGGTGAATGTTGAAATCCCGCTTTTTGTGTTACAAGCAAGTCAACATTGTGAGGATTTGACTTTTTTTTCCTGATTTATATTTACATTTACAGATCAGAGTTGAAGAATTTCTGTGGGTATTAATACGAAAGTAAACATATATACATATTTTTGCTCTCTTAATTTTTAATGGAACTATGTGTTAGCTGAATTTGTGCAGAGTGCCAGGGGACTTCTGAAATTGTATGAAGTAAATATTAAAGAAAGGTGTTAGATTGCCAGAGCTAAAAACTGAAGTCTTTGCAATTCCAGCATTAAGCTGGTGCAGTGCAGGCGGTGCAAGCTACTCCGCACTGGCCCGTCGGCAGCTGGCTCTGGGAGAAGCTGGTGACATGAATCCCTTTCCTGAGAGGGTGCCTTGCTGCTGGTTGAGAGCTGTAGCCCTGCTTTATTTTGCTGTGAACCGAGGTCAACAAGGATATGGGGCAGTAGTGCCTTCAAAGCAGTAATTTCTGTGAGATGTGGGGATTTCTGCGGGCAATGGCCTCCGTGTACTTAGCTTCTTGAACAAAAGCTAAACAGCCATGACAGAGTCAATCTCCAAGCACTGTTACTATGTAGCGATAGGGTTCTTGATGGAAAACTGTAGCTGAAATCACCATATTCTTGCTAGACAACTATGAAAGCAGCATTTTTTTATCTCATTGATATCACCAATGATGCAAGCTTTCTACTGAAAAGAGCAGTGCAGTGAAAACTGTCTGTTTTCTGGCATTTTCATGTTCTTAGTTGTCTCCAGTTTTTCTCCTTTCTTTCCCTTTATGTGCAGAATTGCTACTTAAAAGCAATCCTGCTTTTGTATACTGTGTTAGAGCAATTCTGAAGAAAAAGTGTGGTTTAGTATCATTCTAGAAGACTGTAAGAAAAATTCTTTTCACTTGACAAACTTTGCAAACAACGCACAGAACACAATGGTTAAACAATTAAATCATTTTAGATTTTAACAATGCTGAAAACAATAATAGAATACTTGTTAAGAAAAGTCTATGGCTGTTTATATAGCTGCTGAATTCTACAATGGAGACTGATGCTAATTAATCAGATTTACTTTTCCAAAGGGACACTTCATAATGCTTTTGACAATAATACAGATGGAGTCAGGGAGGATGTATTTTAAAACTTCAGGAAAGTCTTAAATTTTGAAACATTAAAATTTGCTTTTTATATGAACTCCTGTAACAACAGTGCCCCTACCTTTCTTGTCTACTAATTCTGCCAAAAATGATGTGTTTATTTGGAAACAGTAAAGTATGTTTGACATTTTTAAGACACAGCTATGGGGAAATTTTGCAAAAGTGAAGGAAAGAGAAGGGTGAAAAGGAATTTTTATCCTGCTAAAGTAGCAACACAATCACAAGGTATCTGAGTTTTATAAATCTCCTGGGTTGAGATAACATATACTGCTCAATTTTTGGTTTTCTCATTGAATCAAAAAGTTAGAACTCTAGAATACACCAGAGCATTTCAGTAATACAATGATTGTTCAGTGTTGAGTCCAGCTTGAATTGCTCATATGGAAAGTTTTAGCTGAAACCATCATAATTAATTAGAGATGGTTTAACTAGTTCAGAAAAACATAATTGTAGGGCTTCCCCTTACCCTGGGTAGATGCCTGCATGATCTGCTCTCCAAAAATGAAATAATCCTATCGGTGCCGACCACATTCTGCTCTCAGCTCTCAAGATCAAGTAGGCTCACGCTGTAAGGCACCTCAGTCTGGATTGTTGCATACTCAGGGGTTTTACAGTGGTGATTTGTTTCAGCCGTTACGAACCTTTGGATCTATATTCAGACTTTCTCAAAATCTGGGGTATTGTCTTCAGTCACTATTCAAAGGCATCATGAGATAGGAAAGTAGCAAAAACCAACAGCAACACTAAAATGGAGAAGTGAAGATGGTATGGAAATAAAATAGGACTTATGGGTGGCATTTTTTTCCTCCCAACAAGTTCTGACAGAGAGCAGCTTAATGCAGGAAGGTAGTGGCAGGCCATTAACCTTTCACTGGAAAAGACCAGGCCCTGGGTCTCCCCTGGTTCAAATACAGATGAGCACAGGATTTTACAACAAATCATTGGTTGTAGTTTCAGCTGGTAAAATAAAATTTAGAGGTACGTTGATTCCTCAAGCCATTTATCTGATGAGTTCCTTCCAAGCTCACTGCAGAAACTGGGATAAATGATTCTGCTTGGGCTCAATGGGTATACCTCTCTTTCCAACTTTTTATACCAGACTTCTTAATTAAAAATCCATTATTATTGTCAGGTTAATATCAGCAACAGTATATGTCTGCCACTCTTTATTAATGCAATTAGTTAAAAGCTTAATAGTGGGAGTCTTTACAAAATGCAAAGTTTAAGATTAAAAGCTTGACAAGTTGCATGCAGGAAATTTTTGTTCTGACTGTGATGTTCTGAATTTCTGTTTCACACAGCATAAACTGACAACACTGGTTTTAAACATAAGTATTCCTAACCAAGTCTGCACCTTTATGGTCAGATTGTGTTAGATTGTCATGTGATGTTGCTTGTGTCCCTTAATTAAAGGAATTATACAATTACCTCTATTTGAAATTTCTCTCTGCTAAATGTCAATTTTTACTTTTACAGTTCTCAATTTGTACATTGTGGGCTGATTAACATAATGTGTCTAATAAAACACTAGAAATACAACACTTCATTTGTATCACCAACCAACGTTATGCAAAATTCTTTCTTTACAAGCATTTGCCATTAGTAATTAGAAATCATTGGCAATTCAAGGATTACATTTCATGTATTTCTAGAAAACATTTGAGAATTTTCAAAACGTTTGTAAGACATTTCAGAAAACACAAAAGTGGGGTTCACTGAATAATATATTATTCTGCATTTGGTCAACTGTTTGTCGGTTTTATATATTCATTTAGACCTTTAGGTATAAGTTATGTTCCCTGGGGTTTTTTTCTTGCTAGTTTCAAGTCCTATGTTTGTAGGAGTATGCAAGTAATCATTAAAAATCTGAGGCAACAAATCAAAGCCTACACTATGCTGAAATAGCTGCCAAGTAGGTGAAGTTTCAAATCCAAGTGCCTGAGATGATTAAGAAATTTTAACGTCCTCATTTGAATGGAATAATATGAAATGTCTTAGTGTGGCATACATACTGTGATCATAAAATAATTTCTAAAAATAAAAATAAATGTAAACAGATGCGTATTATCCTTTTTGCCAATTGCAGATATTTGAAAAGCTAAAGGCTATTCAAATTGTGCTGTGAATAGACTATTCTCCAGTGTAGGAAGAAGTAGTTCTTCCCAGGATTCAAATACAATATTTTTCATCTTCACTGTGAAGAGCTTTTTCCTCTTCTTTTCTTTATAGGAATAAAAGGCTTTTCTGTTCTTTCAGTTGAGCGACCTCTGCCTTTTAGGGGGAAATGGAGTTTCTGCTCCACTCACCCATCACCACCGCCCAGCAATTCTGCAGTTTCCGTGCCTGATCTAGGTGAACAATTGGTACAGGGGATGGGAAGAAAGAAGAGAGAAGTATACGAGCACCCGTACATACTTTTTCCACAAAAGAAGGCAGGAAGATTCGTGACCATAAGAAAAAGAACTTAAAACATCTCTCAGGTAGAAATGGGGACATTTTGTAGTATAGCAACGTGATCAGGAATGAATTTGAAAGCTCACTTTTAAATGGCTTAGGCAGCTTTGCAGTTACATGCCAAATGGGTACACTTTATGCATTCAAATATGCAATCTACAATCTGCAGTATCCTTCACAGTCCATTTAGGTGATCTTGTCACACTGCAGTTAGTTGGAATGTCACTAAACTGTCTTAGCAACTCTGGGCACAGAGTTTTTGGTTGGTTTTTTTTTAGTTATATTTTCAAATAGCATTCATTAGGTGTGTTCTTCAAGCTTTTCTGGACAGACTTTGGTGGGTTTGAATTTTGTAATTGGACACTTGAGGATGTAGGGTGTAGAAACTATGTAGTTGAAAGGCCAGTGAAGAGAAGGAGTTCTTCAGCACAAGGTCATCCTGGGCAAAATCTAGTCCAGCCGATTGGGATTCAATGGCAGTTGTAGACTTTAATGGTATATGTGAAATAAAGGACAAGTGTCCACACTGCTGAGACCATCAACATGGTACACTTGGATTGTCCACGGTAATAGATGTGGATAAACAGACTTTGAAGGGACCAAGGTTTAACCATACTTATATAAACAAGTATTCCTTCACTTCTAAGAAATTCTTTAATGTTAATTAGTAGGTACATCCTGTCTGTCGTTTACTCTATGGATTTCACTCATTGTCATTATGAATTCCTAAGTATTGTATATGTTGTGTTTTGGTTATTTCCAAATACATCTGCCTACACTAAGTTTTTAAAAAGTTTTAAGATGCATATGCATCATTTAAAAATATGCAAACATATTACAATTATCCTTTTAAAAAATTGGCTATTGAATGACTTTAGGCAGTGATGTACTTATGTTCCTGTAATCTGTGTGTTTTCATTAAATTGAATGAAATTACTTTCATTTTGTAAAGTAATACGTAAATTAAAAGGAAAGCCTTTGTAGGCTACTGTTTTTATGATGTCCTAACCTTAAGTAGAAAGAAAGCTGAGCCAACTAGTTGTTCTTGCTTTTATTAAAGTTCCTGTTGGCAGCACACTGATGGGACACATTAATCTTAGTATTAATACTGAGGAAAAGGGGCTTAGAAGCCTAGGATGAATAAATCATTCCAGAACCCATTTGGATCTGTTGGCACCTTCACTGTTGCATTGTTGATGGATAAAAAGCTTCTCTAAGTGTTAAAGGGTTGGATAACACAATTGGCTTATTGCAAAATTGCCCACAGTAATTTGTGAGCGTTCTGATTGGGGGTAGGAAGCAATGGGGCAGGATGGTTTGAGCACCTGTAGTAGTTCAGAAAATTAACAGCCTCTTGAACATGCATGGCAAGCCTGTAAGTTGGCAGTCATAAAAGATAGACATTTTCTTCTGTCCCACAATACCCTGTGTAGTTTTTGTCACTGAGACCAGCTAGTGGTGCTTCCAGTCTAGCTCTGTTGACACTACAGAGGAAGCAGAGTAGTTGAAATGCTTCCTATTTATGTTGCATAGGTCTGTCTCCAATCTCTTCATTAAAATCTTTGGAGGCTGGGGGATGAGCTATGTATTTTTTCAATTCAAAAGTGGGTTATCCATTTATCTTTCCCTTGAAGATTATCTCTGAATATGCTGAAAGATAAAATCGTCAGCCTCCAGGGGTAACCTCTTGCTTCAGTTCCTTCATAGCCTGCTGTTTTCTGGGCAGCTTTGGAGTTTTTTCAGTGTCTGCAACATGCTGATCCATTTGTGGCAGTGTCCTTCACTGCTCTGTTTCACCAAACTGCTGTGCTCTCAAGATCCACCTCCATAACACAGCCTCGGAAATAGTTTTTGGTTAACAGCCTCCTTGGCCCCTTCCAGATTCAACTCAAATGCAGTTCTGTGCATGTTCAGTGTAGGATGCAGCAAAAACGTGTCTCTGTGTGGTTACCATGGTGGCCAAGCTGAAGGAGCAGGGGCAAAGACAGGGAAGGAGCCGTGCGAGGCAGTGCTATGAAACTCAGAGGTTTACAGTCTTTTCACCACCCATCTCCTACCCCCAGCAGACCAATGACTGGTGTGATTTCTTTTCACTGGCCCCAGGTGGGCTTGCCTGTCCTCTGGAGTATTCTATGCACTTAAAAATTAATGGGGTTGGATTGCTCGCTGGGTGGGTTTTTCCTGATTCCAACAGCTTTAATTGCTGTTACGTGAAACAGTGGCTGCAGACATTAGACGAAGATTGTCATACAGTAGTAGCTAAACATTTTCAGTGGCAGTCAGTGAGCAATTATATGCTACAATTTACACTATCTTCTCTAGTCTGTTCTTTGACTGAAGAAGCACCTATTATTAGCCAGGCAATAATCAAATACTTAAAATAGGCATATAAAAGAAGATTTGGAGAATAATGCATGCTACCATCTAATAAGCATTTCACTCCCTCATGAGATGCATTGAAGTGTAGAAATTCAAGCTATATCACTGTATTTTTAACTGACAAAATTGCTGTTGAGACAGCTATATTTTCTCAATGTATTTTATTCATAAAACGATCTCGTTTTATAAACACAGATCATCTTTAATGTAATGGATGTAATGTGCAGCAATTATTTTGGATAACTTTTAGTTGTTAGATGGCACAAATCAAAGTTAAAAGAATATTGAAACAGAAGGAAAATGAAAAACAATGTGAAATGTCTCAATACATTTTATTTTCAATGAAATAATAGAATATCACTTTACCAGTTCTAACATAAATGGGATCATTTGAAAGTTATCAACCTGTATATGTGCCGTAATAGATAGAAACATACTTTTTCAAGTCATCCAGTTGCCAGTAGACGTGGGCAGAAAACACTGTTTTACATATATTTGTGATCCATGTAAAGCTGTTGGTTAGCAACAGTTTACAATCTAAAAACTCAAGCAATGAGCGGTAATTGGTAAAGCAACACCAACAATAGAAGGGAGAGAACAAGAGTCACTGGGTCGTGTTTGCTCACTTCAGAATGTGAATTTCCCAAGAAAGTACTAACAATTTAGCTCATTTCTTAAGCAGGGGAACAAATCCCCATGTTTGTCTCTTGATACAGTGACTTATTTCCTTTCTACCTTCTTTCTTCTCCCACTGTCTCTTCCTCAGAGCTGCGCTTAAGTACAGTGGCTTGTGCAGTGACTGAATGCTTGGCTCAATTTGTACAGAACAGATTATGAATAAAACAATATCTCTAGTTCTGTTCAAATGCTTCCAAATTGAGTATATATTAAAATTACTATTTTTAGAACAACAGTTGAAAAGAAATCAATAACCCCTTCCCACCCACCTGTTAGCTTACACTCTTAGAGCATACCTTCACCAGATGCTGAATTTAAATTTCACTTACTAGTATTTTTATAGTCCTCTTATATATTTGGGCTTCTGAGATGAGTATTGCAATAAATAAATTACAGAAATACATAACGTAATGATTGATATAAAAAGAGAGCTTCTGTTATGTAGAGCACTTGAGCACTTACCGTGTGTTTACTATTTGGTACTTGGAGATCATAAAAACTGGTTGTGGGCAGTGGATAACGTTTGTCATTTTGTACTACAGCATATGCTAATCACCTGCCCGTTTTTTTTCTTGACATGTAAGCTGTGATTCTCCATTTCAGGAAACCCTACAAGGATGTTTGGCTGCAGAGAAGTAAAGACTGCAAGCTAGGACATCCACTTTGAAAGCACCCCAGAAGCAGACCCACTTCATGAAGCCTGAATCTGTACTGCTGTCCCCAGGAAGGTCTGGAGCTTATGAATTTGAAAAAACAGTAAAGAAGCAGAAGTCCATACTAGGAGAAAAGCTGTTCTGTATAGCATGATAACCCTGTCAGGAAACGGAAGAGAAAGTCCTGCCTGATCTAAAGCTGTGGAAAACCTTGAACTCACAAGAAAAGGTAGGCTCAAACTATACAAGAGAGAAGTGGCTCAAAACTTTTGAGGTTAATAAAAAAATCTGTAGTTCTTAAGTGATTTGCAGGTAAATGTTATTAAAATAAAAAATCTCTTTCTGAATTTCTCACTTTTCTTCTGCATTTTCATGATGGGTTCCTCCCAGTGTGCTAGGGAATATGCATGCATGCAGTGGCCTCAGCACATTGTTTGTCATGTCAGACAAGGTATATGAGTCTGGGTCTCTGTGGAAGGGCCAAGGCTTAATATAGGCATCTTGTATCTTAGAAGTATGTGGTATCTGGTGCTCAGTTCCACTTGCTAACAATTGGAAAAGCAGAAGACTGGCCTAGTTTGTAATACTAATTATTATTAAATTGCATAGTGGGCCTGAGTCTAATTTTATCCTGATTTTATAGAGCCATTGACCTTAATGGACTTGTTCCAAATTTTTCACTGGCATAACTGCGAGTAGAAGTAGGCCCAATAACTGTCATGTAAAACAAAATCATTCCATCTTGTAAACCATAATACAGGTTACATGGTAGTTAAGTGTGGGCCAAATAAATTCATCCTTCAAATGATGTGTTAAATGGCAACCTTGGATACTTGCAGTCAATTAAAATTTCCTGGCACATTTTCACAGGACAAGGGACGTTTGTTACTAATCTTGTCCAAAAGAAATTCTAGCTGGTATAATTGTATTTTACTTAGCTAAAATTGCCTTTGTGCTTATACTTAGGTAGTTATTCTTCACTCCATCTCTTAGAAAACCCAAACAACTATGTAGTGATTTTGGTGCAGATGACAGCTGTGTTATCACCCAGAAGCAGCATGCAGTAGAGTTTCTCTTACCCTGTACCATTGAACTGCAAAGTGTCTTGAAAATCTAGAATTGTGGAAAAAAAGGGTCAAGACTGCTGTTTTAATACTTAGGGACAGATCCTGAGCTATAAATTACCAGAAGTAGGTTGAGACATCATCTTAATTGATCTGTCTCTTGTCTCTTAAAATAATGTACATTTTAATCGGTCATGCCCATTTGGTTTTATTATTCCTACCTATTTATCTGAATTTTTTTATGACACTTTGGTCTTAAATAAGAAAACAAAGTACAGGCTATTACATTTTTTCTGTTTCTCATGTTAGTCCTGAATTTGTCCTAAAATAACTCTGAAACACTTCAGATTAACTACCATAACAATAAATATTCTTTGAAAACACCTGGTTTTCTGCCTGTGTCTTTGGGCCATCAAATCTGCATTTAAGACCACCTCATTTAACACTTAGCGGTTGCCACATCCAAGATGATGATGTAGATTTTGCCAGCCATTTGGAAGGTGGGGTAGTACAACCATGCTAAGGAATTCATGCAGGATTAAAAATGTCTCCAAAGAAGATGTCCCATATAGGCCTCTAACCTATATGTGGAGAGCGATGTGTTCCTTGCATGGCCCATGGGAAAGCCTAACAAAACTGTGGATATGAGAGACTAGTTGAGGAGAGGGATTGAGGGAAACCACAACAGTCAACCCCAACAGCTACAGAGGGGCTACAGTAAGTATGATGCTGTTATGTATTACTTTTACATTATCTATAATCTGTACAACTTCCCTCTTTCTACCTTTCAAAATAGTGTGTGCAGGCAGGGAGCAGTGGCGTTTTTGTTTTAGAGCAGCTGAACAGTTTTATGAGAATATGTTGGGATCACTAGGCAAAATGTTTCAGCAAACTCCAGATGGATCCACGGGCAGAAGTCTTAATTGCATTCAAATAAACAAAAAACCAGAAACTAATATTGCTGGTAGTAAAGTCTGGCGGTAGTTCGAAAACATTGTGAGCGTGTTTGTATGCATTGAAAAAAGCCAAAGTGCATGTGCAGCAATACCTGCGCATTTCAGTTAAATATATCAGGATACAAGAGTGCTGTGACTAAGCTAGAAAATGGAATGCAAACAGAAATAGTGGTTTCAGTTTACCAGCTACAGGTCTCCTAACCTGAAATACTATATTTTTCGGTTTTCAGTTCCACAGTACTATATATTTGGCTTCTCCAGTTCAAGTCCATAACAAATTACTTGCATGCTGTGCTGAGATTCAAAAAAAAAAAAAAAAAAATAATTTAGAAACAGCTGTTGTTGGCTCTGTAGTCTGGCTTCAACTGATTCCCAAACTCAGCCAACAAACACAGTCCTCCTCCACTTGTAGAGCTTCTGGTTTGTCTTGGCCCATACAGCCCTTTATTCTCTGCAAATTTCACTGGAAACCTCATGCAAATGATGTTTGATCTTTACCAAGTCATCTTAAGGAAGAGCAACCCTGTTTTAGCTTCTTTTCCTTCTCTGCAGTGAGAAAAGGAGGGAGGGGGAAATTTTGTGTGAGGAATCAACTGTGTGCAGGTCTAGTCTTAAGACTCCTAAAAAGTCTTCGACAAGTGTGAGCCTGGGCTTTCCATATGGTCTTCAGTGAGGTATTTGCCAGGATAACCACTGACTGTAATAAGTGTAATAGGGTCTTCCTGTATTTTCCATCTGTATTTTCCATGCAGTTTGCCCAGCACTCTTACCCTCTCCAGAGTGAGAGAACTGTGAAAACCTCCTCTTTAAGTTCAGTGCGTTTCTTACAGGAGCAGGAGTCAGTGCACATCTATGTAGGAAAAAAGTAGGGAGCTATGGCGCTTACTTTTTCATGACTACCACCCTTGCTGATTAAATTATACTTATGTGTGATCAAATATTCTTTCACCCTTTTGGAAATTTGATTCAAATTCTCTAATTTCTGACACCAGAGTGGCCCTGACACCAAGGAATAAAGGAAATGAATGAAAGCAGAGAAAGATTAAACAGAGAAAGATTAAAAGGCCAAAAAAGACAGGAAGGATTCATGCAGTAACACAAGTGTCTCTGACGTCAAGATTAACAACGCGACTTGCCCTCCTACACACTCCACAGTCATCTGCTCAATTTCTACCCAATTTCTGTCTGGAGTCATAACTGTGTGAAGTAGAACACAGCGGTTTTGCATGTTTGGCTGATGGCTCCTCTCTTTGCCTTCGTTCTTTTCATCCTGCACCCTTTTCCAACAGATTTAAATTGGCTGCATGACGTTGGGTTACTGTCTTCTCCCTGTATTCAACTGATCTGTAAGCGTCTACTTTCATTTGCTCTCCACAGCATCCTCATTTTCTCGGTATTCTAACTTTTGCTGCTTGCTCATGCTGAGGTTCTGAATATGCTGGATTAATTACCCTATCCCTAAATCAAAGAAATCTGCATGTCTAGTCGACCTCTTTTTTTTCTGATATTAAGATGGCAGAGCTATTAAAAAGCAATTACTATGAAGAGGTGTAGACTGGAACAGCCATGGGAATTTTTAATAGGAGCATGAGAAAGTGAAGAGTTGGTGATGAAAGCTGTTGTGGCAACTTAACAGTTTACCTGCACAGAGCAACATAAGAAAATGCTTTGAATCTCTTCAACAATAAAATAAGGATGTTATCATGGATTGTATTTTCTAAAATGTGAGATAATAGCACAATGCCAGAACATTCAAAAATCTACTGTTAATTATTAATAGAAAAGAATAAATACACAGTGAGTTCTAATTGCCAGCTCTATTCTGAATTCATCTTTGTTTAGGTTTTGGAGGGTCTGACTCAGAAACAAAATCATCCTGTTAGTAATTCGTGCTATTTTTAATGACTCGAACTGAGTTGCTTCAAAAAGTTGTTTTAAAAATCACTTTGATTTCAGATATCTTTGGCTAGATGTGTATCCCAGATATCTGAGCTGTGTGGGAAATGTGTATGTTCTAACTTACTCAATGTTTTGAAGAGACAACTTGAAACTTAAGAGATGTTTAGTTATTACAGCAGTGGCAACCAAAGACGCTTCTGGAGCCAGATAGTCAAAAGTACACTCTTAGTTCAGGGTCCGGGCTTAAAATGAAAAAGTTTCAACTTTCAATTATTGAAGAAAAAAAAAGCCATTTGCTTTTTGTTCATCTACTATGGGAAAATATTTAACAAACAAATAAATCAATTGGTATCCAGTACGCATTTTCAGATAAGATTAATTTCTGTTTAGACGTCTTGGGGAATGGTGAAATGCTCCTCTAAAAGTACTTTGGTCACTGAAGTTGTCTTTTTATGAAAATTTTAAAACCAGACTAATTCAGCGGCTTGGATTCATTTAGACTTGGTGGTGTCTTTATTAATTTTTCAGGCTGGAGAATGACTCAGATACTTACTTCTGTGAATATATTCCTACCATAAGCATGGGATGGGACCTTGTCATGGGCCAGGGTAGGCTCAGGCAATCATGCGAAAACCTTGTAAACCATCTGAACTCTCCTGAAACAGGCTGATTAAGTGCCACTGCTTTCTCTGGTTTAAGAGGGTATAATGTCAGGAATTGTGGAACAGAAGAGAAAAGTGGGAGAGGCGCGTGCGATTTTGGGCTTGGGCAATCCAATCCATGGAGAGAAAGACATCCAGCAGTGGTTTGCTCCTTTCATAAGCAAGTTATTTGCTCTTCTTGTATCATTGCTTATTCATTTGTATTATTAACAGGCTTTTTAAAACTACTAAAGCCTTGCCACTCATCTTCAAAACCGCCTCTAGGCATCTTTGATTTGTATGGTTAGCATTTACTCCCTAAGGTCTTATCAACCTTGGCAGTGTTAGAAATCATATTTTCACATGCATGAATTGCCCTTGACTAATTTCTCCAGTACAGTTTGAAGATAAATAACCTTCCTTTGGCAGTTGCATTTTTTACTTTTTGCTTGTTTATTTTTAAGACACATAGTATGAATGTGTGTATAGCTATATGGAATACTACAAAGAAAATCTGTATCAAAGTTTGGTTAAGAATGTGCATTATTGTTTTCCTTGAATATGTTAATGCTAGATGGAAGGATTTCTTTTTTTTTTTCTTTTCTTTTTTTATCTTTTGTGAGTCCTTTTTTTCAGATTTCCCTTTCAGAATCATACAGTTCATAGTGACTTTTGATGTTATTCTCCCCCATAGTAGTTATGCGTTTCTAGGAACGGAGTGAAATTAATTTTCTCATTGTGACATGGGACATGTATTCCGTAATAGCCCTCCCTATTTAGTTAGCAAGCATCAAAAAAGGTAAAGTTTCAGAAACTTACGGGTTTTGCTAAATTTGACTTCCAGTAAAAGGCATGCCAGTGCCACTGAAAATAATACCAGCCACATTTTAAGTAGGAACATCAGACAACAGCTCAGGAAAGAAATACAAGAACATAACAGAACTCTAGTGGCTTCCAGAGTGGAAGCACGGAATATGAGCACTACACAGTGTCAGGGACAGGAGACAGAGCAGTTCCCACGTTTGTCATAGACATAGGATGTGACCTGCCAAGCTGTGCGGCGTGGCATCAACAGTGAAGATGATAAGGGTTGGAAAGCAAGATTTCTCAGTCGAAATTCAAGCTGTATAGCTGAGCTACTATAGCCTAGTGTGTTAAGGGAAAGCACTGTATTAGAGAATGTGTTAACTGCCATGGGGCTGAACATTGTTAGAAAAGTGATGTAATTTTGAGATGTTTAACAATTCTAGTAGAAAGCAGATAACTGTTTTTAATTTACCTGGTCAAGATAAACCTTACATCACTGTAAATAAATAGAGGACAGTAAGGTGAATCCAACAGCAAATAATTATTATGGAGTAATTCAGCTTTTTAAATCCATAGCTATTAACAGCTTGTTAGAAATATACTGAATAATTTGCCTAGAGTTTCTGCAACAATGTATGCAATCATCTGTTTGCAGAAACAGTGAATACTTCCTTAGTGATGCAACTGGAAGACACATGCATGAATGTACTACAAGACTTCCTTAGTGATGCAACTGGAAGACACATGCATGAATGTACTACAAGATAGTCTATCACAGTTCATATAGCATTAGCTGAGGCACAACTCTGTGACGTGTTTTCTACATGTAATCCTTGGCTAGGAATAGGATCTTCCCTTCTCACCTGGAGGCATATTTTCAGTTCCTTTTACAATGTTCTCACCAGACATTTTCCTGACTTTGGCCACAATTTTATTGACAGCAGTATGAGTTTCATTGTCTAATTCTTGAATTGTGTTTGTGATGGGAACAGTACCTTCATTTCCTGACACCATTTTGAGAAAACCTGACAGCAGTCCCAGCACTGCCTCACCAGCTATGACAGGACTATGGCCAGGGACTGGAAAAGGGTGCACCTTTCAGACCTATCTCCAGCAGTTCTCATTGTGCTGAGCTTCACCCTCGGGAGCAGCACTCAGGAGTATATAAGCCTCCGTGACTTAGCTGTCTGAAAGACAAAGTCATCGTATCTTTCTTGCAGTGTGTTGAACTAGCACCTGTGTAACACTGGAATTCCTCAAAGAGGTACAGAAGCAATACTTAATATTAATGATCTGAGTATTTCAAGCGGAAAAAGATCCTTTGCAATGTGTCAGCGACATGGACAGTGGCATAGAGTGCACCCTCAGCGAGTTTGCTGACGACCATCCAGAGGGACCTGGAGAGGCTGGAGAGGTGGGCCCATGCCAACCTCATGAAGTTCAACAAGACCAAGTGCAAGGTCCTCCATCTGGGTCGGGGCAATCCCAAGCAACGATATAGGCTGGGCAGTGTCTGGCTTGAGAGCAGCCCTGAAGAAAAGGACTTGGGGGTAATGGTGGACGAGAGGTTCAACATGAGCCGTCAGTGTGCACTTGGAGCCCAGAAGACCAGTCGTATCCTGGGCTGCATCAAGAGAAGTGTGGCCAGCAGGTCGAGGGAGGTGATTCTCCCCCTCTACTCCGCTCTCGTGAGACCCCACCTGGAGTACTGCATCCAGTTCTGGAGCTCCTACTACAAGAAAGATACGGATGTGCTGGAACGTGTCCAGAGAAGGGCCACGAGGATGATCAGAGGGCTGGAGCACCTCTCCTGTGAAGACAGACTGAGAGAGTTGGTGTTGTTCAGTCTGGAGAAAAGAAGGCTCCGAGGAGACCTTCTTGCCAGTATCTTAAGGGGGCCTACAAGAAAGCTGGTGAGGGACTTTTTAGGATGTCGGGTGATGGTAGGACTAGGGGGAATGGATTAGAACTAGAGATGGGTCGATTCAGAATGGACGTTAGGAGGAAGTTCTTCACCACGAGGATGGTGAGACACTGGAACAGGTTGCCCAGAGAGGTGGTGGAAGCCCCATCCGTGGAAGTGTTCAAGGCCAGGCTGGATGGGTCTCTGAGCAACCTGAACTAGTGGGAGGTGTCCCTGCCCATGGCAGGGGGGTTGGAACTAGATGATCTTTAAGGTCCCTTCCAACCCTGAAAATTCTATGATTCTATGAATGTGAGCCCTTAAAGAGTTTGCTACTGTTTAGTTTTCATAAGGAGAATCCTCTTTTCCCCCTTTTCACACTGAAGAGTTTTTACAAAATATTGCTGCCTTTGCTCGCAGATGATGTCCTGTGGACTTTCTGCTGGATTCCTATCAGTCACTAACTATCATTTCCTCTGATATTATCTTTCAGATCTTTTACTTTGAAAAAAGTCTTTTCTGTGACAATCTAATGTAAAGAGTAATCTAACAATGAGAGCCTGGAGGCAAAAGTCTCCTCCTGTTAATACGTTTGTTACAGAAATACAACTTTCTATGAAGATTGAAGCCCTAGTTTATGGGATTGGAACCTGGCTGGGTTTCAGCCTAAAGAGAAAAGTCTTCCGACTAAGAAAAACTGTTCAACTATGGTTTTCATTGTTAGTGCTGTATACTAAGTACTCAAAGGTTATGTGCTCCTTATAGGGCTCAGCTCTAGCTACCATATTATAAACTATCTCGTGTTTGTTATTTAAGTTGAAGAGTGCTGAAAACTCTTGAGAGCTTCTTGTATTAGCTGTCTGAAGTACTGCCAGTATGGCATATGCTTTGTTTCTTTTAGAAAAGGCATAAGGTAATAGACAGTTGGCAGTGGTTAGTTTTCTAATTATGTGGCATGCTCCTCATTTCACAGGGTCACTGGCAGTTTCAGAGAAACAAGAGGATAAACGTAAAACTGATCTTCCATCCACACAATGGCACCTTAGCGGGTCTGAGAGAAAGTCCCAGTCAAAGCCACGTGCATTCAGGTAAGGATCTTATATAACTTTTCATTATAAAACCCTGATAGAATGAATGTTTTAGATAGAGTAAGAAGCTTTGATCACTGTGCTTTACTGAGCAAAATATTTGTAAAACTTCAAGTTTTAAGGATCAGGTCAGAGTCAGAGCAGAAATGACTGCATCTCTATCTGAAAAAAACTTGCAATCATTGCAGGAAAACAAAGCCTGAGGGAGGAGGAGCAGTAAATATTTTCAGAGACATAAAGAATTAGATCACTTTAAGTAGTTTGCCTCATCAGTGTTTTGATTCAAGCTGATGTTCTATGCTCTTCTCCTCCATTCTGTTGTTATGGCAGACTAGTAATTTATTACACTATTGTCAAAGCAGACAAGGTGGCTTTTTCTTATCCAGAAATTATGTGCTGCCAAACCTAAACCAGAATCTGAATTAAAAAAAAAAACACAACTATCATGACTTAAGGAGTACAGTTTCATCATATTAATTTTGTTAGTTTCATCTCTCCACCTTGGAAGTTATGCTAGTATAAATTTAGATGCCAATTTTTGGAAGTGACCTGGGAGTGTTCAAAAAGAATAATTTATGCTTAGTGATTCTGGCTTTGCTATAGTCAACACAGAAAAGGAGTATATAAGAGGGTTGTGAGAGCAAATCAGGATAGAGGCCTGAACTAGATGATCTGAAACACTGTCTGGAGGAGGTACTGACGTCACAAGGTTAAACTTAACCCTTGTCTCACGTTCAGAGGTGCTGTAGAAATTCAGATCTTCTCACACAGAACCAGCACCGACAACACTGAGCACTTTGTAGAATTGAGTACAAGCTGAGTTGGGCTTCCACAGGTGAGACCACCTGAGAATGTCTAGTGACTAGAAATACAAGTTTCTGCCTAATAATGGCAAGGAAGCATATGCAGCAATTTTGCAAACACATGTATTTATGATAGTAGAGACAGAGGTCGGGGGATGTGCTAACTTTGATTATATCGAACACTTGTGGTATAGTGAGTTCTGTAGTTTTATACATGGAACGATACTATTGCTCATTCCTATGCTCTCCATCTGAGCATTCTTAACATATATGTCCTCCTAGCCCACATAAGCAGACAGAAGGGTTGTCAAACTACTTTACAGGTGGGAAATTAAGTGATTTGCCTAGAGCTACAAAGGAAATCGTAAGATTCAAGAGGCTTCTTATCTCCTGTTCCATGCTCTCAATCACAGGACCGTCTTTCCTCCCTAATTTTTTGTGGTTGTCCACAGTGATCCACAAAAACGATGCACTTGATTTCTCAGTGAAGTAGATTTCATAGAGATAGAATAAAGGGCACATTAACAAACTTTCTACAGCTACACCTAATTACTCAGGCTCTTGAATATGCATTGCAGAAGTTTTGTCTACCTGTGAATTCATCAGTCTCACTGCTCAGCTTTAATTACTTAACTTTTTCTTGTTTGATTAATTTGTATTGTTGTACCATTGATGTACTCATCGTTCTACTTAAAATAATTGAATAATGAAATCTTAAAATTCTTTGCATGTGGTCTCTATAAATTTACACCTAACAAACCTTGAGTGTAATGTTTCCAAGCCACCTAAAGAAGAGCAAGTCTCACTATTCTGTTGAAGTGTTTATCACAGTAAAATAGTGGGTTTTTCATTGGGCTCTGTGTTCTGAACAAGATGCACAAGCACATAAAGCTGGAGAGCCTGGGGCTGTATTTGATCGCAAGCTTCACGCTGTCTGACTGGGTCAATGAGTTTTTCCAGACAATTTAGACAATTTTCTCTCTGCAGACAAAATCTCTGGATTTCTCTTCAATGTTTATCAAGGTAAGCTTTACAAAGTATTTCAGAAGTCTCTCTTTTTCTTTTTTATTTTTAATTTTAAATTTGTACGCACCTCCTTCTGGTGCAAAATAAAGATATTGATACTGATTTACACTTCTACAGATTTGTCTTAATGTGTTAGATCAGCATGGTCACTATCACTGTATCTTGTGTTAAAGCAAAGTAGGATTAGCTGCCCAGAAGTATATCTGGAATGTCAAGGGCTCACATGTCATCCCTGCTATACGTATCTCCACACAGAGAGTGGGAATGCAGGATATGCAGAAGAATAGTTGCCAGCACTATCTGCAAACAGCACAGCAAGTGTTTTTTCAGTTGGTAGAGACAAGGTGGTGCAATTAAGCCTAGCAGCATGACACAGCGCTGTTGGAATGGCCATCGCTTCTTAAACTCTTTCTTCCAGAAGTTCACCATCACAGTTCTTGATTAATCCCCCTTTCTGCTGCTGAAGTGCAGTTTGAATTTAGAACTTCCTAATATTACACTCTTCCATGTTTCTCTGTTTCAGTACTATTTTTTGAAGTACGTAAATCTGGCCAGAGTTTTTGTTGAGGGACTTGGCATTTTGGTGTGGAACTATTAAATGTAATGAGGTTTGAAGCACAGTTTGGAAGACAAACCTATTTGCAGGCCTGATTTGTACAGTGCATCAATTATTTGTGCATCTGAAGTGAAACAGTACTATGTGTAGAGGTTTTGTGGGGCATGGGTCTATATTATACTATATTTTCCCTTCTTATTGGAATAGTAATTTTTTAGTTCTGATGTTTAGGTTGCAAAGTTTCTGAGCTGAAGCACAAGTAAGGCTTTGCTGTGACATTACTGGATTTAGTTAGCAACATCACAATGAAACAAAGAAAACAGTAGTAGTTCAACATAGGGGTTCATTTTTTTGGTATTGGAGCGATCTACTTAATCTTAGAGTCACTGGCCATATGACAAAAAGGGAAGTTGTTAAATTCTTTATGGTATCCATGAAAACTGATAGTGGATTGCTAGAGGCTAAACTTCTTCTATTCCTAAGTTTGGCAGTATTATTTTGTGTAGAAAATTATAGCAATTACTTAAGGCATAGTAGAGATCACTGAAAATAATAAATAGAATATTTTTCTTTTGTACTTTCAAGTACAGTTAGTAAACAAGTATTTAAGGGTTAATGTTCAGTCATTTAGTATGTCCATACGCTGATAGATAGTGATGTGCTTAATGAAAGATAGCAACAGTCTGACAGTTGGAAAGTTTCTGAAGAAGGGGACAGGAAAAGGTTTGCACTGGTGACTCTAAAGCCGTCATTTTGTGCATCTCGAAGAATTTAATTTGGAACCATTATGTTCTTTGAAAGGGATGAGAATTTAGTATGCTGTGCATCTCCTCTTAATATGTTTCCTGTTTGTACAAAGCAAGGTGAAAAAAAGCAACAAATAAATCTGTAGAACTTGTATCAGTAATGCTTAGTTTTACATCCAGTTTAGCGCAAAGATAAAGCAAATCAGCCCATAATAGAAATAACCAAAAAGAAAATGAATGGACCTAGGGAAATGGAATAACTGAAGCACTAAGTGTGGTATAAATTAGAATTTTACTAGTTTTATAGGAGGGTCTTGGATGCAGTCCTTTCCCAAGGTAGTACTAGGCTATTAAGTGTATTTCCCATTAGTATGTGATACCCATAACTGAGACACAAGTGTTGGAAAGCTGGATAACGGTGATGCTGTTGACCTCTATTGTGCATTGTAAATAATATAAAATAAGTTAATTTTTCTTTCTTCATTTTTATCACCTGTCTTTGTAGTTAAGCTCTTCCCTTGAACATCCTTTGAAAAGACAAAAAAATTGTGCATTCTCTTCTCTTGAGTCATTTGGCTGCATTAAAATGCAATAAAAAGCAAAAAAAATGATACAAAAATGATGTATTCTCATCAGAATGAGAAGACTGTAACAGGGATTTCACTGCACGCCATACAGAACCTAAAATAGGTTTCCATGTTTCAACCCAACAATTAGAGCATATCCAGCTCAATGGGTCTTACAGTATACATCCACACTATCTGGAGGGAGCTATTATTTGTGAAGCAAATTCACGGGTGAATAGACACATTGGCAAAAGTGTGCTGAGAAATGCCCCCAATGGTCTGTTGAAGGTTTTAAAGGATTGACAAAGAGTTTCAAATATTGTAAGTAGGTAATAAATGACTTCAAGGTGCAAAAGGCAAGACGACCATTTCAACAGTCACACAGAGTAGAAAAAATATCTCAGTACCAATATTTGATAAATATGGGTCAAATGTGCTTGTCGGATATTATTGGAGTAGATCAGAAGTCTCATGGTCAAGTGGTGGTGTATTTGATGATCAGCAGTGAATTTGTTTCCATGGTGTTAGATACAGTGGTATGTCGCAAGCACAAAACTACACGCGTAAATTGAGGCCAAAATCATCTTTAACTGTACCAGTCAAAAATGTAATATATATTTCACAGGAAATTCCCAGTTCAAAAAAAACCCCAGCGTTCTGATTTTGCAGGTGATTTAGCATTCTTTCTTTGGAAATCATATGTCATTTAATTTGGAGCCCTAATGGCTCAGTGTGTTGCTGCTCAGTAGCAGATTCTGCAGTCTCAAGTCACAGGCCCAGAAAAGGGTACATGATTAGTGAGTCACTTCCTGGGAAAATTGTATTTGGCAGGATTCTGCCTGTCCATTGCTGATATGGGAGGGGAAAGAAGGGAATAATGTTCTTCCAGCATTATCAAAAGATTTTTGTTGAAGGAGGAAAATACAGTTTTCAAAAATAGTCTTCAACTACAATGGCTGAACCACTGTGCTGAAAATCATGAAATTTTTCTGGCTTCATTCATTGAACGGTTTCTAGCTTCCATGTCAAAGAGGGCATAGGACCTAGTGATACAGTTCTTACCGTGCAAATGAAATTCATCACCAGGCAGGTCTTCCATCTTTAGGGAACAGGGCAGACCCCTGGGGGAGAGAATATGTGTCTTTAAAATTCCAGAATGCTTCATTGTGCCTTTGAAGAAAGCTGACAGAATACTTTAATTTAGTAGATATTTTCCATTTCTTATGCCCCTTCAGCTGTTGGATTTTCAGTTTATTCAATTTTAGTATTATCTCTTGCAGGTTTGCCCTATCCTTCCATGTCTTTCAGTGGCATTCATTTCTGTAAAAGTGTCTTGCTACGTTATGCCAAGATAAATACTAGCAGAACTGTATCCATGCTAGGAAATTGCACCAGTGTAACTATAAACTGAGATAGTTAAATCAGCACTGTGCGTAAACTTAAGTGCTTTGCTGGATTTTAGTCAAAACACTTTAAAAGTAATGTTAAAATTTGGTTTTGTGCCAGCTTTAGGCCGAACTCAGCCACCTGTATTCATATTGCATGCTTTGCCGTGAGTATGCTGCAAGTATGTTCAAAACTTAAGACAAAGGATAGTACCACTGAAATCGTTTAGAACTTAAAGATATGCATCTGTTTAACCTCTTTCCTGACTCAGGAGGTACTTAAACATATACTTAAAGATACAGTTTTCTGCTGAATAAGTACGTTCTTTTCTTAAAATGGCAATGAAGAAATTCTTATTTTGAATGTAATAGGAAAATTCCTAGAATCAGTCAGCCAAAGATAATTGCTGTTTGGAGAGCTTTGAATGCACACAGTAAGAAAAGTACATTTTATCCAAGGAAAAACATACCTCTTTAAATCAGTACAACCCACAAGGCAATATTATTTTTATTAACACATATGCCGTAATGCTAAAAGTTGTTATATGTTTGACTTGACCCAATAATCACACAACATAAATGATATTCAAACAGGAGTGTATTGCATTGCAAAGATTAATTAACCTGAAAGTTACTTTACACCACTCTTCAGCACAAAAAGTATCATTTACTCTAAGGTTATGGCCCCTTTACCTTGCCAGAATACTTTAAAATAGTTCTGAAAATTCATTTCTGAAGAGCAAGGCAATAAATTATTCCACAGGACGTATTGGGTAGTGCAAAATTCTGCCAGTAGACCTACTTCAAAAGTTACAAACCACACAGTTGACTCTTGTTGGGCCACAAGCACTCCAGTGATTATCCATTTCAATGGTCAATTACACTAGAGAAGATTTTACATGCGTACTGCTCAGCTGAGCTTCACAGAGCCAAAAAGATTATTGGTCCTCTCCCAAGTCTGAGAGACTTGCATCCAGTGCCATGCCCTCAGGAATATCCCTTCTTCGTCTCATTTTTTAGTGCTTGCATGATTTTGGTGGAGAAGTTAACTAAGCCTGTAGAATCGGCTTCACTGAATGTTATTAAATATTTTTTACTTTTCTCCATATAATGCATTTATATATTTTCTGTGCAAAAAGAGTGTCCAAGAGTCTTCAGAAGATACAAATATTTTTATCAAACCAACTCTTGGGTTAAATTTTAGATGCTTGCAATCAGTCTCCTAAACTCAGAATGCAAGTTGTTTGCCCTACTAGCCTCCCTATCAAATCATTAGTCTTCATGGTCCAAGCTCTTTGGGAGACTTTTGGGAGGAATATTTGTGTATTTGTGTAATCCAAAAGGATTCGCACTACTGTATGTTTCATTTCTGTAGTCCGGATGCCTCAAAACTTGCTTTTTCAGTGTGTTGGAATTTGATTTATGCTGCAGAACATGCTTACACAGATCTCTGTGAGATTTTTCCCTTTCTATACAAAAGGCAAAACACTTCTCTTTTCAATCTCGTTTTCCTTTCCCACAACTCTGTTGCCTCTCTTCTGTACAGGGAACATGCTAACTTGTTTAAGTGGTGCACAACACGGTATTTTAACATTAATCCTTAATATTGTTTTATTGAAATGAGTACATGTATATTTTTCACTGTCTCATACACCATTATAATTTCTTTTACTCTGTTAAATTCAGATGTAATTTAGGATGGAAAAATACATTTTAGAATTACACCTGGAGCATGTAGTATTAGTATGACTTTTCCATGGCATGACAGTGATGTTTCCACAATCTATACATATTGATTTAGGCTGATAATAAACAATTTGATTAGGCTCTATCTATAGGCTGTCATTTCAATCACTGTCACTGGTCCAATAGAGTGGAAGGCAGCTAGCAGACACATATGGCAAGATTTCTCAAAATAAGAAACTCTGGCCTGATTAGAGCCCTAGGTTCAGTGAATTGGACAAGACAGCTCAGCTGCCAGGTTATTAACTCCCTCAGAAAATACTCTGCCTTTTCCCCGGGGCCGGCCTGAATATTCTGATCTGGATCGATAAGCAATCTCCGGTGTGTACAAAATGCCAGCTAGAATCATTTGTCTCAGTGCAGTCTCCTTACAAAGGATAAAACACCTGCAGTATATGGCCTTCTCTCCCTCCTCCCCCACCTTCCCCTTTTTAACTAATGACCCACAAAGAAGGAAGAAGTAACTGAACCTATTCCATCATCAGGAAGGCTCTCTCAGGTTTGTTTTAATGATCACAATGGCTACCTTTCAATCTTATAAAAATTATATCAGTCATGGTTTCCCTGTGGCATGTTTATGTAAGTAATGTGAACTGCAATGTAATGACAAGTGTACAGATGTCATTGTAAGAGGGCCCTTGGCAAGAAGATATCTCAGAATGTCAGAATTTTAATAAACAGCGGACTGCTGGTAGGGTTCTCTTTGGTGGTTGTCTTTTATATTTGTAACATGTGCTGTGATCTGTTGCTTGGGCCAGAGATTTTTCAAGAGTGTTTAGCAGCAAAGGGTACTTTAAAATTGATTGGAACAGAAGAATTATTTTCCAGAGTGGTGGTGTTTGCCCTATGTGGTACATATCCGCAGTTTTGTTTCTAGTAGTGGTGGATTGTAGACATGTAACTTGTACTTTCTTCAGATAAGTGCCAAAACATGGAATTTTCATCTGGTTGAATTCAGAACCATCCAAAGCTCTTAGACCTTGTTTTCTCAAGAGGGAAAACCACTTCATAAGATGCCTTACCCTTCCCACTTTTGGTTAGAAAGTGTAGCAGACTTGAGAGGAAAGCCCCTGCTTTAATACTTCTACACTGTCCCATTCTTCTTCTAATCCCAGGCAAAATCCAAATTGTAGGCGGGAAGGAAAATAAAATTAATAAGAACAGTCCTTACAAATATGAGAGACATTTAGCACTTGAAAGAAAATATGACTGTGATAGCATGATGATAAAGCTCCTTGCTGTTTTTTCATCTGGATTATACAAAAAGTAAGAATAACAGGTGTTGATACCTGTCTCAGAGAGAGTGGTCAGCTGTAAAGTTAACACAAAGCAAAGAATTTCCAGCTCTTGATGTGTGCAGCTTCAGTGTTTGGGTTCTGATTAATTGAGAACCCTTGTCCTTTTTCAATATTTAAAAAAGGATATGTGCTTTTTCTTTCAAAGTTCTGCTTAACGGACATCTTCGGTGAAATTCAGTTCTGTCTTCTTATGTAATGCTCCAGAGTTTGTTCCCTGGCCGTACTCGTTATCTTATATGCTTGAATTTAAATACAGTAAAAAAGAATGTCTATCTACTAATGGGCACCCTTGACTTAAATTAAAATCAAATAACTGCAAAATTGCGAAAAAGCCCCAAACCCCCAAGTTTCTCTCCTTCACTGGCACAAGACAGGACCTCCTATTGCCTAAAAGGTATATAGCATCATACGTCCCATGCAGTCAAGAAGTAAAAGCTAAATCTCCTTAGCTATCTACATTGAATATTTACTGAGTAAATTCTTATACTAAATACCTGTTTCTGCGTATGGATTAAAATTCTTTCAAGAATAGAGGACGGTTTTAACCTGTTTTTCCAGGCGATTGAACTAGCTCCTTACCCATCTGTAAATGACAGCATAATTCTGACCTCAGTTTACGTAACTGTTTACCTCTATGTGCCTACTGAAAACTTGGCAGTTAATGTAAACTGAAGGTCCACACCTAGTTCAAAAATAAAGTGGGTTTTTTGTGTCACGTTTTCTCATCACAAATCAGAAGTATTTTACATTTGTACTGCCATCACTTGGAAAAGAAAATAAGGTTTCTATCTACTCTCTGTCCTTCTTTGCTGCACGAAGTGTCTTTGCCCTGATAGTGTCAAGCAATGAGAATACTGCTGCCTTCCGGACAGTTTCTTTCATATTTGTTATCCAAAACTTTAGGATATAAATGATGCTTTAAAAAAAGAACGATGTAAGGAACAACCGTAATGAATTGATTTCTCAATGTAGAAAACATATTTCCCATCAAGACACCTATTAGAATGTTTATCTCGGGGAAAATGCACACAGTTTATATGAAAAGCTGATGTTATGTTAATTTCCGTTATTATATACAGATAATATTGAGGAAGATGGAACAAAGTGCCTTTAAACCAAAGCTGATGACATTTTTTTTCTTGTTTGCTACAGTTTTATTGTAGTGAAATATGTTCATTTTAGCGGTGGAAAACTGCCCTAAATAGACAGCATAAGAGCAATAAGATGTCACATTGCAGAGCACAATTTTAAAATGATGTGCTCTAGAAGTAAGGCTTTTAGACGTTTTGGTTTATGTATTAAAACTTCCCACAAATTTGATTGAGAATGAGCCTTTGATGGATATTTGCTGCAGTTATGCTGCATTAGACTCGATTTATCCACCACCTCTCATTGTTGCTATTGATTGATTTTTAAATTAGATGAAGGCAATCAGTAAATACCACCCAATCAAGTCCTAAAAACATACAGGAGATTAGACAATTTAGGGTAATCAATGAAAATATTCTGTGATTTGCTACCACTCAATTTTGACCATAAATTACGACAATAACTTGCAAGTTAGTAAGCCATAAAACAAGAGGATGTGACAAGAAAAACTATAAGAAATGAATTAAGGAGATGAAGAGGAACCACTAGTGTTGTCATTTAATGAGAGAAAATTACTCTTTATACATATCTTGCATTTCTAGTTGAGTCTTGCCAACAGTAATGGAGTACAAGAGCACAAACACTTCTCTCAGATTTTTTTTGTTGTTGTTGTAATATAAAAGCTGTGCTTTTGTGTAACAAAACAGTTTGAACAATAACTAATCTACCTAATTTTATTGCAGCAAATAAATTAATGTAATTTTAGGTTTAAAACCTGCTGCTTGATAAAACCCCTCACCTACATCACAGGCACTTGCAAACACTAATTTTAAAGTCACACTTTTACATGGTGTTATATCCTACAAAGTTTAAAATGTAGCAATAATTGAATGTTATTTTAGACCAACACTTTGAAGAAGCTGTGCTTATACACTGTTTTTCTGTGATACATTTCACCCATTTCCTATATTTTCACAGCAGTCTCACCAGCAACTAATAATTCACATGCCTTAAAAAAATCTGTTTTAAAGTTTATTTACTAGTTGTAAATAGGTGGTTGGGTTCTTTCCATTTATAATTTCAGTATCTATTTGGAATTTCTAGGCAGTATCTGTGCAGTATTTCCAGGCTGAAAAGCTGCTTAGAAATATATAATATAAACAACCATTAACAGCTATAGGCTTTATTGGAATAAATTGTTGAAATAAAGCAAATATTTGTCATAAATGTGCTCCCTTCAAAAAGTAGTACAGATGTGATACTGCTGAGTAGCATGCAAAAGTCGTCTTGGTTAATGCGTTTATGATCCTCCTTAGAATAATAAGGAACATTTAGAAAAGGTGTACAGAATAATTTTGGGGAGCATTGATCATCAAGAAGGGTGATATTAACATGATGCCTTCGACAAGAGGAAAATTTAGGTGCCTTTTTCCACACTAAACAGAAATTTGAGAGGGCTGCAAACTGCACAGCACACCTCGAATGGTGATGAGAATTAAACATAGGACAGCACTAAAGGAGAAAGGAACACCCTTACTGCAGTCACACACACTAAAATACGATGATGTAGAAAGTGCCTTAGTAGAGCTTGGTGACAGAGCATTTTCTTTGCCAGCACATAAACACAAAATACACAGATGGAATAAATACTGAAAATATATGGATTCATATTTACCATGATGTAATTAATTTCACATTGCAGTGGAAAAAAACCCAGAGTCGGAAGAAAGCATTAGTGATGTTTCAAACAAAAGATTAGTCAGCAAATACTGACTCTGTATCAGCGTGTGGACTCTCGTGAGAGAATCCAGAATTAGAATATGAGGAGTATTTCGTGCAGAAATTCAAAGCACTTGCTGTAGTAGACAAATGTCTGGCACTAGCTTAAAAAAATAAAAAGGTAGTTGTTCTTAGCTAGTTCTTTTTCTATAGTAATTTCCTTCAGCCTAGTGTTTTAGAATCAGAACTCACTTTTCTGTGCAAGTCTGTGGAACAGAATAAGTCTATGTAAGTGCCGGGCCCCTTGCAGAATCACATTTCTCTCTGTCAAAGACACTTTCCACCTGAATTCTGAATTCAGCATTATAAAACTGTCTGGTCTTTCAGATTTTCCCTGTTGTCCAGTCTATCTGTCTAAGGCAATCCAGCTTGAAGAGGAACTTATGTGAATGCCTAATAGAACAGAAAAACACCCCCAGCTTGCTAAATTTTTTGTTTTGTTTTGTTTTTTTAAAGATCATTGAAATGGACTTTTCATTAACTCCTGCATTGTATCAATTTCTACAGGCTCACAAGATGTTAAGAAAGAAGTAAATTCGGTGCTAACGATAGCTTTTCTTCCTTTCAGGTAAATTTGGTAGTAGAGGAAACTTCTGTGTCTTACACCATTTGCGTAATTTCTGAAAAGAATATAAAATGAGAGTGGAAGAGACCTGGTCTCAAAAATAATATTCCTCCCTCTGTAGGAACCGTTATTTCTGAAATTTGAGATTTTTACTTTAATTTGAAATCTCCTTTGAAAATCCATTTCCGGCTTCTTTCTAAAATATTCTGGATGTGATTAAACCTCTGAAAATCTCATGGAAATTTGCAAAATACGCAGCTAGGTTGTGAAGGCAGGAAATGAAAAAGCTCAGAATTTGGATGGACTTTGAAGCATTTGCATTCTCATATTTAAATATTTGCCTGAATTACATCTGAGCTATAACTTACCACTCACTGTAATTTTTTGCATTCTCTGTAATTAATGGTACTCAAGACAAAGCAATATTTACATTATTTCAATGTATCGACATCCTGTGTTCAAACTCGTGTTTCGATGAGCTAAAAAAACTACAAAACAAAACGCCATTAACCTCTAGCAAGGAGAACAGGAAAGGGAGAGAAAAAAGAAAACCCCTGACTTAAAACAAAGACAGGGACCTACTTTGCAGTTCCTGATGGACTGGTGCAATACAATGAAGCTGGTGTATTCGATATAACTTTGAGAATAATTGCCTGGGAGGTAACCAGAAGAAGTACATTTTACTTTATCATGGTACATAAATAAAAGGGCAGACTAATTAATCATATAACTTACTAAAAGTGCTTTTTATTTTGCCATTTAGTATGCCAGAAAGATAATTTTCTTTAATGTATATACCCAGTATTAACATGATTTAATCCATCATGTTCTGTATTATGAAATTACTTTGTTTTACTCCCTGATCCAGCTGAAGATCATTAACCCACACTATTATCTAAGTCATACATCATTTGAGTGTATTACCTCATATAGCAAAAAAGCTACTTCCCTCGGTTACACACTCCAACTAAGAAATCATTTTTTCTGGATCTTGCTGACAAGCAGAGCTGTTTTCATTAGAAAGCAGATGGTTCACTACTTCGATTCTGTTTTACCTTCACATTTGCTCCAGCTCAGAGTTCTTTGCTGCCAGTCACCTCGTTGTTTGTCTCTCGCAATGTCCACATCCTGTATTACAGACCTATCTATAAAATGTGCTAAGCAATTGAATACTTTGCCTTTCCCCAAGACCTCCTCTTTGAATGCCTCATGTACTCTGCATCCTCACTTGTTGTAAGTCAATTGTCAAAAAGCAATGAAAATGAATCTAATCATCTGAACAATAGCTGAAGATCCCAGAGTTTTGCCTGTGCCTGTTAGTTGAGAGTGCCAAAGATGTAATTCACGCATTCAGATTTGAGGTTGGGCCTGAAGTCACACCACTGGTGAATTTGCCTCAGTAGAGCTCTAGGGCCGAATCTGACCTTCTATCATTTCTTGCAGTTTGAGGTTACGGTGTTTACGACATTGATATTTCCACCCTTTGAGTCTATATAATGCATGTTCTGCTTAGGCTGCCATGACACCACAGGTGCCTGGGCGGTGTCAGTAAGTAGTAGTCTGCAATGTAAGTGTGTGCATGATAGAGTAGATAGCAAGGGTCACTCTGTCCTGAAGACAAGCATTACTTATGTTATTATATTCAGAGTAAGCAACATGTGAATGTCATCTTATGGTAGAGCTGTGAGAGATGCAGGCCTGGTTGTCTCAACAATGTCAATTCAAAGGTAAACACTCACTTGAGATTTCTGAATATTGTGCTTCTGCGACGACGGTTTCCCTCTTCCCGTCGCTCTTTAAATTCATGTATTTGGATATTTCTTGTGTGACTAGCTATGTCATCTACTTGGGTACAAAAGCACTGTTGGTTTCTGGAATACACAGGAATATATTTCCTAACATTCAATTTCTCCGTGGTGCTCAGATCATATAGGAAGCAGGCATGAAATCTGGTCTGTTCAGTAACAATGAAAAAATACAGGAGTGAGGATATTGCCAAGCATCTCCCTGAAGGAGCTCATACATTCAGAGGTTTGTGCATTTTACTGGAGCTCCAGACAGGGACCATAAGTGATAGAGGCTTTCTGGCATGGTATCTGCACACATGAGTCACTGTCCATGGCAGAGATGGAGGAAGGAAAGGCAAGGTGGGAGTTAGGATTCTTTTGGTCTTCGTTTTATGTTTCATGTTTCCAGATGCTGATACATGGATTATTTTTTTTAAAATGTTGCTTTCTTTATGCTGTCTGTTTTGTGGCATCATAGTAAGTGCAGTTTTGAAGCATATCCCAATAATCCAGTGTCACCTTGCTACTATGTGGTTTTATTACTTGAAAAAAGCTATCAGCCCTTCTCACTAGCTTTATACACATGTTTTTCTAACAAAGAAATATCAGCTGGAAATACATATATTTTTTTAAGAAGGCTTTGGGAAAATCATGTTTGTATGTTAACAGTAAAGCAAAACCATGTAGCACTCTTGATGGTCTGAGGAGACTTGTTTTCATTCTCTTGGGATTTGCAAACAACAGAAATTACCTGCTTCTATTTGCTTTCCATATGCTAGCATAAACATCCGGTTAAGCCATATAGATTGGTTTGAGTCAAAACAAAGACTGGTTAGTTCCTGAAAATATTTCTTGGTATTTTTATAATAAAAAAGAACAAATGATTTTTTGAAATAGTTGTACTTCAAGAAGCGGAAGTAACACCTGTTAAGTTTCAGACTGGTTTTAGTTATCTCTAAGCATTTGCCTTGAGGAGTAGGCTCTCATTCTAGTTAGGTGAGGAGACTAAATGCTGTCATTGCTTAAATAGGAAGCCACTTATTAAACATTCAATCCTTAGAGGTAAACCATCATTATATAATTTCAGTTCTTCCTTAGTGTATATGTTTTGGTTTTGATTATTCTATACTGAAGATGATACTCAAACATTGTAGTAATACGTTCAGACCCACTTTGTGTAGTTTTCTCTGATTTCTGCCATGTCCATCACAAACTCCGTTTTTCTTACAGCTTCAGGAAATTTGAGGTTTTTTTTTTTCACGGATTTTTTTTTTCACATACCTTCCTAACTCATGTCAAATTTACTATTTATTACCTTCTTACATTTGCCATGTGTAAAGATGTTCTCTTCTTTGTTCACACTGAAAACTAATATGGAGCTTGGCAGGAATAAGGGCATGGTGTTAGGATGGGTATTTGATTTTGTTAATTTTAAGGACAACCTGTTCACCGATCTTAACGTGCATCATAGGTGGGATGTGATTTAAAACAATGACCTTTTTTTTTCTTGTAGAGTTTTAACTGAAATTGTAGGAAGAATAAAGGCCTGTAATGAACACGCTTGCAAAATTCAAAGAAAAGATAATAGATTTGCATTGGTTCCAAATATCGTCACCTAGATGAACACCAAGGACAATGTTTAGTTATAGATTAATAATCCATGGTACATAGAGTTCTGAACAAATTGGGGGAAAACATAAAGCTACAATATTAAGCAAAGCCAAGGCTGAAGGTCAGCGTGCAGTTACTAACCATGCTCAGTTATATTATTTTTAGTGATGACACAACATTTAAGCTATTGAACTTGGCACCACAAACAGCCGTGCATATTGTACAGGGTGAAGAAGTATGCAGTTGTTTGGGGCTGGTTTTTACATTTCTGTTTATAAAGTCCATGGACTCTGGTCTACTGTCAGTCAAACGTAGCCTCAGCATTCAACCTGAATAAACCTCACAGCCGTAATCCAGCTGCAATAAGACAGGGCAAGAATAGTAGGTGCAAGGTGCTGCTGCTTACACATTATGAGCCAGAAACCAAAAAGGGTAAGGCATAAAGACAGATTATCTTCTGCAGAAGGAGCTGGGTGCAGCTCTCGCTGGGGCTTTAGAGGTAATGCCTTTTCACAGCGAACTCTCTGTTGCAGAACTTTAAACTCCACTTGTGCACCTGGGCAAGGTTGCCAAAGTGATGAGAGAAGAGCAGACTGCACGGTCTTCTGGAGGGGCTGGGTTAGCCCACACTGAAGTGTGTGCAGCTCCAGCTACAGTACCAGAAATCGCCAAACTGTCCAGTTTAAAGTTAGCCTGGGCATGTCTATACAATCTGGAGCGTAGCCCAACCCATGAACATCCTCACAGGCCATTGCTCTGTGGCAGCACAGACCCTGGTTTTGCATAGTATTAGAGGTGAATGCTGTGAATAGCTTTGATTGCCCTGTGTCCAAAAGGAGATTTCTGTGCCACTACCAAGTTCCCCATGCAGCTTGCCAGCTATGACAGTGACTGTTGAATGGAGTTACCCTGAGCTTCTCTAGATACCATAATCTACTCCTTAAGCTATCAGTTTATCACAGGTGTTTTCTTATAGTTGGTAACTGTCATCTTCTGACAGCGATGCCCAAGTGTTTTAAGAATGTACCTCCAGTGAACTGAGAGAAAAGAAGGACTTTTTGGTTTATGCCTTTGAGTGTTCCACACAATGTGATTTAGCATTGATGTCACCCAAGCCAATTTTTTTCTGCTCAAGATGGTATTTTGCAAATTCTGTAGTTGAAAGTAATTATCAAATCAGGAAAAGGATATAACACCAACAACAAAGTAGTACTGTGAACTGTTGGTATGAAACTTTGTTTTTAGTATGAGTAAGTTAGTGGTTTTGCTTTAGCAATTATGAGCTTAATATACCCAAAACTTCCATCAATTTTTCTAGCCTAGGTTTTGTTCCTACTTGAACGCTAAGAGTATAATTACAAAACATCATAAAGTAACAAACCCTGGAAAAATAATTCCAAGCAAAACAAATGAGAAGCCATGGGAAATTATAGCATAGGATCTTGACAAGTTAAAATAGAAAACAGTTCAGTACACCAGGTGCTATTCTGGGATTTGTGTGTGAGACTGTATAGGGAGTGCACAGACACTCCTGATGTTCATATAAACACATGCAGAAATTTCACCTGTTATTCTATGGGAATAAGTTATCTACTTTCTTTAAAATTGCATCAAAAGCAGTTAGAAAATGTAAACTATTAAAACGAGATATAATACTGGGCAATAGCAATCTATTTATATAAATATGTCATTTGCATTTATGAACTCTGTTCAACTTCCATGCATGTTTTACTTTTTTCAAACAACAAACTGACCTTTCCAATTCATAATGAGGTATGAAATAAATGAGAGAATGCTGAAGGTGAGTCATTCATTAATCATAAGCAAAACAGGGCTGAAATCAAGGACACAGGAGCACAAATTGTAAAAGTAATAGGTTGCATAATCATTGTATTTAATATTAACTACATTATGTTTTTCATGTGAGTTCTGAGAAGTTGATTTTTTATGTTTACATGAAACTAATCCAAGGTAAATTTTATTTCTCAATATTATTTCATCCTAGTGGTTGCCCTTTTTTTAATAAAGTAGAAGACATGAATTCTAGCTTGTCACGTTATTATGGAGATTTAATAGAGGGGCTTAGCAGGAACCTTTAAGCCTACTGAAACTTCTGATTTAAGATACTCCACTTTTGACTAGAATGTACCGACTTGTGTAGCTACAACCCCTTTTTGTTTGTCATGGCAGATCTCCCATTAAGGACATAAATTCACCTGGAATTCATTGTTTTGGCCAAAATAAATTGCTATCCATATTCGGCTGTCAGAGAAAGACAGACCAAGAACTATTACTTGAACAATTCTGGGCTTTTATCCTTCAAGAGTTCAGTCCACAGTGATTACACAATGTGGAACAAGGTTGTTCACAATTTACAGGTGACTGAGTATTTAAATAATTGGGGTAGCTCAAATGGATACAATAATAATACTACTAATAATAATATGTTCCCCCATGTCAGATTTCAACTAAAAACACAAGAACAAACTAGGTTGGAGGAAGATAAGGTGGACTGGTGATGCAGCCAGGAGTCAACTCATTTAAAAATCACTAAACAGATGCATCTCCCTGTTCCATACACATTTGTTCTCTCATTTGGGTGGAGCTTGTATTGATGCTACTCTTACTAGTTATTTCAGAGTTTGCTGGACTGAGATAGAGAAAAAGAGAGGAGGAAAGTGCAGAATGAGAACTATGCACACAACTTACAGGAAGGTACCATTGTGTTTTGCAACCCCCAATGTAATATTTCTTCACAGCCTTGTCAGCTTTGTGTGTCTGTAACTCTGTCTGCATAGACCAGCAGTGATCAGGGTGACACTTCCCTGTTAGCTGTCTGGCTGAAATCCCAGCGTGGTTGAGAGCCGTGGGCCGCACATCACCTCCCTGGGGAGCACAGGGAGGGTCTGGGCAGCTCCCTGCAGGGGCCTCTGGGTTCCCATACAGCATGGGTCACACTGGGGTCTGTGCAACCCTTCTATGCTGGCCTTGGTGGTCCATACTAGTCCATCTTTCTGCAGAAAAAAATTGGAGTTACCCAGCAGGTCTTGCCTCACCTAAGTCCTGTTAGTGATCACGGGGGCTGTTTCCATGCGGTGCTCTGTGCCCAGGCACACGAACTGATGTGTCCTGGGATCTTGTCCTTCTGTGAACTCTGGGGCTAGCCTGTGTTTGCATCAGTGTCTGGAAGAAGTGTTTCTGGGTCCTCCTGTCAAATGAACTCGTGTTGTAGTGCTGATGTCGGAGCTGAATTTGAACTGGACACATTAGTCCCATGTGGTTGTCCTCACTATCATACACAGCCTCTGTGACTTGCACCCTTTAGGATGGTACGGCCCACTCCATGAAATCCTGTAGCCCATGTTAGAAAGACTGTAACATCCATGGGTCAGAGAAGCTGTGCTGCATGCTTTGTGACTTGGAATCTGCCTCGGAGCAGTTTTTGCTCACGCTCTTTCTTAGCTATAATTCATGCATGTTGTTTTGGTGCATAGCAATATCTGAATAAACATTTGCCTACATTTAGACTATAAAAACAGGCATTAATAGGCCAGTGTTTAATACCTAGATGGAAATCATGATTTCTCAGTGTTGCCCTTAACAACCTTTGCAACTTGAAGCAAAGTTCTCTCTGCAATTCTGTATTCAGAGAAAAAAAAAATATCTGTGGTTTAAAAGTACACACTGGATTTCCTTCATATGTTTTCTATAACCTTTGATAAAGAAAGTATCTTAATTTTTAAAACTCCCATTTAACCAATTTCCCACCTTCTCTACTCTGACCTTTCTACATTTTATAAATTATATTAGTGTTAGATTCACACAGTGCTTAAGGTCTTTCTTCCTTATATGAGAAACTATATATAAGCTGCAAGGTGTTAAAACCAATAATTGTTAGTGACGTTTTTCTTTCTAAAGAAATATAAAGGATATGATGTTCAATGACTAGATCTAAATGAGATTTTAGGATTGGATGGTTTTAGGGAGGAAAAAAAAAGTCACCGAATTTTGTTGTGCATTGAATGGTATGCTATTAAGACTAAGGAATTTGACCAGGTCTGTTAAAAATCATACATTCCACTCAGGCCTGTGAAAGTGGGGAGTTCCCCATAACGTATTTACCTTCGTTTTAGATGCAGGTGTTTTAAATGTGGTGCTCTGGTTTAGATTCCAGAGCAAATAGGTTACCTATGATATTATCATTCCCAGGAATAGATTGCCAAGCGCTGCCTTTCTCAGGCAATATGGTTAAAGGGTTCACCGTGTCCCCAGTGGTCCTCTGCTTGACTGCTTTTCCCAAGCTCCAGATCAATCTTTAACTCCTCACTTTTAAATTAGGATGAAATACCATGGAGAAGAAAAGGAACATAAATACTTCCAAACCCCAACCAAATAGAATGTCTCACTCTTCCCTCTCCTAAACAAGACACAATTATGAAGCCCATGAAGTCTTCTCTGTGCTGGACCAATTATTTCTAAGTGTTTTGAACCAATCTCTAACTTGCCAGCAGAATATTTTTTCCAAGTAATTTTCTAGTGTTGTTGCGGAGTCAACTCAGTACCAAAACCATTTTCCTATGTGCCTGAGAAGTCTGCCACAGTAGAAAATTTGGAAAAAAAAATCGGTACCATATCAGAATTTTTTGACTTTTATAGGTACCTCGGCCCTGCTCTTTGCGTGGTGTCTTGCACAAATAAGCTCTCTGAATCTGAGCTGGGCTTCCTCTGTACCTCCCAGAATCCAACTTTGCAGAGCTTCTCTTGTTCTGCTTTCAGAGGCTGTTCTGGAGATGGATGGTAACTTTATATCCAAAAGTTAAAACATGAAAAAGAATTTGGCTTTTGGGGGGACTTGGACTTGTTTATGTCTCCACCATACTTTAAATTGCTGTTAAAATATCTACAAATGTATTCATGAAACATATCAAAGTTGAAGGAATGCATTTTAAGCTAATGCCCTCTCCTACGTTAATGATTAATATTGTGAGAACTCAGCTTGGTATTTATTGTGTCATGACATAAGTAAATTGAACTCCAAGCAAGTCATTATCTATTTTTTTTTTTTTCAAGTGTGCAATGCCAAATGATTAACTTCTTTGGTAGAAGGATACTCTAAGCATGTATTAGTTGGGAGAGAAGATCACTTGAAAATTTGGCCATTGTTGAATGGCTTTGAAATTCTACTCTGTATCGACAAACATGGATAATTCAAAATCATTTTTCAACAGGCCAATCAAAGGCACTTTTACTCATGTATTGTTCAGCCACATTTCAGTTTGATCACAAACATGTCAGCACTGTAGCTATTACAAAATCAAAATTTTCAACATTCTTAATTCTGTGGGAAGGGTGTTTTATTTCACTAGGAAAAAAAAGCTATTTGTCTTGAAATGTAAATATTACCTTTCAGGAAAGATACTGCCTGGAAAATTCTGCCTGAAATGTGAATGATTCAGAAAATTATAAACACCTAAAATTCTTAGAATTTAGATTAGAATGAAAATACTTGGACAGTATTTACTATCCCGTTGTTAAAACCTGAAACTAGACTTCCCTGTCTGCAAAGACTTTAAGGTTCCAGTTCCATTTTGCAATTCCCAATTTTTTTATGGTAAGCTAGCCACTGTTTAGAGCCTCAAAGGTGTTTCACCTAATTTCCCTTGTATCACCAGACAGTACATGGCCAATGTACATGGCCATACAAATAAGCCTTGAGAATATCATCAAATTCATTCTAATTTCATTCATGCCTTGGAGATAATAATTTAAAGAGTTAGTCACTGCTTGCAATTAAGCATGGAGAAAATAGATCCGTCCCATAATTTATGTCTGCAAAGGTTGGGCTGGATTTGTAATTAATGTTTGCTCCTTTTAATGAAATACTCCAAAGGTCTGCACTTCTGTCATTCATGGAGGTAATTTTTCAATTGATTAGTAAAATAATACTTGAAAAGTAAATGCACCTGCTTTAGCACAGAAATGTCTTAGTCAAGTAGAGACAATGATTGGAGTGCTAAAAAAATATCATTTCAATACAGTAGAGACTGGAGTTTTACTCCTCCAGAATTCAGAGCTCCCACTAAAGAGAAAAAAGGAAAAGGTAATTAAACCTCCAACAACTTCTTCAGCATGCTTTCATCCAGTTTAATTCCTGGGTGGTTTTCAGCATAACTAAATACTTTTAGAAACACATGCCTGAACTGTGCATTTGTGCAAGTGAAATATCTCTGGAAAGCACATGTCACAGCAGGACATAATTTTTATATTTGTGTACCATAGTATTTTTGGAGGGGATGAACAAATAATTTAATATTGGGAATTTGTTTCCATTTTGGATAAACAATCAAAATCTGACAGCTCATCTGGATTATATTCTTATTTCTTCTTCAGAATCAAACCTTTTCAAGCCTGCAAAATTGCAATACTTATGAGTTAGCATCCTGCAACTGCTGGTTTAAAATGGCTTGTAATGTCCTTTCTACAAAACAACCGCTACCAAACCAAACGAAATAAAATAACAAGCAACCTCTGCCTGCTTTCAGGGAATTCATAAGGATTTTGTTTGAATTAATCACTCCAGAAAGAATGTTTCAAGGCTACTGTTTTGCTAATTTAGTCATTTTGACACAAGGGATTACTATTCCTGTACTACAGAGACCCCACATTCTGTAGTAGTGAACTTTCTGCAAATTGACCATAAGTCGGACTAGACAGAATGCAGAGTAGAAGCCACAATCTATGCTAAATTTATTGAGGGCCACAAACATGGTTGTCCCAGAGGTTTTGAACCTCCGGTCATCTGGGACAAGGATTTTGCTTTCAGAGAAAGAAGCAAGAGAAATTAATAAACATGGTGAAAGCAGCCCTTATCCAGTGCTCAGCCTAGTGGAGCAGAGTAATCCAGACAGTGGAGGCGGGGGGAGGGGGGATGTCAACTAATAAGGGTGGCAAAAGAGTCAATGGCTCATACTTCCTCTGGCCAATGTTATCGCTAGATAAAAAGGTAGCTTTGCACCATGTTTGGCAGAGTACTTGCCAGCAAATTCTCCAGCCACAGTTTTAAAATTTGAGCTCTGCTCTGTTCATGAAAATATCTCATACTATAGCTTCCACATGGCTGAATCTTTTTTTTGCTGCTGAAAAGAACTAGATTTTAAGGCTCGTTTCTTTCCTCAGTGTTTCCTCACTGATGTGCTTTAGGCAGCAATGTTTGGACCTTTGCCGACACTGGCTGGGTCAGCAGGCAGCTGCTGTGAAGCACTTCTGAGAGGGAGCCCAGGTTGGACCACGTATGACTTCCAGTCTGGGTGAGCAACACCATTTAACACCTCACTCTAGGACTGTTTCCCAGTCACAGCCCTCTGAGAATGCCCGCTTGGCATTTTCCTGTCCAGAGAGGAAAACATGTGGGTAGTGGTCCCTCATAGCTGTAGCAGAGAAGCCTTCAAGACTCAGATCTTCTCCCAGATCTTAGAAGAGGAAAGAGAAATGGTTGGAAGTGGGGTGTGGGTTAGAAGTGCTGTTGTGCTAAGCCTAGGGGTGGGCCACAGGAGTGATGGCAGGACACACAGTCAGCATGTGGATGCTGGTTTGATCCTATGTATGTTTAGCATCACCATATTATCTTGCCCATCAGAACATTTCACTGTAAGGATAAAGGTTTATAGTTTTAACACTAGAGTTTTAAGTGTGTGAATCATCTGATGAGCAAAGCAGCACCTAAGGACGTTTAAAAATCTGGACCTTGAACTTAGTATAACTCCCATTAAAGTCAATGGATGCTGAGTCAGACTAATTCTTTTTGCACACCAGAGACTCAAAAGGTGAAAATTGTGGCACCACTGATGTTTTGCCATTGACCTCATAGGGTCAGGATTTCATGCTAAAAGCCATAAAATGACACCGGCATTTCGTCACTGCTATCTTGGATCTGATTCATAATAGTGACCCAGGAGAGAAAAATCTGCGTAATCCATTACCAGTGTGCATCTGCCCAGCACTGTCTCACCACCTCCTACCTTGTTTAAAGAGGGGGAATAATCTATAATTTTGAGCTGCCTTTATTTTAGCCAGAATGGAAAAATCCTGGGATTCATTTTTTTAATCACTTTATTTAAACCCTCTAAGTAAATTCCTCATTATTTTAAATTAATATAATTGGAAAATTCTCTTTTGGAAACAAAGGCGGGTTTTTTTTGTTTGTCTGGGTTTTTTTTAAGTACCTATTCTAAAAAGGCTTTGTAGTAAAACTGGAAGGCAAAATTCAGATTTATAAGTGCTTGTGAATGAAGTGCTTATGATTAACAATGAGAACTATGAAGAATTTATATATAATTCCTTAATGATCCTTAATGAAACATTTAATAAAAGACCAGAAAAAAGAAAGATAATCTTGGTTAATAAAAGGAAATCAGGGGATGAACTGATCTCTATAATGTAAGAGTACGTGCAATATGTGATAGAGGCTACATACCGTCAGCACTTAGATACAATAAACTGATAAAATACAAAAAAAATTCTGCTGCCCTCTATTAAGTTCTTTTCAAGATTGGAAATGCACAATATTGGCTATATATTCTAGATGATAAAAACAATAGATTCACAATTCATGGACATAAGTGCACTGAAAAATATGATCTAAAACTTGTGCGGGAAATATTAAATATAACATGGCAGCTGTTTCCTTAGCAGATTTTGGGTGCTGTAGAAGAATCTGTTGCCAGTTAGAATGAAAAAAATCTGGAATAGCTTTACTGAATTCAGTGGAGTTTCTTGAATTTGCTGAAATAGATAAGCTTTCCCATTTTCTGTATATTTCTCTTAAAAACACAGAGATGAACCAAATGAAAATCATGTTCACAGAAATAGAGAATCACTGAAAAAGGAAAATATTCTCTTCTTACTAAAGAAGAAATTTAGCTCAGCAAAAATTAAGTAAATCGTAATTGCATGAGGCTTTGCCTCAGATTTGTCAGAGCACTGGTGTGGCAATTTCTAGATAAGGAAATACATAGAAAATTTGTCATCTCTGTCCTTTCTGCTGGCCCCCTGTTAAACTTTGCCCTACATTGCAACTTTTATGTGTTTTTAACTTTGCAAACAGAATTATCTTACCCATCACATAATAATGGGTTACATCGTGGACTGGCAGCATTTTTGGTCATAAGCTGCATATTTTCCTTTTGTACTGCACACAACTGACAGTGAATAACATTGAAAACATATACACATATTTGTTAGCTGGGATCTCATGGTAACTACTTGATAGGAAAAGAAATTCATGCTTTTAGGCCCATTCAGGACAAATTGTACAGGAAATTTCTCTGGGCCGCTGCTTGTTATACACTGAGCAGACTGGAGTCAGTGTAATACTCTGGAAGCAGGTGCGAAACCCCGGACAAGAACTGTGAAAACATGAACCTGTAAGAGAAACTATCCAACAGTGAAGGCAATCACAGTAGAGTTAAAGCAGTACTATCAAATAATGAGTAAGTAATAGGTGACTGTCTGCTCTAAGTTGCCCTATAAAGCATCTGTTACCTGCTGCAGGCTACAGAATTAATTCTGAAACATGTAATTTAGCAAAGGAGCAAGGCTTTAGTCTATTCAGTCTTCAGCAGCAAATAAATTGGTGGCAAATACTTTGGCATAGGTTGTTGCATTACTTTGCTTTGAATTATAATTTTGTTTCTTCCTTTTGGTAAAGCTTGGCACTCTCTATTCCTCAACTCAATTTATTTTATTAATTGAAACTTTGGGGGTTTTTTATTAAATTTTTTATGTCTATTTCTTGCTTCTAGGCTCGTCTTGAAATACATGTATTTTTGAACCCCACACTTTTCATAGGTAAGCAATTCTGTCCATGAACTGTCTGGTCAGGTGAGTAATTCTTGTTCTTGTCATTCAAAGTCTGCATCCTTACTTTCAAACTTGTGAATTTTTCTCATAGTATTTGTGATAGAGTCAGATTTTTAAAAATGTATTGTCTGTAGAGGGGGAAGGGAGTACAGAATCACACTGCTCTGCTTAGTATATGTTAAACAGGCAATTGTTTGCCCACAAGGCATTTGACTTCTGCAACTGCTAATTGTACTTACCCATGCATGCAGTTACCCAATTTACACTGCAGCTACGCTACTTAAGGCACTCAGCTTCTTGTGTGATTTTAACACGTTTGCAAAGCTACAAAGCTTTGAAGAGCAGTTCTACACTGCATCTTCTGCATGGCTAATACTGGAAAGCAAATCACCTGCTTCCAGTGTTAGTATTGGTAACATTCAACTAAGAACAATGCATAGATTAAGGTAAGGGTAGAGACTTTGGAAGTGTAAGCGGAATGTGTCACGTGAGATGGAACCATTATTCTGGGAATCGCTGAGTCTCAAAACAGAATGAACCAAATATTTTGCAGAGCTACAACAGACAGGTATCACTGTGAAGCTAAACAAGACGCATGGGACAAATTGTATCAATTTCTCAGTTCTGGTCACAGGCATTGTAGTAGCTTTTCTATTTACAAAGGTTCAATTATTATAACCCCTATTAATCTGTTTTTATAACTTCCATCCTAGTGAAGTGTTTGTTACCCTACTGGAATCAATGGGGTTGCATGTACTTAAGTACAGGCATAGCTTGAACTGGAGTTGATCTGCTTATTAAAGCAGTAGATATTTATATTTGGAAATACAAAAAGCCTGCTTGTGGGTTTTGTGCAAACTTTGTTTTTCCTTCATTAAGACTTCTGTTTGTTGAGTAACTGCAGAACTTGAGACATTAGGGGTACTTATATTGCTTAACTTTGTTTCTCTGACCTCCTTCTGAAGGAGTCTATGGAGACTAATTTAGAAACCTCCCTTATATTCCTAGAGGAATGTGGTGTGAACATTCCTGTTTGTGTCAAACTGCACTCTGAGTGCATGTATTGACTTTACTGGAGTAGCTTGGTCTTTCCATGACTCAGTGAGACCTTGGTGTCCTATGAGTTTTATGCAGTTGAACATCCAAGTCAGGAGTGGTATAATATTTCCAAGGAATGTGTATTTAAACACTGGTTAATAACAAGATTGTAACTATTTGTTTCCCTGTTAACATTAATGAAAGCATATATTTATAAGCTGAACCCTTTCAAATTAATTTCCTGGACTTCTCTAGGGTTGTAAGGATGGTGTACAATGCAGAGTTTTTCATTGTATTACGTACGAACACACTGGTATAATCTATTAGCAGCTCCCTTTGTGCACAAATTTTTAAGCTCTTAAAGTCAGTTTAGTTGCAGTAAACTTTGAGGTAAGAATCAAACCCTCTTTCTCTTTACTGGGAGTTTCTCTTAGGATGTGAAATACGTTTCCTACCGAATACCATGTAAATATTTCTAAAAGAGGTGCTTTGCAAATAAGCTATTATGGTACTAAAGAAAACATTGATTAGTTTTAAATGGCAGTAACAATTCAAGTGCATGTAGAGACAAGTGCATTTGCTTTTGAGGTTAAGCCTCTAAATTTCATAATTGAAGGAAAAAAAATACAATAAGGTGAAATAGAAGAAGCTTCTGTGAAATGCATTATGCAATTACGACTACCATAACTACAATTGCCTTACCAGATCATATCATGTTTTCCACTCAGACTATTTTTAAAAACAAAATATTTCTTTATTACTTTGTTACTTGGAAATATATACTGTTTGGAAGAGGTTGTGTGCTCTGTGTGTTGATTCAGAAAATTCAAGACACCATTCAAGGGAATATAGTATCCAGTTTATTTTTAGTCTTGTCAACGTTGTTTTTCCATGTGAAAACTCTGGTTTTAGGGGATTTCTTTCCCAGTTCCCTCAATTAAATCCTGTTACATTGTGTTTAATATACACAAGACCAGAATTATTAGAAAACAGATTTTGACTATGTATTGTGCTGCCTAACTTCAAAGAGATTCCTACCTGGTGAATTGCATAAGTCGTTAACTGTCTAGATCCAAGCCTGATTGTGCTATTCACTCGACCTGTGCGCTGGAAAGAAGCTGTATGATGTAAAAAGACTTCAGAGTGCACAACCTGAAGCAACAGCAGCTTTATACCCATTTGGTAGAATGAGGATTTGATTTCTCTGAGGTTGCAGAAGACTTCGGGCTGCAACAGGAATCTTCACTTAGTGTGAATACCCTACGCCATTCTTCTTCTTGTCTGTAATGCTATTCCAGATCTGGGAGTGCTTTTGGGGAAAAGATGATGAAGCAGAAAGAGTGGGTTGGAATGAAATTGTGATTACTGTGTTTATGTAGTCAAATTTGTTGCAAAAGGGAATATTATAACCTGCTCTCTGTCAAATAAAATAGGCCAAGAAGTGGGACTTGAGTTATAGTAGCAAAGATTCAGATTAGACTTTAAAGAAAAAAAACAAAACAACCCAACTTTTATAATAGTAAGATAATAAAGCACTGAAATATATTGCCTGGGAAATTTTGAAGTCTCTGTCATTGGAGATCTGCAGGAACAGGTTAACAACAGCTGTCTGGAATTATACAGATGCACTTGTCCCACATCCCAGCATTTCTTTTTTCTATTATACAAACAAAACTTCTGTGTCACCAATCACAGTTTGGATTCTAGGGTTTGGCCCATATTGTTTTGGCCTTATCCAGCTTCATGAGTAGCCAGCAGTTACATAATTTATATAATGTGTAACTCTGTCAAAATATGAAGGCCACACTGGCAGATAGTAAACCATATGTTATATTTGAAATCACAGAATCAAGGATACATTTCTGGCTTTTTGTTCAGTTTTCATTTTGTGTATGCAAATACATTATTTTTGCATGACTTCTGGATACTTTGTCCTTTGGTTATGTGTTTAAAATGCTGCTAAACAAAAGACAGAAATAATATTTTGTGTGAAATACTACTTTTTTTTACATTTACATCCCCACTGAATCCTTCTAGTTCATGGAATTTCTTGCAAGCATTAAAGTAAAAGCAAGTATTCAGAAAAGCTGTGAAATCTGAAAAGGTAGCAAGCTTCCAAACTGACTTAGGAAGGTCAAGCCATATCAAATAAGCAGGGAAAAACCAGGAATGGCATATAGAAAGCAAGGAGAATGGTATGGCATGCTGGGGGTGGCATTGTTTGCTGAATAAGGTGGATATTTTGCATCTTGAAAACGGAAGAAGCAACAAAGTTTGGACTTAACCTGGATGACTAAAAAAGTAGGTATGTTAACCAAGAAGTTGTACTGGATTAGGCCCAAAACTGTAATGAGGAAAGGTGGTGGGAAGATGTTTGACTAATGAAAGAGTTTGTCTGTTGGTGGAAACCACAGTCTGATCCAATGTTCAGGGTGTTTGATGTAATTCCTGTAAGACGCACATTTTAAATGTGATTGAGTTAAGGTTCCCTCATAGGAAAAAAGTGTTACAGTGAAAGTATAAAAGTGAAGTATAAGTGTTAAGAATAACTTTCCACAAGGAAAGATTTCCGAAGAATCCCTTGTTGTTCCTTATTAAAAAGGTGAGATGTAGGTTATAAAAGAGAGTGATACAGTTTGATACAGCCATTTAGTTAATGTGGGCCTTGGTTGTTCAAATCACAGCTATAACTCCTCTGTGCGTTGCAGTTTGTCATATTTCATATCAAATTATCTAAGGCCACACAATCTGTTTTCTATAGATGCTTGTATGTGCATACAGACGTGTACGCACTCATTTGCAATGATTTCTGATCTAGCATAGTTTTGTAAAGACCTCCAGCTCAATAGCATTAAAGATGATAAATGAATATATAAATGTAAGGGGAAAGTACCAAAGTTAATAGTGAACTTTTTTGCATAAAATAACCAGGGTTTCCAACATTTTACAAAGAGGTCCCTTCTCAGCTTAATGCGTGCTGATAAAGATCAGTTCTATAAAACATTTCCCTCTCATCTCACTACCCCATATCTGCAGTTTTTCCTTATTATGTCTATTCCCCTTAAAATCCAATTTTCTAGTTATACTAGTGTTTATTAAAAGCTTGACTGTAAGGTCTTTGTTTACCCAAAGATCTATTTTTATCATAACTGTTTATAATGGTTAAACCTCAACAACTTAAACACTTTACACAAAATAATGTATTTTCAATAAATTGAAATATTAACCAATCATATGTAATGGTTCAGTTCTAGCAAATGGATTGCTAGAAATCCTTAGGGTTTCATATAAATTGAAAACTGTATTGACTGACCAGGCTGCACTCGAATTACATTGCATTTGGATCAAAAAGCATAGGAAAAGTTCTCATTATAGTTCCCTGACATTAATTTGAGCATTTTTATATGTGTGTCCTATTAAGTACTTTAAGTGCTTTTTGATAATTGTGCTTTGTAGTTTTTACAGCACTTCAGCCTATTCCCAGTTCAATTTCCTCTTTTATCCGATGTTTGAAATATTGATTTCTGACAGATAAAAGCAAACCTTATAATCTCAGCAGCATGCAATAAGTGAGTAAGACGGGGCTACAGAATGCATCAGGGAATGGTCATATTTGAAACCGTCTTTGTTTTATTACATTTCGTCAACAGAATTTACTTACCGCTTGCTGATATTTATGTAAAAGCAGGACTCCTGATAGTCCAGTGATATTACTAGTTCCTGGTATACTTTTGCATTTAGTAAGATAAAAGAAGAAACTCCCTTGGTGGTTGATGATTGCAGCTGCTTAAACTGCTGTCAGCTGGCTTGAAGTAACTGTGATTTATCTTCTTCAGATTGTGCAGCGTCGTGTCCATGAACTTTCAGAGTTTGCATTAAAAACTGACAGAACATCAGAGTGCCAGAAGCTTCTCATATTGCGGCTCTGAAGGTAAAAGCAAGAGACACCAGGCTTGTTCCGTGTTTGGGAACACTGTCCAAGCCCTCTGGAAAGCTCTCATGACACGAAAGAGATCTTAAAGAAATGGGTTGGAATTTTGAACAGGGACTAAATACAATGAAAAGATGCTAAGGAACATACACTTGATGTTTTGTCTTAACATATTTTCATGATGTCTCTTCTGCAGTTTCTAGAAACTAGAAAGCAGACTGAAGAATTCAGTCCAACCCAATTTCTAGATGAGTAGTTAACGGTATGTTAGGAATTCAGTTTGCCTGTATCTCTTTTTCATTATCCAGTGTAAGCCCTTTTGTGTCTCACAAGTAACATTGCATTAAACATCTCCACTCAGCTCCATTAGCATCCGCGGTAAAAGAGTAGAATATATAATCTACCGGGAATTAGCCGCTTCATTTCTGGCAGTATTTCCTCTGAAGTTGTGAAAATCAAGATCAGAATACTGTTTTAGAAGGTGAGAAAATTTCCCCGGGTTACACAATAGCTTTGGCAATCAATAGTAAACCTCTCAATGTGAGAATACAACAGAGTGTCCATCCTGAAGACCAAGTCAGGACTAAACTGGGTATCTTTTTCTTAAGGCACACATTTTCAAGAGGGATCAATTTACCTGAGAACACAGGCAGGTGAAATAAAAGAAGGGGGGGAATGTTTTTTAATAATGTAGACATTTCTAAGGTGACCACTGAGATTTTTATTTAATCCCAAATTAGACATTGCTAATTCAGCCACATTTTTTTCTTAATTCTGGAAATATTTAACCATCTCGCATCTAGGCCTTCACACGCTTGGGTGTAGAATAGTTTTCATACAAGGGCATTTACAAATGTTATATTAGTGAATTTTGGTTGTTATGGACTGGAACTCTGCCAGCCACTTAGCAGTTAAAGGTTTAATCTCCCAGCAATTAAAGTTTTCATTACTAAGCAATTAGCACTTAAAGTTTTAAGTGATAAGCCTTTAACTGCATTCTGGAAATGCTGGGTTGGTGATAGCAAAGCCAGACAGGGTTCTGAGGAATGGCAAGCCTGGAAAAGTGTTTTGGTTAAGGTTGTCAGGGAGGAAAGAGCTTCTGAGCACTACAAGGCTTGATCATAGCGTATAGAATAAAGGCTGATGGAGCAGAGCTTGCTCAGTAGTAGAATGTACTGGAGATGAAGCCTGTAGGGAACAAGACAAACCATGGGACATTTTCTAATGGCCTGTTAGAATCTGACATTGTATGTAATGCTGTATGGATGCACACTCCAGTATTATAGCTGATAGAATCCTGATATTTTTGTCTGTGACATTTCATCTTTAAATTTAAATCTCTGTGTTTCAACTGATAGCCTTAGGCACACCAAACTAATGGTGTTAAACCTATGAGCTGTGGAACGGCTTCAGAAGACCGCAGTAGAATATCCCTAGCTCTGTGTATGTGAAGGATTGTGTTGGCCTCAATGGAATTACCACTTGCTCAAACACCTACTTAGTTGCTTTGTTTAATTGTGTTTTACACAATGTTTTTGTGTAAAACAAAGAAAATTAAACAGAGATAAATCATCAAGCAAGCTCAGGGCAAGTTCAGGTGCGCAAGTGCCCGTGATTTAAGTGGATAGGTAGCTTTCTATTTGGCTAGCTATTTGGCCTTAAATATCTGTAAAGGAAATCTGTCTTCACTTTCCAGGACTCTCTAAAAAATAAAACTGCTTCCAATAGTAAACAAGTGTGACAATGAAATGCTTCACCAGGTTCAGTTTTGGTGTTAAGTAAATTTAAAAAAACAAAACCTAAAAATGTTTAGTTACAGGCAATGGGATGTAGAGGTTGAAATGAAGGTAGTTTTGTTGTTCCCACCTTGTTGTTTCTGTACTGAAATTTTTGAAGCACTGCAGAAAATTTGGAAGAATGTTTTGGAGAGTTTCAGCTAAAATGATTGGAATTTCCCTGTATAATGTGTAGTCAGCCAGTTCAAAAGGCCTTTTTTGGGTCTTTTACGCATATGTTTGAAAGTTGGGCAGTATGTACCATTCTTTCACTGTTAACCCATATATTGACCATTTAAAATGAAATTTCAACAGTGATCTGATAGCCTACAGTCGTTAAGTCTTTCAATACAAGTGCTTATTACATGTTACAACATTCCTAACTTGTGTCCTCTGTTACAAAGTTGAAAGAAACTACTGCATTTTGTGCCGCTCCAAAACATAAACAGTGTGTACACTACAGGCACAAACTAGCATAGATGGGCATAAACTGCTAAAAAGCAGTATGTTTTCTAATTTGGCTCACCTCTGTACAGGGTCAGAGAAAAAATTAAATCACCTTAATATATGACTTCTCTGATCTTGGGCACTCTGAGCAGCTGTGATTTCTATTTCCATGTACACAGCATAAGAAAACTAAGACATTGTAAAGACAGTAAATACTGCGCATGGTAAGTTTACTTGCTCTGGTGATTTCTACTTACCTGAGGAAAACAACTTTACAATTTTACCTGAGATTTTTGGAGCATCTTTTTCAATAGAACCTAGTATTTTTTTATGGGATTAACCCTCTGGGACTCCAGTTGGATGCTTAAGGAATTATTGCTCCATGTGTATGTTTAATACTTCTTTTTAAAAGTTAGGCAAACTGATAATATTAGAATATGTTTCTACCATTGAAAAAGTAACTCATCTACTTCCTAAAAACAGTGTAGATTGAATTTCTTTTTTACCTCAGTCTTTCCACCTTCCTCTTTGTCTTCTATTCTCTTTGATGTCTGCAGCTGTTGTCTGCCAAACAAGGCCAGCAGCTGCATGCAGTGCTGCTGGTTTACCAGCTGCTGAAGGTCTACCATTCACCAGGCAGCCAGTTCTCTCCCTGCACTGTGCTGCAGAGAGTGTGTGTTTATCAGCTCGGTGGCACATACGCAGCCTTCGAGCTGACAATCCAGTCTTGTCACAAACTCTCAACCTGGAAGTACTCAGCAGCTAGTGTGCTCATGTTGATTTCCTTGTTAAACAAAGCGTCCAAAGTGTCAGAAGAATGCTATCAAGCACATTACACTACATAACCAAATGACAATATTGCTCTTTATTTTAGCAATGCCATCTTTAGCTGAGTGGGAAAGAACACAGATTGCACGACCCTGGGAAACCTTGTTTCATTTATTATTGGAAAAATGTATGGCTTTCAAAAGATAAACCGTATTTCAAATACCAAATCTCTCCCTATGCTGAGCTGAATGCTGCCTTGATGTATGCCTTGTACACTCTACGTTGACAGATGTGAAGTTCAAGTAAGAGCAGAATTTGACCAGCTAAATTTAACATAATAGGATGACAAATACTACAAGGGCAAAGGATTTTCTAAACATTAAATGCTACAGTGTGTCTGAATTCTGTTTTCAGGTTTAGTCCTAGATAGTCTGGTTGTAGGGCTATATAGTATCAAACCAGCAAAGGAATATCTTTGTTTTGTGGTAGTGATCTCAAATGTACAGAGTTTAGACAGCTACTCAGTAATGTACTGGGGAGGGTTTTATGTAAGTTTACCTTCATATTTTCAGCCTTTTTTTCTTCCTTTTTCCTTCCTTCCTCTCAAATATTTGGAAAACATTTTTATCTTAGAGTATATTCAGGAAAGTGTTCAAGTCGCTTGTACTATTTAAAGTAGTAATAGGAGGTTTAAATTCTACATAACACAAGTCATTCTTCTGCTGAGTTCTGGGGAGGTTTTATTGATGTTGATGAAAACTTTTTTTAAGGGTGTTTGCAAATGCATAGCGCATTGTTCAACTGGAACTTTTGCCAGTGACTGGGACAAAGCTTTAGGATAGTGACCCACTGTCATGGCTTTGTCTTTACTGCCCTTACTGTAGAGCAATCACAGAAGTAATTGCCCCACAAGATCTTGTACAGCAAAATTTTTTCAGCAGTCCCATGGAACAAAATAACTTTCTATTTCTGTGCAAAACAGCTACTCACAGAGGAGCAGTATCACTTTTCACAGTGATACAAGCTCCTATCAGACTTTTCCAAGTTTTGCTAACAGTGGAGTTTCCAGCACGAATGACAAGACGACGACCTCCTTTTCCGAAAAATAGGTAGTAGCTCAGTAGTTAGTGCTTATCATGTTGAAATCTGAGGTGTTCCATCAGATAACAGATTTTTCAGAAAGGCTACTGTGTTTTAGCTCTCAGTTAGCACTGGTTAACAGAGAACATTCCCAGATGATGCATCCTTTATTCTCAACTTTTGGGTTCACCTTCCCTTGCAAGTGGTTTGTGGAAAAACAAATTCAATGGATATTTTCATCACGTACTTTGTAAAGGGTCTAAAAAGGAACATCAAGGTAGATATGCCCAAACCCGACAGTTCTTGGGTGGTCCAGGCAGTCAGCTGGGATATCAGCAATGCAGACTGTTGACATATTTTACCAGAGGAAGAAAATGAACTTTGGTTTCTTCCATTACTAATTGAATGAGCAAATTATTGGGATGTCGGATCCTCAGAGTAGTTATGAAGATCATTCCTTACCATCTCTTCCAAAGATACCATTCTCATTTAAATAAAAAACTTTGACTTTCCAAAAGCCTTTTTTGTCAAGCTCTACTTATCAAGATTTGTTCATAGTTCAAACCATTCTTTTTTTATACTGCAATTTGAAAATAATGTGTAGTATACAGCCAAAAAAGTCGCCTCTACAATAGCCACTGTGTCACTGTAACCCTCCACTACTGACAGGGCACTGTTAGGGGCACACGTGCCTCAGTTGTGCATCCAAGAGGCTAAATTTCAAATTTATTTGCAAGTACCAGAATTTCAGTGCTATTTGACCATTTATCTAAAGGGTAAATGTGGCTTTTAAATTGTTACCTTGCAGCAAACCTAGCTAATGTCAGGATTTGGGGAGATATTTTACTGAAAGGATCTGGTTTTTAGAGTTAGATTGATGGGTTGTTGGGGTTGGGGTTTTTTTTGTGTGAATGATAAATTTGAAGTTTAGTAGAGCTCTTATTACTAAGGAGAGAAACAAACCAGCTACAACTTCATTCCTCAAGTTAAACCAAATCTTTCTGAAAGTTTGCAAAAGTTGACTGAAGGAGACTATCCACATTTCCCCTTTCCTAGTGATGGCATTAGCTCAGTCTGTATGTCGTCTGCCAGGTTCCCGCAGTTCGTCTACTTTCTGATTTGGTTTCTTACCTGACAGCTGCCCTATCCCCTCTCCATCTTTGTCCAGTGACTCTTCTCTTCCCCTTCATGTCCAGTCCTAGAGTCGTAATCTCTTGCAAAATTGTTTTTAGGGCTAATTTAGCTAAAAGTAGCTGGTTCTTTTTTAAAATATTTGGTTGTAGGTGAGAATGTTTGGGTTTTTTTCTTTATCTGTCTTTTTAGAGGTGAATGGATACTGGTCTAGCTAGTGATCATTTGCCATCAGGCTTCCCAGTTGTCCTGTGGACCTACAAAAGCCTGTTTATGCAGCTCAAGTCAGTCTAGAAATGTAGTGCCCGAACCCCTGTGTGTCAAAGAAGGCAAAGAAGATTATTGTCAAAATCAAAACATTTCCCAAAATCAGTTACTTTCCCTAGAGCATTTTCTTTACAGAGGGGAAATGGAAGAAAAGAACTGCTTTTTTCAATATATGCAGGGTAAAATGTTTTGATTTTTCCTTCCTAGATTAATTCTTTTCAGAATTTGTTTTTTTGTGTTTACACGACTACGGTGGAATTGATTCCCTACCAGTACTGGCAGGAAAGTAGTAAAGAGGGCCTGGGAGCTGTGCCTCTGGGAACACCTGGGAGCTGTGTACCTCGTTACCTTAATGAGAGAGAGCTGTGGAGTGAGACAGCAGGAATTTGACTGGAAGAAGGTACCATTTTTGAGTGTGGTGTGGAAGAAAATGTTGCTGATAGCATGCAGCTCAGGGCCCAAGAGCAGCGGGGCCATGGAGAGACGTGCCTGAGGAGAGGGCAGCTGGCTGTGAGTGAGGGGGCTGCGCTGGGGGGGCTGCGCTGGGGGGCTTTGAGGGCACTTTGAGGGCACTGCACCCACCTGTCCCACACGTCTTGCACTATGGAGTGGGCCTCTGAGGCCACTGCTTGCTGGCACCAGGTGTATTCTTAAACTTCAGATTAAAACATAAAGGTTTTATCTTTTTGTAAAAAGAAAGAATTCTAGGGTAGAGGAAACACTGTCTAGGATTAGAAAGGTGTGAAGTTTGTGTTGTGTGTTCTTAATGAAATGAAACCTCTGCCTACACAGTCCTTCAGGGGGATCTCTTAGATAGTGCAGAGTGTCGTCTTAATTTTATCCTCTTGATTCATGCAGAAAGTATCTGTATGCTAAAAAGAAGTCAGGTTCTTCTTCTATAGGGATGCTTTATGTAGGGATCATGCTGCCCAGGGTGCAGAGAGGGCTTGGTAGAGTATTGCTGAGCACTGTATATTCAGGATCTGAGTGTTTAGGATAGTGCAAAGAGATCGAATAGGAAATGCTTTGAGGGTTTTTTTTCCCTACTGTCTTTATATATTGCTTACTATATAAACACCACCTTCTTTTGTGAGGAAGGACACACTGTGGTTTCACCCCTGACTGCATGGGCACTGTACAGGTGGGATAGCCTGTAAAGAGTAATCCTGGTTTTGCCATTGACTTATGGCATGGAGCCTTCTTGTGCAAGTGTCTTCCCTTTTCTGATCCTTCTCATTTCTTTACAGTGAACTGCCTGTAAAGCACTGTTCACAGTAGGTATTGCCGTCTAACACAAGCTTACTCTGCTTTTTCAGGACGGTCTATTGTCTCTACTTCAGGCCTCTGCTAATAACAATTATTTGGCTTTTTTCAGCTCTGAGCACTGAGTGGGGCAAGCTTCCTTTTATCTACAACATATAGTGTAAAAAATACCTGTATGATAAATAAAGCCCTGTACAGTCCTGGCTTGTGCTCTGTGATGATAGTAAAATATGAAAATTAATCATGACTGCAACTCACTAACATGAAAATATGAGTCTTGCACCTTGAAGAAGAGGAGAACAGGTATTTCTGACAACAAATACTGTATTTGACGATTAATGTCCTTAATTTAAAAAAAAAAACAAATAAAAAGGAGGTAGGGGCATGGAGGAAAAAGTTGTAAAATAGGGTTGTCCCTGTAGTAAGACCAGACGTTCAGCTGTTACAAATTGGCAATGATCCACTGGCTTCAACACAGCTATGCTGATCATGCCAGCTGAAGAACTGACCCTGAATATTATCAAAGTTTTCTTAGAGGTGACAGGAAAAGAAATCCTTTACAATTTCCTCTTTAAGAACTCAGGATTTCCGTTTTTATAACTGCAAACTTCTGAACAATTCAGAATGAAATGTGGAGCACAGAGACAGGCAACACCACGCTGACTGTATTTGATTAGGGTAATCCTTTTTTTTCTTCTATGTGGTTACTACAGCCAAGCAATTATTTATCATACTATCAATTGCTTGAAGCACTGTAGACTACAGGTTAAATATTCTCATGTCAGTGTGAGCTTCTGCTCCAAGTTCTCATTGAAATCTAATGACTTTCATCTTCAAAAGAAATTTTAATGAGTTCAAAGTATCTACCCTTCTGTTTTAATTGTTGTACTTCATACACTTCACATTCTGCAGATCAAAACCACCTATTTTTCATTTTTTTTTCACCTGAAAATACTGTTGACAAGCTCTTTCCGGAGCTCCTTCTTCTGTCTATTTTTTATTAGTCATATTCATGTAAGATATAAATCCAGAAATATGCTACACATGCACATTTAAAACCCATAACAGATCTAGTACTTACCACTGAAGAAGTTAACATGTGCCAGCCACTGTTACTTTGATTAGCCTGAAATCAGAGATGTCTCAGATGCTGGTGTCTGTAACAGTCAAATAAACCCATTAAATAAGTGGTGGTAAATGTATTTGGTACAAGTACCAAGACTTTTTCTGGACTGCACGTGGAACACAGCACAAAGAAAGGTATTTCTGTGCCTGTACGTGTAGTCAGCTACATACATACTGTTGTCCTGTCCTTTTCTCCCTTCCATGTGCCTGCTGCATGTGTGTCTCAGGTGCCATTTGCTCAGTCCCATCGGCATCTTCACACGTTCTTGTGTTTTCATAATCCCCTTTTGCTATGAGCATCCTTCTTTCAGTTGTCCTCATAAATATTAATTCCTGTGGTCTGGTTGAAATAAATATAGACAGACAGCTTTGCAAGTGGAAAGGTATCGGGTTTTTTTCTAAGAAGCTGCAGTCTTGAATTCAAAGTTCCAGTCAATATTTAGAATGTAAATGAAACATGGGTGTGACCTGTGACTGGCTGCCAGCAATTGTAGGGATTGGAGCTCTCTGATGTATGGAAAACCTGGCTGCTCGTGGCCTGGATGAGCATACGATCCGCTGGATCAAGCACTGCCTGGATGGACGGTCCCAAAGAGTGGTGGTCAATGGAGTTAAATCCAGCTGGCAGACGGTCACAAGTGGTGTTCCTCAGGGGTCAGTGTTGGGACCATTTCTGTTTAACATCTTTATTGATGATCTCGATAAGGACGTAGAGTGCATCATCAGTAAGTTCGCAGATGACAACAAGTTAAGCGGGAGTGTTGATCTGCATGAGGATAGGGAGGCTCTACAGAGAGACTTGGATAAATTGGATCAATGGGCTAATGCTAACGGTATGAGCTTCAACAAGGCCAAGTGCCGGGTCCTGCACTTGGGCCACAACACCCCCAGGCATCACTACAGGCTTGGGGAAGTGTGGCTGGAAAGCTGCCTGGCAGAAAAGGACCTGGGGGTTCTCATTGACAAGCGGCTGAATATGATCCAGCAGTGTGCCCAGGTGGCCAAGATAGCCAATGGCATCCTGGCTTGTATTAGAAATAGCGTGACCAGCAGAAGCAGGGAGGTGATTGTTCCCCTGTACTCAGCACTGGTGAGGCCACACCTCGAGTATTGTGTCCAGTTTTGGGCNGGACTGTTGAGTTTGAGGAAGAGGAGGCTGAGGGGAGACCTCATCACTCTCTACAACTACTTGAAAGGACACTGTAGAGAGGTTGGTGCTGGTCTCTTCTCACAGGTAATTAGCGATAGAACAAGAGGGAATGGCTTCAAGCTGCAACAGGGTTTAGACTGGACATTAGGAAAAAATTCTTCACAGAACAGGTGATCAGACACGGGAATAGGCTGCCCAGGGAGGTGCTGGAGTCACCATCCCTGAATGTGTTTAAGAGTCGTTTAGATGTGGTGTTGGGGGACATGGTGTAGGGGAGAACTTTGTAGAGTGGGGTTGATGGTTGGACTTGATGATCCCAAGGGTCTTTCCCAACCTGAGTGATTCTATGATTCTATGATCTGGCCTTAATAGTCAAATTTCCAGTATTCTTAACAGGAAGCACTTGATTTGTTCTGTTCCACCAGCTCTTTAGAGAGAATTATTTCCCTTTTGGTTTCTTTTAAAATTGTATAATATATAGCATTTTAGTATCTTGCATCGAAGTGTGAAACGTTGCTATGCTGGGGAGAGTGAGCCTGATAAGTCATTGGCATTGCATGATATACTGGGTGGATACAGATTGAGTGATTCTTTGATCAGTTCTACAAATCTAGAATTTTTTCCTATTGTGCTTATCTGGTTGTTTGGTAAATGATAATTCAAAGAGCTCTATGATACTGCTCCAATAACAATGGCTAGCAGGCTATTAAAATGTTGGCCTCCACTCATTACTAAAGGCAGGCCAGATCACTGAAGATCTCAGGTGCCATATGTATAAGCCGAGGCTGGAACTATCTCATTATATATTTTATTTTTTTTAAATTCAGTTGCAACTGTAAAGTATTAAGACCCTACATGGGTTCACTAGACCAAGTTTTACCCCAGTACCTAGAGAGGGACCAAACGTAAGCATCAAATCTAGGTATAAGCTGCTAATATTTATTAGCAAAAAGTTCGACATTGATGTTCCTACTCAGTTTTTGTTACTGCATGAAACCTTCTTGGGAGAATGCAATGGAAGAGCACAGTTTAGTATATGCTTTATCAGGGAAAATGAGGACTGCAGCACAAAAATGTACTGCTTACCTTCTAAAAAGTTATAAAGTGTATCCATTGTGGAAGATTCAGTTGGATGTATATTGCACTCAAGAATGGTTCAGACCCTTGAAGTTCTTCAAAATCTGTGTGGTGTTTAGAATAAGGATTAAATCTGTTTTCAGTATTCCTTAAGTACAGCAGTGAGACGTGGATCTAGATCTCTAGATCTGACCTGACTCTTTGAGTATGACTTTTTTATTATTTTTAGAAAATAAATTACAAGTGACCACTTGTGCTCCTCTCCTTATATGATCATCCAGCTTTAGAGCTCAGTTACTAGTTATTAAGGAATTTTTTAAATTGCTCTTTCTTAGCTACTAATTTACTATCAGCCATCCAAAGACAGATTGGTAGGATATAAATGAAATGCTATAATTATACAAGGGAGTGGGTCACTGACCTTTGGATTGCAATATCTTGTCTCTTTTGTCCTTTCCTTATACCACCCAGTCTACAGGATGAAATTGCATCTTTTTCTTTGGTTGTATCAAGAATGAGGTGGTATTGGAAACTAGTGAGGCATGGCACAATGTAGGTGTTCATAGCTTGCAATAATTTACCCATTTTCATTTTGTTTGATTTTATTAACACCTGTGTCTCCAGGGAACACAGGGAGGAGGGGAGGAAAGGAGAGAATACTTCAGCAATAATCTAATGATCAGCACTTACGCTTCCCCCCTCAGCTCTGCTGTTATGTCAAATGTCAAGATACCTCACAGCCAAGCAATTTATAATACAAAATGCATACATATAAAGGAAGAGGTGCAGATGGTAGAAAGCTGTGTGTCATGACATACACACGTACATGGAGGATAGCAAGGGAGTCATTAAAAATATGGATTTTTTTTGAAATGCAGTGGCTGTTTGTCAGCTGGTGTAATTGGCATACATCAATGGAACTACTCAGAAATATACCATCTGAGGAATTAGTCCCTTAATGGAAGTTAATCAAAATTCCTTATAGGAGAGGAGCAAAAAAAACTTGGACAGCGTTTGGAGACAAAGAAATAACACATAAGAAAATATGGGATTGCAATCTGGTGGAGTTTCATCTGGGTATTTGTTTCTGGAGTATTTCTGAAGATATTGGTGTTGTAGGCAGTAGAACACAAAGATTTGCTGTCAAGTTAACCAAAGCATTATGAGATTTGGGAAATTAAAGTAGGATTTAGTTATGGACCTGACTTAAACAGAATCAAATAAATTCAACAGCAAACTTCCAAAGTCAGAAACAAAAGAAGATTTTTTTGTTAGTGTAATTTCCTTTTCTCCTCTTTAATTGTTTGAAGACTTTTTCAGTGCAGCATAAATGTAGCATTATATCTGCTTAACTCTCGATATTATATCTGCATAGAGTATCAGACTATCCCTATTTTGCTCGTAAGTGTGATTAATTGATCTTGTTTTTTAACAAGGCTACTTCTTTCTTTGCTGCTAAATAAATCATATGTGAAATCTCCATATTCAAGTAAATGCTATACATTTAACAAAGCTTTTCTTAAAAATCTTCTTTGCATTTCATTTCTGAATGTGGTTTCCTGTTATTGCATTCATAGAACTGGTATCAATACCCCCTGAAAAACTTCTGCTAGATTAAAAAAAAAAAAAGAAGGCATAAAATAGTTCCATTTTATACTCTCTTTTAATAGGGACTTAATATCTGACTGTGGTAATAGAATTGTTGTGACTATACGCTCTGATCCTTCAGATTTGAATTCTGTGTTCTTTTTGAATTTTGAATTCGACCACCTCGCCATGCTTCTTTTGAAACCATACTTAAATCGCAGGTGTGGAGTGAGGCCTAAAATAGTGGGTTACATTCTGAGAAAGCTGACTAAAACAAAAAATACATGTAAATTGAAAAGCCCATGTTCTCTTTTGAATGACTTGGTTTTTGAGGTCTTAGGACTTTAAGAACAGTCTTCATCAGAGCATATAAGGGTGTGCTGCACTGCACAGCATGGTGACCTCTGAGCTAACATGGAATAACCCACCCCTGCAGTCAAAAGCAGGGTGGCAAGATGATAGTGCACTTTTATTAGAGTCACTATGAGGAGCTTTCTGGTGCCTGAGCTAGTGTTTCTGAATACACACCTGCAGTCTAGAGGTGGCAGCTCATTTAGAGTTACCACAAGTATTTACATACCATGGCAATACATCAGAGTAATCAGCCTTATCAGATCTGTGGTTTAACCTGTCTGTGAATCATTGGTTTCACTTAGTTGAATTTTTTAATAATCGGGCTTTTTAATTATAATTGAACATAACTAAGGTTTTAAAGAAAACGTTATTTAAAATTTAAAAGATCAAATGATTTTTTCCCCTGAAAATATTGCCTCATTGGAAAAAAAACCCCACCAAACAGCTGCAATTATTTGTGGGATTAAATTCAAACTTGTGAATTTTCTCAGTTGAGTGAGGGGGAGCATGGGTAGAGAGAAAGGCAAAAGGTTGTGCAGTGGTTAAAAAAAAAACCAACACAACAAAACAAAGGCATGCTCAAATGGTTGCTTGGATTTGACGTGATTGTCGGTACTCTCAAGCACAGGTTTTGTATTTTATAAGTTACTGGTTTTGTAGCAGGCAGTGGGAGCTGCAGACTGGGGCAGTACTGTATTGTTTACTGTTCATGCTTCAGTGCTGCAGGGGCAAACTTCTGGGAAAAATGAAAGGTGGTCAGCAGCTGTAAGAACAGGCAAACTCTGATGTTATCTTCCTCCTCTGTCTTGATCTCAGTCTATCATCTGTCACATGTTGTTGCTATATAAATGTGCGACAGTGAAATGAAGTCAGTGGAGAGAGGCATGGCCCACTGTTCACTAAAGAGCCAGAGCCACATGGTGTGCAGGTGGACAATATAGTTGCCCTGGCAATGTAGGAGGGAGGGGAGCATATTAATAGATTCAAGAATTTACATCCACTTGTGTATATGGACATACTATTACTTTCTGCATGTTGATAACTCTATTTTGTGTTTCTTGATTCCATCGCCTCTACAGACAGTGAAGCTGTCTTGTCTTCCTGCAAGTGAAATGACTAACACCACAGGTTGCGACTGCCTTTGGATGCTAGTTTGAAAAGTATTTCATACACAGTGTTCCAGCCATCTGTGTGCTAAATCTATTTGAAGGGAGGGCGGTTTAAACCCTCATGGAACTGTGCCTCTGACCGTGTAGTTGACTTAACTAAAACTGCAATCTGCCTTTGGTGAGGAACTGCGTGTAATAAAATGTTTTATTTCTGGGGTTTGTCTTTTCCCTAGTGCATATTTCTTTGGAACAAATCAAGACCCCTAATGTACCTTGATCAGAGGATTATTGGGAGTTTTCAGAGGCTAAAAATTGCTGTGCGGCATTAGGAAACAAACTGAGGTTGTAAACAGAAAGTCATCAATGGTACCCCTCTGACCCAAACTGCATTTTGCTAGGTGAGGTAACATGACAGTTAATGGTTGAACTTGATGATCTCAAAGGTTTTCCAACCTAAACGATTCTATGCTGAACAGCATCTCCTTCTCTAGGGATAAAGGTGAAATAATCCTGCAGTCATCCTCTTGGGCAATTCTTCCACTTGCTGTTACGTGAGAGTCCTCAGGGCATCGAGAAAAGCATAAAGCATGAAACCTCATCAGAGCTATAAGCCTCACCTCACCTCTCATCCGCTGTTAATGTAAGCAAACATCAGATCCAGATGGTTTATGTGTTAGTCTTTGGGAGATACTGGCAATGAGATTCCAAGGGAACAAAGCTATTTACTTCTACATGATAGCTTTTTTCTATTATTCCTTAACAATTTCCTATTGGGAGAAACAAAGAAACGTGAGACTTTGAATTTGACAAATTGTTGCAAGAAACAAATAGGTGTGTGTTGCCCAGACTGCCACTGCTGATGGCTTGTGGTGCCTTTTTTTTCATGCTGTCATCAGTAATACTATGACTAAGCATGCTTATATCTACCTAATAACTTTTCTACAGCAGCCTGTGCCAGAAGTGGTAACAGATGATGGGACTTCACAGTAACTACTCTGGAAATAAGGATAGACTCTTATTTGGATGGCTTGGCAGTAACATTCAAGATACTGTAGTACTGTATCTGTTCCTTATTTCTGCCTATACGTACCACAATCATTTCTTTCCAAATCCTGACTCTTTGATTTTAAGAAAGGCAGCTTTGGTGAGTACCATGTGTCTCTGGCATGTCTGAAGTCATAGTGTGTCAGTGTGGTAACCACAGGATAATTCTAAAGGTCTAATTTGGAGATTAAAATAGCAGGAAAACTGGAACTTATATGAAAAGGACTGTCTTGGTAGTGCTTGGTGCTTTCTGAAGGTGTTGCTTAGAAGAGTCAATGACTGGTCTCTTGATCTGGCACGTAGGGAAACTTCCTCAGTCATCTATGTATTAGACATTATGCAAGCTTTTCAATAATGTATTGAGATTTTTTTCATCTCTGCAAGCATACCATGATTGTAGGCAGGGTCGTATGATTCTTCAGCATTAATGGTTAATTTCCTGTATGCTCAGTACCAAATTCTGTGCTTAAATATCTCTTCTTGTTCCCCGCCTCCTCCTTCCTTACACAATTCATTCTACCACTTTGATCTACTCTGAAACACATAGGTTATCTTAAATACCTCACATTCACTTCTCTAACCTGTGCAACCACAGCAAACATTTGCCCAAAAAAATCATTTAGCTTTCCAGCTAGACACAGGTACGCAATTTTGCAATATTGTATGCAAATGATTTAGCTGTGACTTTTCCTGTGCTTCTGTATGGAAGCAATAACTGTAACTTTTGCCCAAGAAAAATCCTCTTTTAACAGTGAAATATATTGTCCCCTTAAACAAAAATTTTTGCCAGTGCTGTTTTATCTCTCACTATGACAGAATTTATTAATAAACCACTTAAACTAGTAAATTGTCACCTGTTGCTTTAGTTTTCTTTTACTTTCCAGCCCCCCCACCTCCATTCGTCTTTGTAAACTCCTTTTCCTTCCAAGAGCTTTGCTAAATCAGAACTAGCATGATAAGGTTTGGGCTAACATGAGTGACATGCTAAACTAAACATAAACTTTCACCTCCTTCCACACCTGTACTTTTTGGGCATTAGCAACATGCTGTCAGTAATTTAACCAGTAATTCTCACAGTGTCTTTCTCTTGCTTGTGATAAACTGCATTTCCCAGCATTATTTCTGTTCAGATAATTTGAAGACCTCGTTGTTTCCCTCAGACAAAGAATTATGTGATGAAATCTGTTCAGACTGACTTCAGCCAAGCATCTGAATTAAAAGCTTCCTTATTAGGAAGGGCAGAGAAACATCCCTTGAGTTTATCTTCATTGAGGGTACTTCACTCTAAAAGTTTACAGTTTGTTCTTTAAAGGTACACAGATTTTGGTGCTAAAGTAGGTCAGTGTCCAACTTATACACAAATTCATTAGAAAGGTTCAGGCTGTCCTCTTCCAGGAACGGTGACTTTTCCTATATCCTCCTCAGATCTGAACATCACATAGTTACTTGATACTGCAGTTAAAATACAATGGAAATAATTTAGACAAATAGAATGCAATTATCTGAGTCTTGTGTTTGATTAGGACACTAGGGTTAGCGACTTGATAAATAGAGCTTAGGGTAAAAAGGGTTACCTTCTGAATTCCCTTTGGAAGGTATTTATGAGTCCCCCTTACTTTGCCCTTCCTACCACAGACCGCGTTGTAGTCTAGATATTCAGTCTAGGTTGAACGTTCGCGTGGGTAACTGCCATCCCTTTCTAGGTGCCTATGGTAGGCGAACCTAAATGTCAAAAACATACAGGTGAGGGACAGTCTGTTTGGATATAACCCCCATGCAGTTAAAGGGATGTGCTATTAAATTCTGACTTTTGAAGTTATGAAAGAGCTGTACTGAGTGTAAAAGTCAACTAGAAGTGTCATGAATGAACCAAAGTTTTCCAAGAGGGAAGAAGAAGATGAAGCCTCTGTTGTACTGGTAAATTAAAACAATCACAGCAGACTCTCTGTTGGGCTTCAGCTGATGCATGGAAGGGACTAAAAGCAGAAATACAAAATAATAAATATTCTCTGATGTCAGTAAGTTTTAACTGGATTTCAGTTTATCTGTACTTGAGTTTGCTGTCAGGATATTTTTTTTTATATGCAACAGTACAATGAATAATCTTCAAGATAGTACCTCAAATGAATAAAGTAACCAAAATTGAGAATCAAGATTTTTAGCTATAAGACAAGAGTACATAGCTAGCATTTCAGTTGTGGGGTTTTTTTTCCCCACTGTGTTGAAAATGCAATGAAAACCAGCATGAAAGCCTGAAACAGACCTTTGAAGTCACAAGTCTAAAAGCTGACATTCAAATTAGCCTTAGTTTTGAGTTCATCAGTTATTCCTCAAGTACACACTGTAAATGCTTTCATATGACAAACATTTGTTTACCCAACTTTGTGGTGCTCTGCTAGGTTAAAATGTGTCTGCTATGTACAAAGCAGTCTCTTCATTTTCCTCGTCCTTAAATGGATCTTCATATAAAACTACAGGTTTCTTCTCTAAAGATTCTGTTAATAAAGCTATTTGTTTTTTCCTTTAGCTAGTTACCAAAAAAACTGTTCAAGTGTATACCTGCTAACAGTTTCAAAAAGTAAAGAAACTCAGTGCTGATGGGGAAGCAACATTTGAGCTTTCTTTATGTAATCTTAAATACCAGAAATAAAAATGTATGGGGTTTTTTAATGAACATGTATAGTAACTGCAAAACTTGATTATTTTTTTTTCTCAAATTTCAGAAGCAGTTTGTTCTCAAACACAACGAATTGACAAGCATAGATAACATGAAAGTCATCTTGGGAAATTATTACTGTTTTTTGAAAATGTAGGTCATATCTATGTAGCAAATCAAAATAATCCTCCCAAACATAGTCTTATCGTAAAAATCCATTTATTTCCTGATTCTATCTGAATATATAAATCTACACAAATCCAAATTGATTTAATAATTTCTTCTGAGGGAGATTTAACAAACAATTATATTTGCAATCCATGCAGAGTCAAGAGAAGATACTTGAAAGGCTTACTCCAATATGATGTTTGATGTTTTCATGACTGGAGAAAATCCTGAAGAGACAAAGTAAATGTACATTAGTCCATGCCACTCGTTCTGAGGGCCTAGTGCTGATAATTGTTTCATAATGATCACTTATTCATATTTTTTTAATTTCATTTCTTTTTTTTTGCATTCACCACAAGTGAATGCAAAGATGGAGAAATTTCCCCACATTCTTTAGCATCTTTGCTGGGTTTGGAGACAACAAAGGAAGCCTCTAAATACCACAGATTGAATCGGTGAGACGGCAAGGGTCTCTATAAAAAGAGTGAATACACACATGTTCGAGACTTCAATATGTGAATTTACTTCTCTCCTTTAGTTTTAGGGACTTATCTGGCTTTATTACTTCCTTGCATCTTAAAAGCTGAGTATGTTTGAGATGCCCTCAGTCAGCAAGTTTTTTGAAGGACTGGGCACTGAAAAGATGGAAAAAAAAAATTGTCAGCTGAATAATGTTTACAGAACAACTACATCTTTTCCAACTGCTGTCAAGATTGGCCTTTAAACAGAGGAAGTTAGTTGTTAGGCTGCTTTTAAGGAGAAACTTCACCAAAAGATTTATAACAAATTAATCTGTAGATAATATTAACAAAAAATAAAAATAACCTAAGTTCCTACTCATCCCTCTGCTGAGTTGCTAAGTAAGGATAAACAAATCATTTCCTGGTATCAGATTTGTTCTCATTGCAGTATTATTCTTTTTTATTGTATTCAGTAGAAGCCTTCCAGTGCAGGAAAATAAAGGAATGAGGAAAAAAAGACAAGATTATAGTCAACTTTGGAAGTCTATTTGCAGAAAAGTGATTTCTGGTAGATTAAACATCATAAATTTTGACACTTCATGTAATGACAAACCTTCCTTCTCGTAGAAACATCTCTTTCTAGGCATAATGGCAGTATTTCAATTTTAGCGTGTTATAATTAAATGGTGATCCTTACCCTGAGCAACATAGCGCATAACTGAGGCACCTGAGTTATGAGGTTTATTCACCTAGGTAGCACCTACATAGATGTGCCAATTACACAGAAAACTGTCAAATGTATAGAAAGCTTTGAGACAAAAGCTCCCAAATTTAGCTTCCCGATACTGCACACCAGACATCCTCCTTGAGGAGGAGGCTCTTAGGGGGATGTGCAATAAATACGAGCAAGCTCTAGTTACCGGAACAAATTTGCAGGCTCATCCAGTATAACTGATACTACTGGAGCCAGATTTTGAAATGAACTAGCAAAGATCTCTGCAAGAGATCTTTTCAACTGAGACGCCGGCAACCTGATCTTTCAAGAGCTCAGTGGCCAGTGCCATGAAATCCACCCTGGTGAGCATTGACCCACTGCGATGGCACAAAGCTTTTCATCAACCTATTTGCATACAAGTGATCGCTAACTCCGCCAGCTGTACTGCCTACATGCGTGCCCCAGCCCTGTTTTAGCATGCTAAGTTCCTTATGGTATCATTCTTTCTCAAAGCAAAACAGTTTCTATTCCTCACTTCACGCTGATGTTGTTCTGCGTAGCCTCTGATCTGCTTAAATAGCCCAGTGTAGCCATGACTAACAAACCATTTGTATTCACAGCATCAGCTTCAGGGGAAAGGCACATGGTGGCTATCAAGGGATTTGAACACAGAACAAAACACAAACGCTCAACCTGTTTTAAATAAATAATCTTTCTTGCTTTAAAGAAGTTTGAAGCACTGAGCTGTGCCCTATTCTGAAAGGTCCTTCTCTGACATGCTGAGTTGTTTGTTTCAGTGTAAGCAACCACCTCCTTCCTAGCAGCTAGAGTAATCGATAAACTGGATCCAGATTACTGAAAGTGCTGATTTAAGTGGGTGAGAGAAAGAGAGTGGGTTTAGTTCTGTAGCATTCATAGCTTGTGTGCTTATTTTGTATTTATAAACAGGAATGAGCTTTACAGTTTTAGACTTTCAATCCTATATTTCCATCTGAATGTTCAATTTGCTGTCTGTCTAATCAAATCCATCATTTGGTGCGTATTTTGGCTTCTTTTGCAACTCAGTCATGCATAAACAAATACATTAACACCAGTTCAGCTTCCCTTGTTCACCTGCATAATACTCTTGAAATCCTAGGTACGTAAAAAGAAGTGGGTTTTGCCCTCTTTTTTAGACTGTTTTATTCACTGAGTAAAGGGTCACTCTTTCAGCCCATTGACCTCCCGTGTATTCCTATTGCCAGGGTCTAACAGGTGGACCCAACTCGTTGGCTCTGTGTACCCAAAACTCCTGTTAAAGTCAATCGAAAGTTAGGGAGAGCTTCTTTTTTCTTTTTTGTTTAAAAAAACAAGGAAAATGTTAGTTCTCTGAGTCAAAATTATTACTGATATCAGTGAAAAAATGGATTTTGTGACTTCAAAGGCAATTTGTTAGAGCTGTGTTAACATGTATGCAAGAGGCTGGGTTTTGTTGCTTTAATGCTCTGTTAGGCTGTATTTTTTAAGGCATGGAATTCACCTAAGAAAAATTGGTTGATAGAATACTAGATAAATAAATTTTAGATAGATAAAAACACAACTACAGTACTTAACTTCACACATAGCGTTGCCAATAAAGTAGTCTATAGTGATTGAGCCTGAAATGTATATGGAAGTTCTTCACGTCAGCCGGTTGTTGAAGGTTGTGTTTTATGAGTACAGTACATTAATTGATAGGTATGAGGTAGCAATCAAAATGTAAATAGAACTTGGTTTACATTAGTGCCTAAATTTGCTGTATAGATATTTTATATAAGCTTTTAGGAGGCTGGACTCAATTTCAAAGCATATCTTTAATTCATGAATTGTTAAAATGAATTCCATTTGTGGCTTAAAAAATGTTGTAATTAAACAATTGTGCTTTTTCTGAGCTGAATCAACTTCATAATTTCACATTACTCCTGTATTGAAAGCTGAACCAGAAAGGAGCCCTCTTGTTTGTTCCAAAAGCATTGTTACCTTTTTTTAATACTGTAAAATAATGTTCAGTTGACCGATTACTTTCATTGTGACAGCTGCCCCTTCAGTAGATTCTAATGAACCCAACTTAGGTTAAAGGCAGTAGTTCATTATTGTTGTTGGTATATGTTTCACATATTTAAAGGACCATATTCTGAGGCACATGTTGTAATGTACGGTTTCTAGTTATGCATTTATGGCTTGTGTGTGATAGCTATACACTGGGATAAAACTTCTAAGCTGCTCAGCCTTCCACTAACAGCAATGAGAGGAAAGGGCACATATATGGATAAAAATCATCCATATAGATATCCTTTTGTTCAGCTGTCCTAGGAGTCTAATTCTTTTAGGTGTACAAAATGAAGTCATTTGCAGAATCTTGGATAAATTTTCTCCTCCCTAGCAGACCTGATAATGCCAGTGCCTGTTGTATGGGATAGAGAGGTGTAACAATGTGCTCATTCCCACAGCAATGGTGGTTTAACATGAGCAGTCTCAACAGAGGTGAGTGAGTGAGTGGGCAATTCTCATCTCTGATGGAAGGTTCTCTTGGGGATATCTTTTATGTGATGACCTACAAACCTCCAGTTCAGGAGGCAATTAGGTGACTATCTGGATTATGCCCGTTTATTCTAGGACAGCAATCAGTTAATAACCCATCTACTAACATGTGAGAGATACACACCCTTTCCCCTCATTTGCAGCCTGTATTACGCGTGTTACTCAAAAACAAATATTTACACTCAAATCAATGTGTGAGCCTTAAATACATTACTGGAATATTTACTACAGGCTAGTATCTTTTGCTTTCTGGAACCTAACTGACCACTACTAAAATAATTTTAAAGTGCTAAACTTATCTCAAAAGTCATGTGGGAAAACTTTAAATAACAAAATGCTTAATTATTTTGTAGCTGGGCATGCTGTTACTAATGGCTACATTTAGTGATGGAGACTATAAACTGTAAATCATACCAGTGTTTCCCATGGCAGAGCAAGCTGCTATCGTGATCTGACAGTGCCCTTTGACCTCTATAAGGAAGGCATAGTGGGAATTATGTGAGGACATTATGCTTGATTAGCCTCTCCCTGGTTTGCCTGGGTGGGAAGATAATTGAAAACACAATGGACTTTGGAAATTGAAGGTTCTGAAATGCACTTTACAAACACATGCAATTTTACATCTGTAATATGTCATCTATATCAGCAGTGGACATTGTCTTCATTACATAAATACAATTCTTCTGCTAATACAGCACAAATAAGGGTTAGGCAGCATCTGCAGCTATTATAATCCACACTTCAAACAGCAGTATTCATTTTATATTCTTAAATTCTGAGAATTAAATAGGAGCTTGAAACTGAAGAACTGATTGTCTGGTTGATTTCACATTCTCTGATTTATAGTATTCAATAAATAAAGAAGTTGAATTTTGTCCACTAAGTGATCTTATAAAAAAATTAACAGTATAGCTTATACTTGAGGAGAATTGGGGAAAGACGGAATTTGGTTTAGCTGTTTTAATACACTGCATCTATAAGCTAGCACCAAGACTATTATTCTGGATGTTTTCTGGTCTGTTGAGTCCTAATGTAGCTAATCTCCAACAGATAGTGCTGCCCAGGGTTCCTGTAAAACAATCATCTGCAAACATATTTATTAACCTTTGTTATTTAGTTTTCTGCAAAGTGCAGGCCACCCTGCTGAACAGTCTACAGAATTTATTTACAATGCTGACTCCTATTAGATATCATTAGGTACATAATAATTATAATAATTATGTGCATTGCTTAGGCTACCCTGCTAAATAACAACCACTTTTATTCAGAAGTCATAATTGCAGCAGCTAGACTTAAAATGAAATCTAATTAGATTTCAGTTCACCCCCTTTCACACATAATCTATATCCACTGTATAGCTATGAAATCTGTCCAGCAAAGATAATTCATTTAGCCTGAAAAAGTATTATCTCTATGGTCTGTCAGGTAAAAGTTATAAAACAGTGAACGTTTTGTACAAACAAACAGAATTGTTGCAGTAGAAATTCAGGGGGTTTGTATGACTGCTTGAAGAAGGCATAATGCTTTTTCACAGAGCTATTTCAGCAGTAAACACATTGGGGTTTTGCAGCCATAGCTGCATTAATGAACAGAATAATTCTGTAACTTGATAGTGGGATATAATCTTAAAATTAACTGTTACAAGTTTTCTGAGTTCTGCAGGTTTGAATCTGATCTTAGCTATAGTCGTCTTTGCGTGAAATTAAGAGAGTCTGCAATCTCTTGAGCAAGGAAAGGTGGAAACATAAACTTACAAGGTGAAGGAAGTACGGAAGTGAAGTAATCTTTAAAACTTCATGATTATTCCTTTACTAAACCTATTTTCTTTCAAAGGACAGAGACAAGAATTAGCTGATACCTTCTCAACATTAACCATTTTCCCTGGCTCAGGACCCCATCTGCACATCCATATAATCTTTTTGCAGGGCAATAGCTAGCACTGGCCTTATTCAACCTATGACCATGGAGCATTTTACTGTAGAAGAAATCTCATTAAATTATTTCAGTAAAAGTTTTAAAACCTTGAACGCAGCCAGGAAGGCAAATAAAGGGAGTGGAGAGGTCAAGGAATAAACATACGGAACAGATTCGGTTCTGAACATCTAACTGGTTAGGAGCAGCACAGATCAGGACAGCCTACAGATTATATTTTCCACCAGGGCTTTTGGAGAAGGGAGCAGGTTCTTTAAAACAGCTGTAGGTGAATTTGTTTGAGTACCCATTACAAGCCATTCAGTGGCAGCTTTTTGCCAGGTTGTCTAAAGGTAACTGGAAACAGTTATTAGTGCAGTAAAAACTGTGCTTGTGTATTTGACAACTTCAGTCTCTACTGCTTAGTAGAAGTTATGCCAATTGGGGCAGTAAGTAGATGCTCCAATGTGGGAAGGGGGGTAGATGTATTCATACCAGCCCTGAGGATGTTTCCAATCCG
>VYZM01013517.1:100794-150260 GCA_013398915.1 Dromas ardeola
GATTGCTTTACTGTGGTGTGTGCCTTGTGTGTCATCTTCAGGTAGCTCCTGCTCAGTAGAGGGAAGTTACAGTTTTCCGCTTTTGTATGCAAACCTCGTTAGGCCCATGGTTTCCTTAGTTGCCTGACACAGTGTTGACCTCTGTGTCATAACAGTTAGATGCTACAAGTTTAGTTCTAGTTTGTAACCATTAATTCTGGGCTGTGATATCTATACTACCCTTATCCTCAAAGAGAGGTGCCGAAAAGGTTGCAGTTGGTCAGTCTGTGGTCAATGTTGAGTACGTACCTCCTGAGAAACCGTTTCAGTCTATGTTTTCGCCTAACACATCTGACTTAAAACTACATTTTTTGGTTCTTGATAGGAATCCTGTTGCAGTGATAGCAAGGTTAGTATGGCTGATCTAAAAGAAAGCTACTTTATTTCTATAGTTATAATGCAAACAAAGGGCCATATGGGCACACACAAACACATACATGTGTACAGACATACATATATTCTGAGGGACTGCCTTCTAAAGTTTTCAGCTAGAATTTTAGAACCCTTCCCCCTGGAATATCACTGAAACAATGACATAAACCTTTCACGTAAGATTTCCATTTCTGTGCTTTATTCTGGTTGGCCAATTCTCTCATCCCTTAGTGATTCTGAGCATGCATACCTATTTAATGCATGTGTATATCCACAGGCATTTCATTTATCTCAGTTGTACTGATTGAGAAGTATTCATCCAGAAGAAGATGGGTGACAGGTATTGACAGGCACAAGATATTAGGAAGGGTGCAAAAGTAAGTCTGCTTCAGGAGTTTTGGAATAGTTAACCGATGGACTTTGAATTCCTTGAAAGGAATTATTATTACTCTGCAGTGCAATGCTGTGCACTGATACCCTGGTTCTTGTGGCACCAGCAATACTTTCTTTTTTCCTTTCAGCTGATGTATTAGAAGTTACATGCATCTGAAGTTACCTGAAAAGGTTATATGGACTGTGAGATAAATTAATATTGTAGGTTGACGTGGACCAAACTCTTGTGATAGCTGTAGGTGTCAGATTGACCCACTCATATCTAAATAAGGCAGATGTTTGGCTTTCAAGACCAACTGAAAACCTCTGACATTTATGGATCTTTGAAATATGTTGTTCTGAATCTTTTAGTTATTTTACCATGGACAATGATGTTCCAAATATGGCTACACGACTGGAACAGGTTACCCAGATATGTTACGGGATCTGTCTGTGCAGGATTTCAAGAGTCAGCTACAGAAAGACGTGGCTGTTCTAGTGCTAATAGCAGCCCTTGCCTGAGTGGAAGGTTGGACTAACTGACCTTCAGGGATTCCTTCCAACTGACACTCCTATGACTCTGTGATTGTCTGGAAAATCATGTTAATTGTTTTGCGTGGAGTATAACTCCTATAAAATGACTTGAAAGCTTCAAATCTGCATACCATTGTTTCAGTGTTTGTCTTGAGTTTTATGAGATAAGTTAAAACCAGAATACTGAAAAGATCTGAATTTTGGCCATGAAGGGTCAAAATGAGAGTTTCTGAATGATGGAAAATCTGCACTAATCACTCAACATAAGTTGGCTTTCAACTTCAGTGCTGGCCTTTGCCGGTAGTATTTTGGGATTACTTGTTTGTTTGCTTGCTTTCAAAACTCTCAGTCAAGAAAGGATCGGGACTATATTGATTTTAAAAGTATAGAGGGATATCCTTGACAGAAGGGAAAGGATTTAGATAGAAATACACTTGAAACAAGCAATATCATGTTGTATGGTCATTCTTAAATTACATTTAAATGAATGTGCTTGTCAGCAGGGAAACTGAATAAGTATCATATATACGTTGTTATGAAATATTGAATACACAGCTAAGTAACAATTTTGAATTTCTAATAAACAATTAAGGATTGTAATTGCTTGCTAATAATAAATTTCACCAAAGTTGCTATTGAACCCTAGTGGTAAGACTTGCATGACTGGGAAAATAGAATAGCCAATCATAACTTATTTAGGAAAGTCTGAATGGATGAAAAGGAAGAGGATTACAGTCTACTTTTACTTTAGTGAGTTTATTTGTTTCAGCGTCATTCATGATTTGGAAATGTAAGGTCTTGCATAGAAAAAGATCAGTGTTACTGCAGACAAATCTTGTGATAGGTGACTTCTATAAACAGGAGAACCAGGCAGATGATCAAGCACCTGATTAGAATATGTGGTTGAAATAAATATATTATCAAGATTAGAATCTTACATGGTGTCCATAAATAATAATAATGCTAATAATAAAGATGTAAATTAGTTAAAGGTTTCCTGTTTGTAATAGAAGCATTCATAGTTTGAAAATGCTTGAACTCTTTTGTTAAATATTTAGACATCATGGGCAAGGAAGCAATAGGATTTTAGGTGTGGTTTGTCGCTGTTGTTTGGAGAGAAAGTGAAAATAATTACTAAGAGATATTTAGAGATACTTAAAGGCATTGTATACAGAAAAAAAATGAAGAAATGATAGATTTTTGTTGATGACTATAAACTAGGAACTGTAAGAATAGTTTGAAGTTTTTATTTTTAAAATGCCAAGAACAAAAGAATCTCAGTGAGTGGTTTTATAATATCTATCTGCATATAATAAAATTATATTATGGGTATAATTATAAATAACGGTTCAAATGTTCAATAAACTTCTGTCTTTGCTCCATGCTTTTGTATCATGTGATACTTATGATAAATTATTGTTACTATAGTTTACCTAACAAATCTAGAGGATTATTTTATGTATCAGCATTGATAAAGGAATCTTCAATCTAGAAATAAATAAAAATCAAATTCAGTAACTGGAATCTGAAATTAGACAAGCTCAGGTGATACAAAATGCAGGTTTCCAAAAGGTAGAAAATGAGCATTGATTACAGGGGCTGTCTAACACTGAAAACATTCAGAGCAGAATCTGAATATATCCTGGGTGAACCCAAGCTAAGGGAATTCTCATACAGCATCTGGCCTGTGTTGTGCAGGTGATAGAAATGTTTCATGAAGGCTGCAAGTTTAGGACTGTGCATTTGTGCTCAAAAAGAGTTGAGAAGGGATCTGAAAGCAAAGACTTGTTCTGTGGAGAGTCCTGCCTGCAGGAGAGATTTTCTAAGTTCCTCGGTACCATTTTCCCTAGGGTCATTGTGCCATTACCTTGCTAGAGACAAGGAGCCGTCTTTGTGAAAGCCCAATTATTTCAGTATAAGCCTATACATACTCAGGGAAGCACATGAAAGTATCTAGGAACAGAGCCTGCCATTGCAGATGCCAGCGTTCCTCAGCCAGCAGTCCTGCAAAGGGAATTTAAAGCCTTTGTACGATCAAATCCATAGACTCACACAAACCTGAGGTGGTTCTATTTTAATTTACTGTTGTGTTTTTTTTCTGGGCATGGATACCTTCCTCCTTCACCTCCCCTTAATTTTCAAGGTCCCTTGATGTTTTGATCTCTTATCTTTTTGAATCACAAGGTTTCTCTGTATGGTTTAAGACTCATAGGTGGTTGCGCAGAGCAGAGGGAACCTGATCTAGCTGGCATGGCTACAATCAGCATGAGAGGCTGCTGATTCAGCAGGAGACAGTTACAGAAACACTTCTGAGGGAAACCACAGCGTTAGGCAATGGTGTCAAAAACAAGAAAAAGGAAGGATGGAAACAGTCTCTTAAAAATAAAGTGCATGACACTAGTCTTGCTTGAAACTGGAGTAAGTCAGGCTGCTGAAATGAGCAATGATGATAGTGTAAACAAGGTCAGAATCAGGTCCAACATCTGACTTGTAAGGTGTCACTGAGACCCTTGAGACAGTTTTCACTCCTTTTGCAACCAGCGTAATTTAAGGTGACTACATTCAGTGGCAATTCTTAATAGAAAACATGTCTGGGTAAATCCCTGCTATACGTTGCTGTGTGCAGAAAGAGTGCTGCTTCCTGACCTTCAGCCACATTCTGGTAGCTTTATTTGTTAAATATTGCGCTGCTTAGCTTAAATAAGCAGCAACAGAACATGGCACTTTCTGGAGAGGAGTGCTGCACAAACAGTGCCATGTGCTTCTACTGACAAATGTTGAAAAGGGAAGAAATTGCAAGACTGAATATGTTATTGTACTTTTTGTTATGCTGTTTCTGTATTACGAAACTCTGACCATGATTGGTATACATCTCAAAATAATTCAATTTCAATAAAGAAAAGTTGGGGCAAACTATCTCGGGAATGCAAAATGTCATTAACAGGATGTCATAAATACATGATAAGCCTGGGACCTCAGAGGGGCAGCGCTCTCGTCTTGTTTTTATGTCATTGTCTATATAAAAGAGTCAGGACTTAAGTTTTAAAATAAGAACGTTTTTAAATAAGTATCTTAAGAGTAGAAACCCAATGGGAATGTTTTTAGAAACTGTCCTAACAGCGTTTTTTGTGTGTGTTCATTTTTTAAATCAACCTAAGGTTTTGTAGTTCAATTGCTTATAGAGGTAACATAAATACTGGAATAGGCCTTGTCACAAGGACCTTAATCTTGATTCTAGTGGCAGTAGAATCATCTTTGAGTAAACAGCTTGTAGTCCTATATGTTGCATTGCCCCAGGGCTACATCCATCCGAGGAGCTTATTTTGAACTATGTCTGGAAATTATTGAATACATTTTTGAATACTCCTTCATTGAATTATATGTTTCTTCTATGGAATAGATAGGCAGAATATTTATCCTTCTATATTTGTATTAATTGAATGTGTAAGTTGATGACTTACAGACTGTCTTTTTCCACAAATACAATTAAAATAGTTGTGTTAAAAATGCAGATGCCAGGCATGAGTCAAACTGGGTTAAATACTAGAATTAATACCATCACCACACCATACTCCATTTTATACAAATTAGTGAAGTACATTGAAAGAGGGAAAATGATCTTGTTTTTTTAGACTTGGTCCCTGACATCCGGTAACAATGTATTTCACATCGGTGAAGTATGTATCTTGCTCACAATATTCATAAGGTCTCTGATAACATATTTTTTCCTTCAGCAGAATAATCGTGGAGGAATACTCAGGTCACTAGGTAAATATTGGGGTTGTGATTTGTCAAACTAAAATGCTACCAAACGAAATAAAAGTCTTAGCTTCTTTGGCTTTCTCTTCACCTCTCTATATGTTAAAGCAACAATAGAAGCAACTTGCATGGAAATTTAGTACTTGCTTAGACAGTTACAAGGTACGGTGCACCTAATAAAAAACGTGGGCAAAAAAGCATGTTAATTTTTATGCCTGCGCTGTGACAATTGCATTCCTCCTCGTATTATTAATTAAAAGTGGCCTGATATTTTTGCTTCTTTTCTTTAGAGTGGTGTGACCGTAGGTGGGTAGCCTACAGGAACACAAGCATTCTGCAAATCCATCTGTTTTTGCAAGTGTGGGCATATAAGATCTTACGTGCTTAAGCTTACAAGAATTTTTTGAAGTTGATATAAACCATCCCACAGCAGACGTTCTGAGATATCTCCCTCACTTAAAACCTTAACCTCACTTAAAACTTCATGGTGATCCACAAACCACACGTGCTTTAGAAGCAAACAATTATAGCAGTTGGGAAATTGGGTGCTTTTTCTCTTTTAAAGGTATGTAACTGATCAGTATCATTGTTTCCCACAACAGTGACTCAGAGCAGATGAAATATATCCACCTTCTTTTCTCTCTTATACACACTCAGGCCTCAAGATACCACAATATTTACAAGCTCATGCTGTTGTTAAGTGGACCATGCTGCCACATAGTGGAAGTCCGATACACTCTGTCTTTACCCATTTTATTAAGTTGCACAAATATAAAGATGAAATAATGGGGCTTGTTCGTTTATGTAATAATTAACGGCACATTTACACTCCTAGCATATCACTGTTGATGTTTACTATTTGATCAAGTATGATGGATGCCTTGTGGTTGCAGATTCAGATTAGCATAATTTCATCACCAAGGGACCCATGAAAAGGTTCAATTATAGAGCAATCTCATTAATACCAGGGCTTGTTAAACTAATAGAAATAGACATCCCAACAGCTCTGATATGTATACATGTGCTTGGAATGTAATTAATGGAAAAGTAACCCATACCTGAAACAAGCTTGAATGGTATGATTACATGATGTACTAGACTGACTGAGACAAACGCTGTTACAATATAGAGAATGGTTTGTTAAATCCGCTCAGAGAAAAAATGTCAGCAAAAATATAGGCAACCTTTCTTCCAAAATGTTAAGAAAAGATTTATTCTTTGTCTTTAAGTGATGCACAGTACGTTTTTGTTTTTGTTTGTTTTTTGGGTTTTTTTTCTGTTTAATGACAAACTATTTAACTCATGCTGTCCTTTGGTAGGATAGCATGAAAAACAGTACCCCTCCACTCCCCTTTATTCTTAGCCTCTTAATTTTTAAGCAGCCATTTTTCTAAAACTTGAAATGGGAGAATTTATCTCCAAACAAGAACTGTGGTAAGGAAGTCCTGTAGAAGTCCTACTCACTGTAGCTGTGAACGTGGGTGGGCAGCCAGCTCTTTCTCTGGAGGAGCACAATTCAAATTTTCCAGGAAGGAGAATAGAAAACTACTGCAACTGGCACCTGTCATTCATGCATGACAGGAGGGAGTTTGAAGTCCAAGCAATAATCTTACCCTTGCAGATTTTCTAGTGACAGAAAAACCCTTTCCCTCAGTTTGTTCATCAGTTAAATGCAATAATACTGAAGCTTTGTGGGAAACTTTTTTACCCAAAGAAAATATTTCTCTGTCAAGACAATTAGAGTTCTTACAGCATTTTTCATGAAAAAAAATAGTTTGTGTAACGATTGACATGTTACCACTTACTTAAAATACACCCCGTTTACACTGTGTGATGTACCACCGTATCAGACCAATGATGATGTGGAGACATTCTACTTTGAATGGTTTGATGCATTGAACTCCCTCCATTGCCAGCTGAGAACTTACCCCTAGCCCTCTTCCTCTCATTTGAACTGAGGACCTATTCTAAACAGTCAATATAAAATATTTCTTTGACTTTGACAAATCATAGTATTCTGACCAACTATTTTATAAAAGACTCCTAGTGCTAGTAATACCTGTCGTCTTAGGAGAGTTGTGCACTAAAAACTGAATGACCAGTCTCATGAGTTCTGGGCTCAGCGTGGCTTTAGTCTGTATGCAGCAGGCTACTAACCGTATGAAACGAGAAGTCTATCACTTGCATGGGCTCTTCAGTAGCAGCAGATCTGGGGATATGCAATAGGAAAAGGTATTAAAATCATTTGGGACAGGCTGGATGTAAGTTACTGTCTTTTTCGTGGTATCACATTAGAAAATGCAGATCCCTCATCCCCTAAATCACTCAGAAGCTTGGTAACAGCGAAGGACATTTGGAATCTGTTTGATAGTTATCTCTTGCTCCTATTGCAGGGAGCAAGATGGGATGCCCATCCATTTGATATCCAAATGACCAAGCTTTAATCTGAGAAATGGCGAACTTCTCACTAGCTAAGACCTTGTGTATTCAGGGAAGACTTGTTCAGAATTCACTAAAGTGTAAATTTGTTATTTCCATCCAAAGAAGCCCCATGAGTCCATTCTTATTTGACTTAGTTTATACTGCTTAGTAAGGCGTTTCAAAAAAACCATGAAAAGCTACTCTCAAGCAAGAATAAGAGTGTCAACACAGTCATGCATCTAAGAAAACTTTCTCTTTCAGGCAAAGTCTTGTGACACAAGAACTTTGGCTCTCAATAGAGGAAAAACTTCCAGATTTTGACACAATCCTTCCCATTATTTCTCCAATCCAAATGGCTTTAGTTCAGCCTTGCTAGGAAGCCAAAACTGATCTCTGCTCAAGAGAACCATGACTAAATGTCATTTAGTTTGAACCTGTGTGAAAAGCAGTGTTGGATGGTCATCATAAACACAAGGTTGTGAGCTCTGAGCTCTGCCATTGCTCTTCATGTGCCTTGTGTAAAGTTTTGTTTATTTTTCCTAGCCTCCAGTGATGTTGGTGATTCAGGTCATTATGCTGAAGCCGTAGCTTATGATATATAGTGGCTTTAGACACTAAACAAGAAGAAAAAAAAAAAAAGAGCAAAACCCCTATGTAAATCTACAAATAATCACTCTTTAGCGGTAGGACGTGTTCTCTGTATCCTAGACTGTAGTAGGACTGACTCTTTTCAATGATTTTTTTTCTTCACTGACTTCACCAACTGAAAGTATCTTTGGATCATGCACTTTGTATGGTAGCTGATGTTCCTACAATCAAGCTCTTAGTCAGTTAGTGCTCATAAAAATCTTGCATGTCTGCAGAATGCTGTAGAAATGGTAAACTGCAGCAGAGTATGGAAATAAGTATTGTGAGCACGGACAGCATCTGAGGCAAGAACTTTTTGGCAACCATAACTAGCTCCAGTAAAATGGGTCCTGTTCAGAATACAATAACTCTCTAACAATTCATTGTTGAATCCCTCGTTTCCTTTGTGGACCTAATTTTTGCTTAAATTAATTTTTTATGCTGATGTGTATATGCTCTGATTCCATCACATGATCTTATTAAATCTGCAATGCTGCATTTTTTATCACTTCTGCTAGTCGATTTTTCTGCAATTTTAAGCAAAATAACACAATTCCAAAAATACTTGAAAGCTGGTGAATGACTCATACTGTAGTTCATTGAACACCATAAAATATTCGGTGACTCAGAGTCCTAGCACAAACCAAAGGTCCAAAAAAGACTCTATTGTTCACAATAGAGGTACAAAATCTGAAGACTTCTAAATCAGGCATTAGAAGCTATTCCTGCTTTTGCGGTTGTCACTTGTCAAAATTCCAGCTAATCCCTATGTGGATTTTTAAGAGTGTAATGGAATTTAATAATTTTATAATGAGAAACAGCGTGTTTGCTAGATTAATTTCAATTTGTAATGTTGATTAGTTTCATGCAAGAGTGTAATGGTCTGGAGTGGAGGAATATATGACATTGGAACACTGGAAACAGTTTTCAAAGCATAAAGCAGCTGTGTTACATAGTTCTTCTACTTAGAATTACAATAGCAGTGTAGCTCACTTTCTGAATCATTCAGCTTTCATGTTTTGAACACCAAAAGCTTTTATTCTCTCGGGCAAACTGATCCCAGCGTAGTCCAATGATCATGTTGAATGAAGTGAGTAGGAAATGACTTAGAATACCCTGATCAAGAACTAAGAATATTTGAGGAACAAAGTTTGCTCGGGCTTATTTCCCATGTGAAAATGGCACTTCTGTATGGATTAAGCACACCAGTGTCAGTTACATGTATGGATATCTTTATTAAATTTCATTATTCCTGTTTTGCTTTTAATCTAATATCACTTTGCACTAACATACATCTGTTCATGTGACTAGACCAACATCAATGTAATGATGCCATAGAGGAAAGAAGAAACAGTCTGTCATCTTTAAAAATTGTATATTTACTTTTGAATACAATGGCCTTTTGAGGTGTGGCCATTCATACATGCAGCTTTGATGGATAATGTCCTTCCTGAAATAACATTATCACACTGCTTAGTAAGTCCAGAGACAATTCAGCTGGTGTTTAGGCGGTGATAACGTTTGGTTTGGCCTGAGGTTTTGATAATGAAACAAAAAGGGTATTGAGAATCATGTGGCCGTTTGTTCTGCCTTGGAAGTACCTTTGGAGAAGAACAGGTGCATCAAGGTACCTTTTTAAGAGGAGTGAGCATAATGGGATTTGAGGATTTCATTGGAGGACTGAGTTTCCATTTAAATGTAGTTTCTGGAGCAGATAGAAAATGGTAGACTAAGTAGGCATCACAGGAAACAGTAGAACTATAATACTTTATTACTGCACCCAGTAGAGTTAGAAATGTCAGTCTAATAGAGCAGACGTATTTCTTATGTGTAGATTTTTTAAATAAAAAATCAGTAGCCTTGTGCAGATGACTTTTAAATGAATCCATAAGCTTTGATACATTCCCTGCCAAGGTGCAATATCATTGATCACAACTGGGGCTCACTGTTATTAAGGTTTCAAACAACATTTGTATTAACAAGTCACCTTTGTATCGTAAAAAGGCAGAGGGTTGATAGGCATTAAGAAAACAGCTGCATCATAGTGAGCAGCCAAGAGCACAATGGGTGTCAATAGGAGGTAAAACTACTCCCGCTGAGACAAGTGAAGAAGAAAAATGAAACAGGAGGATTTGTTCCAGCAGCCCTGTCTAATTGTTTATTCCCTTCTCATTCCATCCTAGTCACTTAAGGGCTACGGCTTCTGTCATGTAAAAGAAAAAAAACAAAGCTTGGGCTGCTTGGGGTTTCTTTCCCTGTAAATGAGTGGAATTTGGGTGCTGGGAAGCCGTAGGCAGGGTGATGGCGTGTTACCTTTTCCTGATTAGCTACAAGGCATTTACTTCAGATAAGTGCTGTGTGAGCGTATGACCTCATAAGTGGCCCCAACCAACACTAATAGTCTACTTTAGAGAGGAGATTAGGTTCCACTAATGGTGTCACAGCATGAAATAAAATGCAACATATTAACTGGGGGAGAGGGAGCAGGAGGTGGGAGAGAACTGAGAGGGGAAAAAGAACTTGGAATGGAAAAGGGCAGCTTAAAGGTACAAAAGAACCCAGTGATAGCATAGGATATCTGTAACTCCTGGATTTAAATGGACTTTCCAGGCTTCTTGTGTGGAAATAGACAATTTAAAACAGTATGGGTACTGACTTTCCTTCACTGGAGGGGTTGCAACTGGCAACCAAAAGCTTGGCTGTCTGGGGCGTGCTTGGCCAGTACAGAAAAGCCAATGGACACCTCTGGTGAGGCTGAGCTCCAGTGAGTGACGCAGAACCTGCCTCCAGCAGCAGGTCTCTGACGGCTCTGCATTGCCCCAGCGTACGTACCTCTCGGTGCTGTGGGCAGCACTGCCTTGCTGGATTCATTGTAGTGGCTCTAATAGCTTCTAATAGCAGAAAACTAAAACATTTTTACTGGGAAGTTTCATTCAAATGCAAGCTGACTTGAGCCTTCTCCTCTCAAAGGCTTCTGTCTCTCCTTCATGGTTATATGACAAGCTGTAAAAATGCAAAGTTTTTCATCCCTGGTAGCATTGAAGCTACTGTGCTTCCTGGGAAGAACAAAACAGGCATTTCACGTAATCCGCAGTAGGATTTCTTACAACTATGAGATGCATTTCTTAAATAGAGCAAACGAAACAGTTGAAGTCAAAAGCTTGCTGTCAGGTGAAATATACCTGATAAATTATATTAACACTGGTATTTCATCCACTTAAGCTTCAAGAACTGGAGCAACTTCTAACAAATTGGTTGACGATGTTTTCTTCAAATATTCTATCTTGGTTCTAAAATTAGTAAAATCTAGCAGCAGAATTTCTGCTCTACTTCATAGGATTTATAAATTTTTGGAGCTGACCACATACACTAGTGGGATGAGATTAGAAGGTTGGCTCATGTGCGTGAAAAATATTTTGTCCCTTGTCGTTTCTCAGATTTTGCTATACTTATTGATGGGGTCTAGCAAATGAACATTTGAAAAAATACTGCTCTGATACCTGTTCATGTATAGGTATCTATCCTCACTTTCAAGTCTGCGATAGTCCCGCTAGAATCTACTTTTACATTCTAGGAGTCAGGCAACGACCTATACATTGTGTATTCTGTTTGCAAGCTCTCTTAACCTTATATGCAAAAACAGTGGGTAAGTAAATACTTGAATTAGAATCTGATTTATTAAAAAGAAATCTTGAGAAATTGTAAGGAATTTTTCAACTTATGAAACGTGGTTTTGCAATGTAAGCACAATTTAAAGTCCAGAAATAGTTTCATAGGCTAGCATGAGAGAATCTTTTTCTGAAGGCTCTCTACTGATTTTGCTGCTGTTTAAAAGCTGAGAGCGTGTGATTAACAATAGTCTGCCTTTGAATAATAGGGCACGGGACTTCTCACGAGAAGAGATGTTCATCTACTCTGGAAGCACTGTGGTGTAATGGTGTGGTGTTGCTCCTGATCTGGAGAGAGATCCACAAGTAATCTGCCCCTTCAGCAACATAGATTTTTGGGGAGGTGAAAAGTATAGGTGGTGGACTAAAGCACAGATGCTGATTTCTGTTCCCTTCTTCCACACGTATATATGTATATACATACACATGTATATAGACATATGTATGAAACTGTAAAGTGACAAATAATCACATAACATATTTTTTTGAAAGAACACATTAAGAGCACTGACTAATTTCGGAGTTGGGTCTGAGCCAGAGCAGATGACCTAAATGCATCCCATACTCACATGCATCTGATGAAAACACTCACCTCTTCAGAAAGATGAATAGTTGAATCTTTGGTTGTTCTTTGCATAGTGCAAGATGAAATTAAAATATACCCTCTTTGGAGATGATACCTGTCAGTCAGACTCCTTAGCCCAGAGAATTCACTTTTGTCTGCACAAAAAGTTGTAAAGTCAATTGAAGTTATCAAACTACTTTCATTAGAAAAATGCCTCCTTCTGCAGCATGATGCACCCCTTCGTTTCCACCTCAATTGAAGAATCCGTGGCCTTTGTAGCCAATGCTATTGAGAAGATGGCTGTATGTAACGGTGTACTTAGTTGCTACTAATGGGCCACAGGACAGTTTCACATGCCTGCAGCTGCCATCTTGCCTGATCTGTGGGCTTTGATTTATTTTATACCTAGATTTGGTAGGATTCATGGACCTGGCATCCATAGGGTCAAATTCCCTGAGGAGCACAGGTTGGCAGCTGTACTCAAAGGGCAGAAATGAATGCAGAGCTTCAGTTTCTTTTGTCCTGTCACATGAAAGGTCCCTTCCAACCTAGGCGATTCTATGATTCATAAAATGCTAGCAAGAAGGAGAATGATCCAAGCTCGGTGATGCAAACCCTGTTGGGGTGAGGGGAGCAGAATTGCTTCCTGCAGCAGAAGCAGAACTAGAATCCCGAGAGCACTCTGCAGAGTGGCACCTCTGCTCGCCTAGCTCCTGCTCTCTGGTAGCCAGCCTTCCTCCAAGGGACACTGAACACCCTTGGGCTGAGGTAGGGAAGGATCGGATTTTGCCATTTCATGGGTAAATGCTCCAGCTACTGGACTGCAGTATAAAACAGAGTCAGGAGCATGATGTACTCTGGCAGTTGTCATTGAAGAAGTTATATTCTGCTCTAACCATAACGTTGAGTTTGTGAGAGAGAGGGGATTTCAGACATGTCTTGTCTTCAGCATGTCCCTGAGTGGTTTGGTGGCCCGTAGCTTAGGGCAGTGAGTGCGCTGTGTTCAAAGCCCTGAAGTGTGGCGTAGCAGTCAGGCTACTGGGGCAGTTTCAGAAGGCATCTGCTACTCAGCACTATATTCTCCTCATAGGTTTTTTTATGGTTGTTCTGGATGCTTTTATAGGAAAGGATGCTTCTTGAAGTTCTCTGCTACCTTCAGTGGAGACGTAGTGCAGTCTGAAGGCAATGAATATGTTGTCACCACAGGTGTCACCACCAGTGTTCATGTACTAGCTTTTTTAACAAGGTAGCAGTGCATAGCTAGAGCAGGGGCTGGGGGTCCCAGCTCTCACCGATTTGCTGTGTGACCTTGAGCAGCACATTTAAACTCTCTGGTTCACTGCCTTCTTTACTAAATTGAGATGATGTTCCACAGTTCCTGTACGAAATCTAATTTCATATGAGAGAAATCAACTCATTTTTTATGACATGAAATGTAGCATAGACAGCACATTTTCCACATTATTTTCAGTCTCAGGAAGACATTGTAAGAGCAGTGTGTGGAATTCCACAGTTACTCCTGCTGCTACAGATTTTTGTCACTTTTGCCTTTCTTTGGGGGACTGGAAAATTCATTCTTGCTACAGTTAAAATACTGATTTCATTATCTTTTAATTTTCTTCTCGGCAATGCTATTAAACAAGTAAATAAATGAGAAGCAAGAAATCTGCTGTTCCAAATTCTGTGCCAGATGAAGACAGAAGGCCCTTTACATGCAATTTGTAAGCTTCATGTATTTCTGTGATTGTACTCAAATTTCATAAAGCAACATTAGAGCATCATTCCTGCAGGATACACCACCATTCCTTATTGAAACTCCATTCAGTATATCTGCTGCAGGTTAAGAACTGATCACTGCTCCCAAGACTATTTGAAACACTCTGGCCACTGACCTCAGTTGTTACCACCCTCATTTCCCAATATGCCACAGATTTGTACTTACACTCTCTCTGGGAGCTGTTGAAGCTGCGGGAGGCTGGACGTGACATTGGCTCTGATCCCAGTGCCCTCAGACATGACCCCAATCAGCTTCGCTACAATTCTCATGATACCCACAGGGTTTCCAGATGGAAAGAGAAAAATAAATGTTATCAGCACAATCCAAATGGAAAAGGGTTATTTTTTTCCACTGACAGTCTCTACTTTGATGCTGATACACAGGAATTATTAATTCATCTTTTTGTATGAGAACAGTTTCATTTATGAGAGCAAAGGAAATAACAGGCTTACTTTGATTGTCAGATTCTTTTTTTCCTTTTTAAATGGGAAATAATGCTAAAAGGAATTATCCTTTTTTTTTAATGCAACTTATACTCCTCATCAAAACTCACAGTCTGTGATACGAAAGGAACTGGTCATTAAACCTATAGCTAACCTGTGCCTAATAGTGAATATTAGTTTCAGCTGAGCCAAAATGACAGTTGTATTTAGAAGTGACTCTAAGTTACAAGTCTGTAAGAATGAGCAATACTTTCTCCCTAAAAACAGCTAGACAAGGCAATAGAGGCACCTTTTTATAGCATTTCATAGCATTTTAACTATTTCACAACATATTTTTATGTTCTTAGAAGATAAAATGCTCTGCAGAACTCAATTGGAAATATTCTGCATTTGCATTGGTGCTCATGGGTTCTCGCTCCGCCCTCAGGGTGTAGGTGTGCCTAGACTTATCCTGTAATCTGCCATGACTAAGAGAAAGTTTTTGAATAAGTCTATAAAAAAATAAGATCTTTGACTGGTCACTCATGAAATAGAACAGTAACTTTTAGAGCTCTTAGAACTTTTGAGGAATTTTATTTTCCTTTTTTTACCCCATTTTTAGAGGCAGAAGAGAACAAAAGGAAAACATAATTAAATTTATTCCCTATAATCCAATTTTTCTGTCTCTTTTGATGAGGAAATGTTTATCATTGCAATTCTAACAAAATATGCTTTTAAAATCAGTATTTGAAATACCCTGGAAATAATATCATGTGAGGTGTTTAGGTATTGCTCATCTGCAATCACTAGCTTTTTCCATGTCTTCATCCCAAGAAAACTTTCAATGAAGTAATTTGTGCAGATTGAAAAGTGGTTTTTCCCTGTCTCTTTTCCCTCAGGGAACACCTAACTTTTGTGACATCTTATTAAAAGACGAACACTGCTTTATGTCAAACAGGTTGGGGAAAGTAAAACCAATATAACCTCACATTGTTGTGAGGAATAAGTGATCAGAGTTAAACTTCACTCTGCAAAAATGTTTCTTTATGTCATGGTAGGCTGGAAAATTTGGATAGTGATATGTTGCACTGGTAGCCTCTACACCTACGTATGCCAGCATGGTCATTAGCAGAACAGTTTTCTCCTCAGCACAGGGCCCTTCGAGGGCTTGATCAGGATGTCTTTCCTCCATACCAATTTAATCTTTGCCTTGTCTGCTAGGATTACCAAGAATGTCTTGAATTAGTAAAAACTGTGATAAATTGTTAATCTACTTAACTACAATTTTTAATCAGATGAGCTAACATCAAACATGTTTTGTAAATATACTAACAGCACCTTCAGAACAAATTTGTTTTATAGATAATAATTAAAATAAATATTTAATCTGTCACTGCACAAATAGTGTCTGGCTGAGCATAGTATAACTGTATTAATCATCTCAAAACCATGATGTAAGTAACTAATCAGCTCAAAAAGTAAAGCGGCTTTGGCTTCCCTACAAATTATGTAGTAGCAATCTCACTGACATCTTTCTAGACACTCTTTTCCCACCTTACTGTCCTAGTAAATGTTGTGGACACAAAGAGAGACTGTCTCTTCAGGGTGCTGACAAGAGCAGGTACAGGTGAAGATTTTCTTTGATTCTCTGCTTTCAAAGTTCCATTAGAGAGAGCAATTATCGGAGCTGTTAAAGGAGCAGAGCTTCTTGACGGTCACTCGGTTTGTTGTGTTCAATCTTGGTAGGATAAACAAATAAGGTGGGCAGCAATTGAAAAAAAGCAGCTGTATGTCTTCCTTGGCACAACCCAGGATCTTTAGCAGCAAGTATGCATTCACTTGTACTAAGGCAAAGGCTTCTTGTTATATATGTCTGTTTGTAGCAGATCCTGAAGTTTTGGCCTGTTGCTTCCTTAAAATAATCTCTGCTAAGGAATCTTTCTTGATTATATGATTTTTTAGTTCAGTTTACAGTTGTAACTGTGCTATACTGAGTCAAAGCTGTATGCCAGCTAGACAGTTTACTGAGTAAATATTTAGTGCCTGAGTTCACACATAGCTGTGCACATGTAATTCATACATACAAGTCCCGTTAAATAAGACTGAGGTTTAGAAGTTTTCAGAATCAGGGCCTGAAATTGAAATTTCTGCCCTGCTTCTACTCTTCCCAGCCCCAAACCAGTGATCCATGCACGAAACAATGTGCTAAACTATAGAAAACTATCATCGTCACCTCACTTATTGTTTAATAACAACCAGGTATTTTTACTGCCAGATACATGCTGAGATTTTGGTGATATTCATATGACATACAATGGCCAGTAAGATTAATCACAGATCTGTCTTCTTTAAAGATACCCATGAGGATAGACTTCTGTGCCTGCTTTTGATGTAAAGATGGCTTTCCCAATTGCAACTCATCTCACTGTATGTTCTTGCAAACTTTTCAGTTTTAACATATCTGCTTTATAAAACACTTTTACTGACAGTGAAAAATTGAACCTATCAACGTGTTACCAGCCCACATTACTGTTGCTACCATCTAGACTTCAGAAAGCCACTACACCCAGTGAGAGCCAATGATGCTGTTACAGCCTGACAAGGGCATATTGAGATATTTGGGCATAGACTGCACAAATTTTCTTATAATTTTATCTTTTAGAATGGGCCTTGCAGTAGAGATAATTAGAAGGTGCTGGCTAACAGGGCATAACAGGGATCAGTCTGAGAGCTCAGACAGGGTGCAGAAATTATGAGTGACCCAAAGGTAAATGTGTGTGTTCCCATTAAGGATAAAAGAAGCAACAAGTTAATCCACCACCAAACCCGAACAGATTGCAGTTTCGGTGGTGTTTCTGAAAGATGAAGAAAAGTAAATCAGTCTTACCCTCAGATGCGGCAACTTTTAATAGCTCTGCCAGGGAGGTCGGCAATGCTACTATCTGGCTGCATTATAGTTACATGGTTCATTTCAAACACCGCAAGCTGTGTACTGTCCTAGCAAAAAAACAACAATCGCAATGGTAAAAGTCCTAAGTCCTGAAGGATGGACAAATAATTTCCTGCACAGTATCTTGCTTAAGTGGGAGCTGTCTGCTCACTCCTGCAGAAAGAAACAGTGCTCTTAGAAGCACGCTTTTGCACATTTTTACAAGGAGGCCCCCCAGGCTCTTTCATGCCTGTTGAGCAGAGATGAGCTTGATTGTGTTAAGGTCTCACTAAAGATACTCGCACGGAATGCTAGATGGAAACACTGGATATAGTCCCTAGCCATCAACAGAAGCCACAATAAGACAAAGGCATCTTCTTGTCTTACTCCCTCAAAGACGATATTACTTTGTTGCAGTCTGAATCTTAAGCATTCAATTTTGGGAAATACTTTGGAGGAATGATACTTTTGTTTCAGTGCAGAATGGGATGGGGAGTAGGGAAATCAGAGCAGTGTTAAGTCACGAGGGCCTACCACCAATAGTCATCCCCTGAACTTCCACTGGTCCGAGTACGTGCTTGGCATACAGAAGATGCAAATTCAGAATTGAGGAATACAGGGAACTGCAGTTGGATCTCCAAATCCCTGAGCGGTTTTTTAAATCACCAGAGTCTTGGCTGTTGCAGTGTGAGCCTGACTCTTGTTGTGCCCCAGGAATCAGAATTTCCATCTTTGGTCAGCAGCAGCTTACAGCCCTGGCTGCTCTGCACAGACCAGGTGCGTGGGGGTTGGTACCGCTCCTCTGCACAGACCCGTCCACACACTCCAGCGTTCAAAAGCTCCATGGCCTGGAGCACCTGGTCCCAGCACAAAGTCACCTCTGTAATGGTATAGGGAAAGTTTGTGTCCTACTCTCACTGCATAGCCTAAATTATTATCTAGCCCCCAGGAAGTTATAAGATAAGAGTGATATATTCAGAGCTGGCTTGTCCTTTTGAAATGCAAATTAAGAGTCAAGTAATAATTAGGTGCATTTGACCCTGTGTGAGAATAGCCAAATGTGGAGTCTGTTTTTCCAGAGCTGAAGATCTGCTGTGTACATTACAGTACTGTTTAATAGTGCACACACAATAGTTGTATAGCTTCGCCAGGCACCAGTGCTGAGTCAAGTGTGCGCCGTAAGGTCTCGCTTCCTTTCTCAGGGCTCGCTCGCCTTTGAAGTTAAGCTGCAGCAGGCTCAGCTGTGCTCAGCAGGAGGGCCAAAGGTTTGAATATTCAGATTTCATCTCTGTTTATAGAGTGGGCTTTTGAGATGTAGGAATTCTGTTACATTGTCCAGTGTCTGGGGGAAGGGTTGCTGAGGTTGTTAATGGGTCCCGAGGAGCTTCGGCCGTTACACTAACCACTGTAGGCCCCTTCTGCTCATGCCAGACATTAATGGCCACATGGACCAAGGTGCACATTTAACAGACCTTTTTAATTGCCTCTCTCACTTTACTTCTAGTTGTTTCATAGTGGCTGCGTGCTGCAGCAGGCAATATTTAGTCTAATCAATTTAATTAGTGTTGGTTTAAAGTTGATTTTGTTGCACTATGGCTTTCTGCAGTAGCTGACTCATGCACATGAAGTCTCCTTGGTTTCCATAAGGAAAAAAGTATGAAACCTGATAATATAACATGAAAGCCATGGATTTTCTAAGCCCTGTGTGCTTCATAACCGCATGTGATACTCTTATGTAGACATGTGCGTAATAGCCCAATTAATGAGTGCCCAGGAAGGGAAAGCAGAGAAGTACCTGCCTGCCCTGTCTTTTCATTCCAGCTCCAGGCAGGCAGAAAAGAACTATTATATTTCTACCAAATGACTTGGGAAGAATGCGTTTAAGTCTCTCAAAGCAGAAGTCTGGAAACTCCTGTAATCCGGAAGGCTGCTGCAAAACTCCACGAGATGTGCAACAGTAGGTAGGACTGGGATTGAGGCTGCTGCTTCTGATAGAAGTGTTGTGGAGCTGTATTACAAAAGTATGCTGCGATAAAGGAATGCATCCCTGTCCTGTTTGTTTCATGAAGGGCCCCTTTCTTTCAATTACAGAAAAATTAGCAGCTTTCACGCAGTATGTGACAGTTAGTGCAGAGCTATATGCACAGCCAGAGAAGAGGCAGGCTTGCCAAGCAGTTTGTTGGCTGTCAGCAGAGAATGGCCCTTGCTAGAGTGTAGCTGGGGTGAACCTGCGACTCCTTTCCGCCTCTGGGCCCTATCAGAAGCCATAGTCCTCTCCACAGTTATTCCTGCTCTTTTCCTTCTCTTGTGGGCACTTATTTCCCATTCTTTATCAAGCATTGATAAATGAGTGAGTAGGAACAGAAATATTGAATTGGACGAGCTGTTTTAGCCCTGGATAATTCTAGGGTCCATGCAGCATAATTAAGGGTCAATGTGCTCCTTGTTACTGAAGGTCACTCTGTATTTGAAGTTGCACCTTAGACTTACAGTGCTATGCAGAGCAATTGAATATATTTGCATAGGCTATATGTTAGTCTCTGTGCCTTTTCTTTACCTGTTTTATCCTATGCCAAATAACTAAGCAGCCTAATGGAGAAGACACAAGACAGGTGTTATTTACTGAAAATTACAATAATGTCACTTCAGTGTCTGGCAGAGGGGGCTCATATTGAGCCAAGTGTGAATCAAGCACCTGCTATTAAAAGTAACAGAGCAGAATTCCATCAATTTTCTGTTTGGTTTTTTTTTAATATTCATAAAAATATATTTATTGAGGCAGCAGGGATGGAAATGAAAGGAAGGACAACTAACATCCGCATCTTCTCCATGTGATTAGAGTATTTGCATCAAATACTTTATTATGAAGGCTGGAGAACAAGAAAAGCACATTCAGCGTCATATGTTATGGCACAATCCCTCTCTGGTGGAGCAAACAATGGGACCATTATACAAGCTGACATATTTTTTGTTTCTAATATATTCTGCTTCTTTGTGTCTGTGTGTGCTTAAATAGCAGGCACAGATGTACTGTTTCCAAAGGTCTTTGACTTGTCATGAGAATACTGTCTTTACCAGTAAAATAAATTGATTACTAGTGACAATGTTAACTATTATACAAAGAACACAGCTCTGGTGGGCTTTGTTAGATTTTAAAGAAAAGGTGATTATTTCTTCCTTATGACAGTTTGAAAGGTTTGCCATGTGGATATGGGAAGATTTTACTCATGAATATGCAGAGGTATGGCAACAGGCCGGGTAGCCAGATCTTCCAATTGACCGTTGGCTGTGATTGAGTTATGAGGAGAAGAAAAACGTGAGACAAACACAAAGTGTACAAAACCAGCATGGGAGGTGGCTGTTAAAACATTCAATTGTGAGAATATTGTGAAATATCAGCTTTGGGGTATGATACCAGATTGATGACATCATTACAGGCAAAAAAGTGCCAACTGGGATGATGCACAGTGCATCAGGTTCGTGGTAAGGCCACCGAATTCTTTAATAATACTTATGCCTAGGGATTATTCCTTTGTGCCCTCTGAGCAGTGACATCAGGAAACTGACCTGTGACACAAGGCAATATACCTTTCTTACCAAGATGTGTTGCAATTTTTCTGGGAAGCATTATAGTTTGCTGAAAAAAAAACAACAATCCATGCAGGTGTTGCAGCATGTTATAGGCAGAGAAATTAATGGGAGAACAGAGTAAAAAAAATAAACAGACACAAAATACCTACTTGTTATATTGCAGTGGCTTTTCAGATATTTTTTCTTTTACAAATTGAAAAATTATAAAAGGCACACTTGGAGTAAAACTTTTACTAGAACCTTTACATTTGTGCAGGTTTCTGCTCTGAAACATATTGAAAAAGTTCTCTTTCTACAGATCTCATGTTAAAATAATTTGGGCTCTTTTCCAATCTAATTTAAACTGCTACAAATATTTTGTGTAATGAGATTGGAAACTATCCATTTGCTCCCCTTAGAAAATGCTCTGAGTTCTCCCTTGATTGCAGTTCAGATCATGCTGCTAAACACCAATTTAGAACACAAATCAGACTCCTTGTTGATTGCAGTTCAATTCATGCTGCTAAATACCAGTTCTCTGATCAGCAAGATGATGCTCTACAGGCTGTGACCTGGACCTCCCAAAGCCGTGGATGCATAGCTTTTACATAGGTTGCATTACTAAAATTAGATCCAGCCTATCAAATCATAATTAAGGATACAGTTCTTACTTGATCACACATGAAACCTTCCCTTTTTTATTGAAATGTTTTTTAGTGATTCAGCTAGTATTAGTGACAACTGTACATTCCTTTGACACATGTAATCTGCCTTTCCTTTAAATCATTAACTCTTGATCAATTATCTATGACATCATTAATGCATTTAATCTTTCTCCTGGTTAGGAGACGTTTTCCTAGATTAATTTTTTCTCCAGTTACTGAACATTTTTTGGTTTTCCTTACTGTTCAAAATGCTAATAGTTTTCACAATTGGTCTTCAGGTCAGAGTGAAAGAAAGAGAAAGATTCTTTCCTAAAATCTAGATCCCATGGCAATGTCTTGCTGATGAGGCATCTTTTTGCTCTTCTGGACTGTCTTGACTCCTGGTGTTGCATAGCTGGGTCTACCCCGTTTCACATCAGCGCTCTTAGGTTTGATTCCTGTCATTGCCCCAGTACTGTTTTTCCCTGCCTTGTTTCCTGTACAGCATCTCCAGCCCCAGCATCTTTGTAAACTGCTAATACTGTTCTGTACGGGTGCTCTGCAACACCTGCTGGTGACATACTCGCTTCTGAAAATAAGCTTACCAGTGAAATTTGCCCCTGGTCCACCACAGAAATCTCTAGGAGAGGACGTGGCCTGTTCCTATATTCGTTCTGTGATCAATGTCGGAATATGGTATATGGCAGAAGCTCCTAGTTGTGATTGCTGTCTTCTTGCTAGAAATATGTTGTACATGAACAAATGACCACAGACCAGATGTGTTTCACTTTCACAGCCTCGTCCACCTTCTGATAAGACAAGAATCAATGAATCACAGCATGTTAGTTCTGCAGAGAGTCACAGCATTATTTCAATGCGACACTCTCCCTAAAATAGCATAAAGCTTAATTCTTGAAAGCGTCAAGAATATACGCTCCCAGTGGACAAGTACTGGGAGGCTGTGATTCTTTGCTCCTTTTAAGCTAAAGCCTTAGTCTATAAAAGCTTTGTTATACATAGTAGATGTTCCTCAAAATTTCTGTATAGTTCAAATCTAGAAACACATCCAAAAATATGACTTTATTAGGGTATTTCATTTCTTATCTGTGTCACGTGTGTAGGATGGATATGGAGACACCCTCCTCTCCCCCAAAACACTCGTCACCTTTAGGAAAAGGTTTGATTAGAAAATTTCTATAAGTGGGTATTTTTTTCAAAGCAAATGAGTTATCTAATTCTCAGACTGTCTTGACTCTTCACTCTTCCCAGCCCCCGCTTCCATATTGCTTTTAAACCTGAATTCTATTGCATTTTTATAGGCCATAGAGTTACCCCCATATGTTTTAGGAATGTTGGGCTTTTGTACTTCCAGTTCTCTTCATCGTCATCCTGTTCTTCATGTACTTATCCAGCCTTCCTTAGGTGTTCTTTTAACCAGGTGTTAGCCTGGTTCTTTTCTGACTTTCAGATTTAAATCAGCTAAACTCCTTCCCATGCTCCTACCGTATTTCTAATCTGACTTCATATTTATGTCCACTGTCTCTGTTGATTGATGCTTTTAAAACACAGAATATGTCATAAATAACAGCATTTAAAAAGGAACAGCTTCCAAAGCAAGGAAGTAAAAAAATCTCTGGTTTTTTTGCAACCTTTCTGCACCACTCTTCCAATTAATAAACCTGCTTAACTCTGTATGTTTTCAAATTGCTGAGAATTTACTATACAGCATGTAAAAAACATCTTCTTACTGAAATCCCGCAGAGACTCAAAACTGACTGAAAGATGCAACATGATATTAAAGGAGCATGAGACCAAGTTTGCTTTGTCATAGCAGTTTCTAATCAGGCCTTATGTATCATGTGGTCGTATTTGTAATGAAAATATTCTCATGAAATAAGAGAAAGCATAAAATGTTCATTCAAAAGCATCTACCAGCTGCATATACTGTATTAATATAAAGACTGATATACCTAATCAAGGGTTCGCATTTCAAACCAGTAGGCCTAACAGCTTCTGAGATATAAGTAAATGAAAATTCATGATTCTGTATTGTGCCCAAGAGCCAACTTTACTGCTATTGCCATATAATTATTTATAGCTGCAAACTATCAAATGGAATTGCTTACCACCACCTTACTATATGTGGTAATTGATGTGAAGTGAGGCATTGCGTCCCCTGCTGACCCCAGCATACTGAAAGTCAGATGGATTATATCTAACTCAATTATGATTGATATTATCAAAATCCGCGAAGCACAACATGGTATAACAGGCTTTCTAAGTGTATCTATTGATTGTTTCTCTGTGTGCGTGTTTGTGTGCATGTGTTTTCCAAGGCTGTTGCAATGGAGCTGTCTCTAGGGAAAAGAAGAGCAGTCTTGCTAACAATTTCCATGTGTAAATATATATTTCTGATGGCTTAACTCACCCTTATTGCCTCATAGGGATTGCCAGAACTTGTACTGGAAATGGCTGGTTTCACTGGCTAAGAATTTTGCTACAGCAAGAAAATTTGCCAGTATGCTTGGTGGGGTTGAAAACCAATATATTCTGTGATCTGCTTAGCTGTGATTAGAGTAGAGTAAGTATTCCTGTGTTCCAGTTTTTGATTTTGCTGCTCCTGTGCCATTCCTTCAGTCCGTCAGAGCATGGCCGTGGCTACGCTCTGTGCAAGCATCTAGCCTTGCATCCTGTCTCCTGCAGATGTTTGCAAAAAAAACCATAATGCTGGAGCAACCAGAGGAAGCCTTCCTCATTGCATTCTTACTATTTTCAGCAATCTGGTGTTGAGGAACTGCTGTTTACATCTGCATCATTGTGTTTAATAATCCTTGATGGACATTTCTTTCCTGAATTTTCTCCAGTCACCTTCTGAACCCGCACACAATTATATCATCCAAATATAGTATGGCAGTCTATTTTGATTAAATAGGAACCATGTAAAGAAATATATGTTTCTATATACCTGCTGCTTTGTAATTTCACGGGTTGCTCCCTAATTGATGTATTATGAGAAATGGTGGCTATTTATTCCCATTTCATCTTTTCCATCTTAAGGCATGTTTTTATAGACTCCTCACAAATCCTCCCTCAAGATTTCCTTTCCTAATCAGAGGAATCCAATCTATTTAATATTTCAGAAACCATTCCAAAATATTGCTCGTCCTTATTGTTTTTCTCTGTGCTATTCTGTAATAACCATGTTTGAGATCAAACACTGTGAAGTATTCACCAATCAGGGGTGCTGTGTATATATAATGTTTTTTCCATTCTTTGCCTAAGCATTGAGTTAATGTTTACTGCCCATACTGACTCTCTCACTTTGCTAAGTGATAATAAATTAGTTAGAGTCTCATACTGTGTTTCTGGTTTGGGGCATTGTTTTCTCCTCCCTTCCCTCCACCTGTGCAGTGTTTTCTTTTGTCAGCATCTTGTCTCTTCAGCTGTTTTATTACCAAGTTGCTCAGAGATTCTTCTCCAAGTCTTGATCAGTTTAAGTTTTGACTGTCCTAGGTAATGTTCTACCAGTAATTAAATTGTGGCCAGAATATGCACTCCTCTATTTTTCCAAGTGAATTATGAATATGTTACAGCACAGGTCCCCGTAAGAAGCTCTATAGGAAGGTACATTCCCTTCATTATGAAAAATCAATTATTTAGTCATGCTTTAGTGACCAAGATGTAGAATGGATGAATTCATGTGCTGGAGGAGAGGATTTACAACTTTGCCTGCCCTTTTTCTGATTTTGTTTTTAAGTTTTGTGGTGGCCTGGGTGCAACATAGGTCATTCAATAAAGCTTGGGAACTCAACAAGGCATCTCACTGCCCTATTCCATGGACTGATTTTGAGAGGAGCATCCAAAGAGTCAATTCTTGCAAGATTATAAAGTTGCAACAACTGAATGCCCAATCCCTGTGCAGTTGGAACAGATCGTCCTCCGGCTATTTGGCAGTTGATAGGCAGATCTACAAAAAAAGTTCTTCATGATGTTATAACGGGAAGTCTGGATGGCTTCATAGGAAATAATAGTTATAATTCCAGGTATTGACATTTTCGAGATTTTCATTCATTTAAATAAAAGCTTTTGTTATTCTAATTAGCAATGTATACATTTACTTTATGGAGTTTCTGTAAAGTTCCTCCTCTTTTTCTCAGCCTCTCAGGACTTTCCCAGGACTGCACAAGGCAGACATGGGGCTGACCTAACTGATCTGTTTTCTGCATAAAGACAACATCTGGGCTACATGAAGTTAGTTTAGGAATGTTACCCTCTTCCCTGTAGGAATATACCTGGGAGACCGCAAATGCGTCTATACTCCAGATATTACCGTCAGACAGCCCTTCTGAGTCAAGAGCAGTCCTTAGTTATTTGTAGCTGTTATAGTATTAAAGTAAAGGAAAGTTACATTTGCTCTCCCGTCCTATCAGACCTCTCGAACAGATGGGTCAGTGTGAGTTCTTAGGCCCATGGAATTTCAAAACCACAGATCAGTTCAGATTAGCTGTCAAAATATGAAATGAAGTAGAAAAAATAGTTTATTATTTTCTACAAAGTAATTTTGTTCATAGAAATAAGCTAATCACACTATCCTTTAATTAGTGCTTATATAGAAAAATAAGAAAAGTTGAAGTGGTTGCACTATAAGCAATACCTCCTCTTTTTATAGCCATCAACTTTTTGTGAACTAAAGAAATAAGCACCGTTATTAGAAGATTTGTTATCCATTTCACAACAAGCAGTTCACAGAGCTGTGAAGTTACTTGCTTACTGTTCATTCTTCTAGAGATGTACATTTTCCTGATGTGTCTGGTTCAAGAATGCCTATAATGAACTACGTAAGACATGTTGATGGCATGCTTATTTTGTGTTCCTCTCCTCAGAAAAGCAATATACTACTAATTCTATTGCTATTGCTATTTAAATCCAAATGGAATAGTATTTACGTGGGCTGTATCCTCAATACCTTCCAAGTTCTCTTACCTTCTCTATCAAAAGTTCTGCATCTTCCTTATACAAAACTTACATCTTAAGGAAAGATCTCTTGCTCTTTTTTTTACTGTTAAAAAGTATTACTTAACCTAGGAAGTGGATGAACTTGCATTTCCTGACTTTGGTCATTCAGAGAAAAAAATCCTGTCTTTGAGCGAGCCATAGAAGGCAAGATGTCTATATCACACTTTAATTTTGATTCCAAATGTCAGCTGGGAAGTAGGTAACTGGCTGTGGGATTCTCAAGCACTTTAACCCAGGTAACTTTCAAGCTTCTGTGGCATATGACATGGAGTGCACATGCCAGTGGCTGACCCAGCGTTTAACAGTGATTCACCACTGGAAATAGTCTTTGAAATTCATAAATTCAAGGCAAGCCTGTTTTATGGGGACTGATAATGCTGTATTAGTTGCTGGAAGTTAATGAGGTCCTGTGTTTGAGTACAACCAGATTAAAATGAAAAACGAACCACATTACATTCTGTTTCGACAATTATTATCAGTTGGTTGTAATATAAATATGCAAATTTTTCAGCTTGAACTTTAACATCCTCTGTAGAGACCATTCATCTCTTTAAAGTATTAATTTAAGTTGTAAAAGGATCCATACATCATTGCATGTCATTTTGAAAACAAATATTAATCAATTTTACACTCTGAATTGCCACTGTGCAAGTGTAATGTCCATTATTTTGGAGCAAGTCAGTGGCAAGAAATTTACATATTCATTCTTGGCTTAAGAAATCATATGATAATACAAGTACAACACAAGAAATTCAAAAGACTTAAGACCTTATCATCATCTATTCAATGGCAAAAAGCCTGCCTTTGCATTCTCCATGCATTGGTATGCAGATTAGGAATATGTTTCTCATTCCTATCAGTATAACCTTGAAAGCTGGTGACAGCTGAAGTGTAGTCATAAGTTTTCTGTTCCAACAGAAAAATAGAAGAAAAAAGGCAACAAAATGAGTGTAAAGGATACAGCAATTTCAAGTTTTATGATAAGCTTTTTGATAGTGTATCTGACTACTTAGCTAGACTGTACTGTGTGGGTATGTAGCTTGAAAGTGTGTTATCTCTAGATTTAGCTGGAATTGTAATTGCAAGTGCATCTTTGCTAGTAAACTGAAGTTCATATTTCTGATTTAACAGACCTAAACCTGTCTTTTATTAGTTAACATAGGAAATACCTGAAGCTGTTTGCATGTTAAATATTGTTAAGGACACCAAATTTTATATCAACTGTCTCCCAGAGAAAGGAGGCAGAGTTTCCTCTTGGAAAGCAGGCAGTCCCAAACACCGTGCTGAAAGCCTTTTCCTGCTGAAATAAAAGGGAAGCAACGTCTGCAATCCAGGTTATTTGCCTGTTTCTTCTGAGGAAATCACAGAGACTGAATTATTGTTTTACAGTCAGAATTGAAATAGGCAAAGACAGAAGATAGGGTAGGTTAAACCTTGCTAAAGCTTTTTCATCATAAGTGTATATCCTTGCTCAGCAGTGGCTGCTCTTTCACAGGTTGGAGCCTCTCAGTGATGAAGTGAATCCCAGCTAATGCCAATGAGAACGTTGCTTCCACTTGAGAAAAGAGAGCTAGAATAAAATAGAGCTAGAATAGGTTAGAACTGAAGACTCCAAAAATGCCATTTCTGAGCTCCAAGACAACAGGTGGAGAAAAGAATAGCAGTGTAGATATCCCCCTCATAACTACCTCATCTTTGTTAATTATGCAAAACCAAGCTCTTTGACATAATTGGCCTAGCAGAGGTTATACATAAGCTCCCTCTAGTGGATTATTAAGCAGGAATTTATAAAAGCACACATCTTTTCTCCAAACATTTTCTGTCACTCAATATGAACATGAGAATACCATAGGCACCGTGCTGTTCCCTTGTTGTTATCTCCGTCCCCCTGCTTCCTACCTCAGGAAAGTCTACGAAACGATGCTGGCCAGAAACCTGTGGTTGTAAAGCAAGACAACTGCAGCGTTTTTTTGGCTGGGCTTGCTGTTCTTCTTCACTCCTTGGCTGGGTCAGTTTGATTGCTGCTTCAGAATACTGATGCTTCTTAATCATCTCCCTTTGTTTTCTGGTTAAGTGAATGGGTGAATAATTTGCCACACATTCTCTGTCAATCCAATATATTGTGAAAGGACAGTTGAAACAATACACACGCTCTTCGTTTCATAAATTTGTCATTACAGCATAATCAGATCATTTGCACTTATCCTGCTCTTGCACAGGCTAATTCTATATTCATGAAAAAAAGCACACTTGTTACAGTGCTCTGTCTCTCTATTTTCCTGGGTGTTTACTTAGACCAAAACTGCAAAGGAAATGCACAAGACACTTGTGTTCCTTGTTTGCACAGTTCATGCAGGTCGGAGGAAAATCATAAAGAGTACACGTGCAAATGTCTGGATAAAAATGCAACAATACATCAGATATGTCAACCGGATCCTAGGATTATAACAGACGTGTAAGCAATTAGGGTATTTGCTAGTTCAAAATACTCACATGAATGAACCCACATTATCTTCTGAAAAGCATAATAATATGTAATTGCAGTAACAATTCCTCTTCCATTATCTCCTAGACATCAACAGTGTGTACGTTCTATAATATCCTGCACAACTGATAGCAGGCAGGCTCCTCAGTAAGAGAAATACTCCCAGATGTGGTAATGTCCCAACACGGTGGCTGCTACCTAATATTAAAGAATTACAGTAGAAATGTTTCAATAACAAAGTAGAAGCATTTCAGTTTTTATGTGGCATAGATTGCCACAGACACTGCCAAGCAGCTTTATAGAGTTCTAAATCTTCATTCAATGCCCCTTTACATCATTTGAATGAAGATTTAAACCTCAATAAAACTTTCTGAGTGCTTGTGGCCATCTTTGCTGTATACTAATCAAAGTGGGGTACAAGCAGACGAATGCACTGTAGTACACCTAACGATCAACACTATATCTAGTGCCATTTTCCTTTGTAAGAGGAGTTGTCTTAAAGGCTCTTTTCGTGGATGGTGCAGCAGTACACATAGAAACAGGCCTTTATATCCAGTTTTTATGCAACCCTTCAAAAGATTGCTTTGGGATGGGATTTTTTTTCTTTTTGTTCTTTGCCTTATGTCATGTTTACTTTCACTATAACTGTTTTGAATTAATTTCTTTTAAGGAAGATGTTTGGGAAAAAATAATTAAAAAGAAATGAAAGCTAATATTTATAGGGAAACTTTCCACAGTATTATGGCTCCATTTCCTTGTTTGCTTATCAACCTTCAGCTGTAATTAAGATATTGCAGTGCAGTGAGTTTTGGTATTGAATTAGAAGCTTGAGTGACACTCAGCTTGTAGTTAAGGTATTGGCTGGGAAATTCAACACATGCTAGTGCACACACAAGATATGACCGAGTGGAATTTGAAAGAAATTTTACTGTGAAAATATGCCTTTGAATAGAGTATACGTTTTGTTTCAAAAATACAGCCACTCATTCAGGAAACAGTCTGAAAAAGGAATGGCCGGTCAGTGAATTGTGGAGAGGATCTGGTGTTTGGATCCTCCTGAAGAGGAATGTGTGGGACCATTGTGTGCGTCAGAGCGTCCACAAACTTCCACAAATGCAAAGGAAAGCACAACTTCCCTCTTGAAGATTAGATTCCCACCACAGGGTGTTTCTTTATTTTTCATCATGTTTTTCTTTACATCGAGGCTTTCTTTTAATGATTAAAGTCTGTGAAATTACTTGCCTTAAGCAGCTACCTGCGAAGAGGTATCTGTCTGGACCCATGTAGTTCTGTGCTAGGGCTTTTTGTTCAGCACTGTCTGTTACGTGCTTTTCCTGGATACTTTAACAACATAATTTTTCCTATTGAAAACAAACAGTGAAAAGCAAAGCTTCATTGGTAGGGCTAGTAAGAACATAGTGTGGCAACTACTTTCTATGAAGCATACAAATGTTTCTGTGTAATCCTTAAAAGGTATAAAATAAAAAAATGTGAGAAGTGTATCTTATTTACAGTAACTGATGCTGCCAGCAGATTTTAGAAAAGTTTGTACAAGTGAAAATCAAGCTCTGATTTTCTTCCCCCCATTTTTTAATGGGAATTTTAAAGAAGACCAGATGTTGAAACTGGTCAGTCCCTCTCCTCTTCTGTGAAAGCCAACTATCTAACCTGCAAGGGGAATGCATCAGTTACCATGGCACTCAAAAATGGGCTTCCTACAGTGCCCTATTCCACATTTCAGGTTTTACTAAATCAAATGGAGACAAACTGATTCTTGGCCTTGTTTTGAGGGAAATAATCTTGTTTCCAGTTCCTGTGTCAAGAGATGCAAAACTGGATGAGCTCTATAGAAGAGACACCCTCCCCAGATTCCCTGGGTGGGTGCCCCCCTTGGAGAAGCAGGGGCAGTGGTAGCACATCCTTCTCCTTGCTGATTTCTGGCTCAAAACATCATCACATTGACCTTAGATCAAACTTCTTGTTTCAAGTTGAATTGAACTATCGTTTTCAGGAAATAAATTGTTGGCCGAGAACATGTGCTTCGTTCCAGTGCTGATATTCCTGGACACTGCAGGAGATGCCACCTTTTGAACAACACTCCCATCCAAGGAGCCTGAATACCATCTGCCCGTCAGTCCTGCACAGCCACTGGCTCCCAGTCCTGCTTCTACAGGCAGAGCGGTGGACCAATACCTAGGGCTTGCTCCAGTAATGAACCAGAAACCTGGGGCTGAGTGTTCTCTGTGTGGTATAAGGAAGGAATTGCGGTATTCCATTGTTTGTGTTGGCTCCCATTGAGAAGCTAGCAAGGGAATGCCCTGCGTCACCCACTGAACTGGTATGTTTTTGAGGAAAATCCTGTTATGTAATGGAAAGTTGGTGGCAGCAGTTTCACCCAAGTAATGAAAAGAGAACCAAAAAAGTATGAAATATGTTGTTTGTGAGGAAGCATCTTTGTATGTTCTGCGTTGCAAATCTTTAGTGTGTTGCAGCAAATCTCAAAACCAACATAATCCCCCAAAATAAATTAAGACAAGCCAAAACTCCCCCAGACTTCTTTTAGGTACAGGATCTTGAAACCAAGAGGAAATTAAGGCCTTTTTCTCCAGAACACCACAGCCTTGTCAAAATCTATGGAGTTATCTCAACTTTCCCCAGTGGAAAACCAGGCCTGAGGAGTCTGTCTCAAGATTTGCAGCTAAAAGGTGAGAGTAAAACTCAGGAAAAAAAGAGGTATGTCCCCTTTGGGTTCAAAATGAGAACTGAGTTTAACATAATTTCCAAATAATTGATCCCAAGCAGTAGGTTAGGAGGGGGGTGTTTTAAGCAATATCACCCCTTCCTTTCTCTTGTATTTCTTTATAAATAACATATTATCTATATTAAGGTAAACTGAATCTATAAGACAAGTACCTAAGGGGATTGCGAAACTGGGGTCTGCATTATAAAGCAAGTGAAGTTATGACAGCCGTGACCCCAGAGGAATCAAGGCTGAATAAAGACTGTCTCCATTGCAGACAAATGATGATAAAGTGATCCTTTTAGCCAACAGTCAATGGAACCTGACAAGGCCAAACCTCCAACTAATGAACAGCCCAACCTTTGCTACCAGGGAGATGTACTGAAAGTTTAATCTCAATAAGCATCAAAATACATTTGCCCAAACATTTCTAACAAAAGAGTGGCACATATCATTAAATGGCCACGAAGTTAGATGAGTGAGGAGGAAAATAGGAGGGTGGGGGTGTGTGTTCTTACTGTATCACAGGTGCACAAAATTGCCTTGATAGAACAATATCTTATTTTTCTTCTAAAATTGAATTTCAGATGGTACCTACGTCACACAGACCTAATAATACAGAAAGCAATTGTCTCAATGATTCCTATTAAATCTGTGCATTTCCAGATCCTTATAGAGTAATGTCAGTTACAGAACAATGTCAGGCTGACGGACGCAGCACAGCGTTAAAGAAAAAAAAATCATGCACACAATAGGCCAGCTGCACATTAATAAATATGTAATGTTTGATTAAAAATATGGATCGTATTTTTCCCCCCAATTGCTGACTACCCCTAAGGCAGAAGATGTGATCTGGCTCCCACTGATGGGTTTATTTCTTGCTTGCTTTGAAAATACAAACTAAAATGTTTTCCTGTCCCAGCTGTTTCCCATTGTTCATGTTTATCAGCTCAAAGGGTGAACGGAGGAATAAAAAATACGCTCGCATTTCAAATGTGCCAGTCAGTCAATCTATTGTTAAAAGAAGAAAGCCTAATTGTCTGTGCTGGCAAACTTCTTTTTGGTGAATGTCCAGTTTTTAAGAAAAGCTATTCAGCTGTGCCATTTGTTTAATACATGCATAAAAAAGCACATAAAATCACAAGTTTTCTGTGGGGTGGGATGGGGGGTGGGGAAAATCACATCTATAAGTTATAGCCTTGAAACACTCAAGTGATGGACTAAGTAATAGCCCCTGGATTACTTGTTTTGGTTCTTCATTGGACGGAATAAGTGGCTAGAAGGAATTTTCATGGAATAAGAGCTAATGATGTCTTAAAAGTGAAATTGGCCTCCTTCTCTAAATCTTACACTTAACTTTGCACCTTTGAGAAGCAGCACTCCTTTCAAATTACTTCATCAATGCAGTGGTTAAAGTCACAGGAGTTTTGTGTTTATATTTAAGCTACCACTATTCTTCGTTTCTTCCCAAAATCTAGTCCTTCAGACCCTCCTAACAAAAAATGGGAATCGGGACGAGGAGAGGGCAGGAACTACTTTACTGCACAGGAGACTCTTCTGTTTGTTTCCAACTCTTTGGATAATTACACAGCTCTGTCCCGTCTTTGACTTGCTCTCCAGCTCTCCAGCTCGTGCTGGCAGTGCTACTCTTCCAGCTTTCAAACCAAGCTCAGCTAATCAGAACTGACACTCGTTTTACACTATGCAAATGAGCAAAAATTTAATTCACAGACTACTATATTGACCAGGACTGTGTTAGCCCATCTTTCTGTGGCTAGCACTGTTTTTCTTTGAAAGCTTTTTGAGGAAAGGGTCATCTTCAGTTCCTCAGTTCCTCAGTCCAAAAAATAAAAAATAATCATCAATACAACAAATGACTGTGATGCTTTGCTAGGGGCTTCCCTCTCTTGCTAGGCTTTTCTTCTTTTTGATGGGGGAAGAAACAAGCAAGTGGCATTATCATCCAGCTATCACCCCCTTGTGACACTAAGATGAGATGTCACTCACAGCAAATGGTACAGATCTTTCGTACATGAGGAGTTCAATAACTGCTCATGACATCTAAATTATCATTCCTGGGTGTCTGGGTTAACACCTCACAGAAATGAATAAGGCGATAAGGTAATTGTCCCAAGTGCTCTGCAGATCGAAGTAGCTCCTTTGGTCACCCTGAGCTCACATTTCCCTGAAAGTTTGAGAGCCAAATACCGCCTAAAACTGAAAACTGGGAGTCTAGGGATGAGCTACCTCACTCAATAAGCTGAGGGCTTGGTGTTTTCTAAGTCTGCCTTTACCAAGCGTTACTGCCATATGTGAAGATATTTCATACTGGAAAGCGCAATGAACTGGCTCCGTAAAGAGTCCGTTCAAAGGTGATCAAGGCTATACAGTACTTGGAATACAGTACTAAGCCAGCCTTTACTTGTTTACAAACTTGGTCCTGCATTTAGACTTTTGTGGGTCTGTCTATGAACTGCCATGAATGTGTCCATGGTCTACAGCTGCAGCTCACTGTTCGTCTTTCGGTATGTCTGGCCTCTGTGCGTGCACACCGGCACACTTGTAACAGACACGTTCCTTGGTATCCCTGGCAAGTAATGTAGCACCATTTCATGGACCAGCAGTGGTCTCTGGAACACAGTTTGAGAATCGCATTGTTGAAATATTGTTTCTGTAGCTGTTAAACCTACATGTCATGCAAAAAAACCATTGATGCGCATTTTTGTGCACAACAGATGGTATTATTTCGTGCTTTGTTTTTTTCTTTCTGTTTGCTGAGCCATAGCTTATATATGCCAAATACATAACTGTCAAGTCAATACAAAAACCAAACCATCATTTCCAAATGAGCCATATTAAGTTAAGGAACTTGAATGGTTATGGGGAAAATATTAAAAATAAATACAAGATGTTAACAGCAGTAGGTATTTTTTACATTATTTTTTTCTGTTGTATTTTTTACAGTCTGAGCAGTACATGCAGTTGTCTTCTTTAAAGTGTCTTCACAGTCTCTTCAGTGATGCTCAGCATATATGATAAACTCTGTCCCTTTTCAGCAAGTGTTGTCAGGCAGTTTTGGCTGTGTATTGGTGAGATCGAGCTCCCCTTATGGCCAGCCATTTCAGAAACTTCACTGACTATTAATTTATTGACTTTGAAGAATAAAAATTATACAGTTGTATTCCAGAGAAGGTGAAACAAAAAAGGAGAATTACTGAAAAGAAAAAATTAATATGCAGCAGGTGGAAGGAAAGCAGCCAGGGAGAAAGGACTTGTGGCTGAAATTTAGCTATTTTTTTGGAGGATTTTTGTCATTGCCTTAGGGACTTCTTAGGCAAAATACCAGCTACACAGCTCCAGAAGAACAGTGCACCTTGTGACAGCAGGCAGGCATCGGGCGCAGGTCCCCTCCAGGGGGAGGTCAGCAAAGGGATGCGCTGGGAATCCTGAGGCAACACAAGCTCTGCTGAGCTCTCCAGGAGCCCCAGTGTTGGAGCTGCTGTAAACCAATTCACTCTCCATTTATTTTTAAAAATTATGAAGAACTATGTTCTCTTCTATAAAGCGTTCAAACTGACACAGCTGGACAACATGCAACAGTGAAGTCTGTAGATGTTTGGGGCAATTTCTGTAAACCCACTATTAATATTCTGTAGCTTCACTATTAAATTGTAACAGACTTCTCCACTAACTATGAAGAAAAATTTTGCCTTAAATTCAGTAATTGATGAACTGCTTAGAAGGTTTCAGTTAGTAGTCTACAAGCTGTTCATCACATCAAATCTACCAGATTTGGGCATATTTTGCAATTTATTTTTTTTTCCCAGAAAAGAAACTGAATTAAAAAGACAGCCTGCAGTGCTATGACTCTGAATTGACATTTAGGGCCTGATCCAGTATTTGCTTACTAGGATTTCTCTGCAATGATATGGTGATTAGTAGAATTTCTTAAGATCTGATAAAGCCCCAAGCAATCGCTATCCTGAAAACACTGACTCATAATTATACTCATTTACAGTAACTAAAAATCCAGATGTTGCTGGCTGGTGATGTTCCAGCAACAGAGATCCAGGACAAATCTCCACTGTCCTGTGATTTGTGTAATCATTTGCCCTAATCAGTATAGACATAAAACAAGAACAGATCAAAATGGAGCAAAGCTCTTCGTGTGTGCTCAGCCCTAGTTCAGAGCAGTAGCCAAGTTGTGTTGCATGTAAGTATTAGTCAACGCCATATATGTGAATACTACTTTATAAAACCAACAGAGACCTCCTATTTAGTCATCAGAAATAGCAGGTCAACAAGCACAGCAAGCGTAGGAAATTGCCAGTTCAGAAACACCATTCTGACATACGTATTCCAGACACAAACATAAAACAGTATACCTAAATCACAATTCACTGAAAAATTTGCTGACCTTCCAAAACAGAGAGGAATTTGCAAAATGATTGCTTAGTAATTGTTACTATTTATTAAGTAATTGTTAGCTATTTTTAAGACTTGACTTTTCCAAAACTGATCCACTCCAACTCCTACTAGAAGGCACTCTAAAGTAAATTCCCCCCAGAATAACTGCCACCTTATTTCAGACACCAATTTTTTTTTTCCAGAAGGGATAAAAAAGTCTCTTTCAGCAGCTCCTTCCCTGTTTTAAAAGAATATTTCTTCACAATATTTTTTCCTTTATTTTTTTGTAAAAATGGTAATTTTCTCAGTATGAAGCATTTCTGTATTCTTTGGGAGACAGAATAATTGGCAAGACCTGGCAGCATTAGTGATATTATTGAACTTGTAATTGTCTAATGTCGTAGTGTCCTAGATGGAAAGTCAATACATTATGATGTCCCCAAGCCAAATTAATATAATGTTAAATGTGGTGGTTTGAAACTGTTTGAAATGTCTGTTTGAAATCCTGCACATCCTACACCTAGTGATTCAGAAGCTAGTAGCAGAGGGTAGTTGGGTGCCTTATCTCCTGAGATAAGTCTGTCTCTTCCTGGCTATTTTCTGTTTTCACTCTGTCAGACCTTGTGGCAAAAATTTCGGCTGTGACTGTTTTTCCTTCAGTGGCCCAGAGCTTTTCCAAGAATTCTGATGGAGACAATAAAACATAATGTATTGGTGAACAGACCACATTTAATACAACTTTTAAAAATTATATTTAGCATTTTCTTTTGTAATATCAACCTCTTTCAAAAGTAGTGCTCGGTGCTCGGTACAGAATGGAGTATTGGGCTGGACTGTTCAGGCATTGGTTTATTACCATGAATATTGTTACGCCCTACATTTATTGTGTTCTCCATCACAGTGTCCATGTTATCTGCTGTACAAAATTTTACACAATGGAGTTTACACTCTGGAGCAAAATGTTGGACTGGACTGTAATGTACTATAAATAAAAAACTGTCACTTTTTTTTTTATTTAAAATATAAAAATTGCAGCATAGCAGGAGATTTTCAAAAGTAATTTACACTAACTCAGCTCTCTTTGAAATCAAGAGATCTGTTTTCATATGGGTCTGTGTCATTCCTGGTTTGGAAGACAAACTCATAGACTTTTACAAAAGGCAGCAAATGAAGCCCAGGTTGTGCTCTATATAATTTTCCTACTACCATCAGAAAGAACAGGTTTCTTATAGGCTGTGTGGACCATCTGTTACATACAAAATGCACTTAGGGCTAAAAAATCACCGTCTTGTCTTTGCCTCTACGATCCTTTCCTCGTAGATGCCATGCACTATTTTGTTTTATGCAATATACTGTAATATCCTACAGTAATCAGAACAATTAATTTTCTCAGAAATCATGGCCACCCACCCAAAGCAATGACTTTTGACATACCATAATGGGTGTTATGTATGGTTGGTGTCAAGAGTTGCCCAGCTATGCTGATAATGAGCCATACTTTTGAAGAGCCATAATCAATCATTCTTCATTTAGAAAGTCAGATCCATCAGCCTGACATCAAAATGTCATAACCCATTGATCTCACATTGCAATCAAGGATTCTTGACTCTTATTAATGGCATTCAGCTACACTAGTTACATTAGCAATCCTAGTTATCATTTTAGTGGTATCATTTAAAACACTGAGGGTAGTGACTAAATCCATTTGTCCTTTTCTTAATTCTTATTCATAGTTTCCATTAATTCTAATATAGCGGTTCTAAAACTTCAAACAATCATAAATCTAATATGATCTATGTACAAAAATAAGTAAGACAAAACACCTGTGATGAGTGAGAAAGAGCTGAGAAGATTGTATTCCCTTCTGGGGGTCATTCTACCTCTGCTCTCATAGTTGGTGATACCAACACAGTCTTTTAAAGAAGTTACTTCCTGCTGTCTCACCACTGCCCATCTGTTATTCCTCTATCTCCCGATGACATGTCACCAGTGGTAGTGACAATTTCTTATCCACTGCTGTCAGAAAAAGAATAGCTTAGGGCTTGGAAACAAATTTCAAACTAAAAGTTGCTTTGAAGTTTGATCTGCTATTCAATGAAGCACAGTGCAGAAGAAATAGTAAACATGTCAAGATAAAGGGAGGAAAAAAGGGAGTGAGGATGGTGAGGCATGAGAGAGATGAGCTGCATTTGCATACATATCCAACGTGCCTTTTAGGCACAGATACCTGAGAGATGCGTGGCCCTGGTGCCATGTGGGATTTTAATCTGTGCTTTAGGATTAGGGAACATACATTGTCTTATTGAAGTAACTGTTGAAGACAGAGTCTAATTTTTTGATTAGTGAGATGTTTTCTGTGATGCAGAATTTTACAGCAAAACTGTTCCAATACCTAGGAACAGTCAGGACTCCTCTCCTAATGTTAAAAGGTTTTGTACCCATTCTCAATTTAAACTTTACAAATTTTAAATTACAATACAACTATTTGAAGTCACTCTGGAAAAAAAAAGGGTAACATCAGAACACTATATAGCAACATCTGATTTTTTTTCAAACACATCATTTCTAATAAAATCAAACATCCCCGTGGAAGGTTTCGTGTTTGATAAGCAGTACTTTCCTAGCAGGAAAGTGTCCAGATAAAAACTTTTTACCTGGCCTAATAATTGCAAATTAACTGGGATGGATAGGCAAACAATAGTTCGCCAAGTCCTACGAGCCCACTCTTGCCAGGCAGCTCCCAGCAGGACTGTCCCTCCCAGCAACACGTTTGTGGGATCAGGCCCTTTGTTTGGATCAATGCTCATCGCTTCAGGCAGAGCTAATTGGCTAATTCAATCACACTGGCTATTTAATTAATAAGGAAGCCCAAAATTCTACATGAGATGAAAGGATGAAGAGCCCAGGAATGACCCTTGATAATAATAAAAGATAATTACAACCAAGAATTGCATTATTCAGACTTTGTTATTGACATGATAAGCACTGCCATATGCCATGCAAGCTGTGATATGCACCCTAGTGATCGTAGGTACAACAAAAGATCGTAGGTGTAACTGCTTGCTCTATTTCAATGCAAATGTGACTTCAGGTGAAGAACTAAACACTATATATAAAACCAGAAAAAAAGAAAACTTCACAGCAGTAATAATGGTAAAGCAGTTTGGCCGCTTTATTGCCTGTGTTCAGGTAGAGCAATATATACAAGTAATTCTTGTAAGATCCAGAGATTCATTTTTCTGTGTAGAAAGACCAGGGATGTGAATTACCAGATCCAGCTCCAGCAAAAGCCCAGTCGTGCAACTCAGCTCCTGAGTGAAGGCAGCTGGGTGCCACATGGGGGGAAAAAAAAAAAAAAAACCACAAAATTATTATGTTTACTAGCAAAAATAGATGCTTTATGAAAAAAATAGCAGGTTTTCTTGCAGAAACAAGCAAGAAGCTACAGGGAAAGGGATGGGGAACTACACTGATTTTAAAAGCAAATTCCCAAAATATAAAACAGAACTTTCTGCAAGAATGAAGAATTTCCACAGAGATGTTTGGCCTATTTTATTTACACAAGGCGGAGAAGTGTCTGCTGATCCCAGTGAAGCAATACGTAGGGATTGCCTGAAAGACACTGGGCATGAAGAAAAATAACAAGACTGGGTCACCTGAGGCACTGCTTTCCTTACAAATCTTTAAATCGTGTGCTAGTTCTGAAAGACAACCAAGCTGTTGGGAACTAGAATTAGAAAATGACGATCTGGGCTTAATTTTTGGCTCTGCCTTTCACTCCTTGTGTACCTTGGGCAAGCCGCGTGTAGCAGTGGGTCCAGTTCTTCCGCCCGTGCTTTGTTTTATCTCTTCAGACTGTACATTCCTAAGGTAGGAACCATCTCTTCATCTGGGCATAGCACAGAAAGTCACAGTCTCATTCGGGTTTTTTAGACACAATTAGAAGTTTTATAAAGTCTTCCCCAATTCCTAAAGAGTTCCTGAGTTTATTGCTCATTAAAAGTCTGAATCTGAGAAGCCAATGTATTTGATTTGTAATGAATGTAACCCTTCAGTAAGATCACAGCTGTAATGTTACAGAACCAGTCATGTAAAGAATAGTCCCTGCAAGAAAACCTGCCTTCTCTTTTTTCTCTTTAACCTCAATAGAGCAGTTCTTTTGTTAATTACAGTTACTGCACACTGTGATATTGAAGTGCTCTGTTCTCAAACATATTCTTATTTATTTTAGTCCTTTTTTTCCCAGGTAATGAAATGTCAGAACCCTACTTTTTCTGGTTTTGTAGTATGTTGATCAAAGTGACCTTTGCTTTGCGGCAGACACAAATCAATATAGCGCTCTGCAGTATTTGACAGATAAAGGTGCAACATATAATAAATGGCAATCACTGACGAGGAGAGCAAGAAAATACCTGCCAACTTCAGTTCATACCGGCAATTTTCAGACAATGCCACATGTTATGTTCAAAGCAAAATTCATTTGTCCATCTAATAACAGAGATGGGGGATATTAAAGGACTCAGTTTTGTTAAAGAAATGTTTCATCTCACAGTAATAATTCAGAGTCCAGTCAGGGTCTACAGTGGTTGGTTGCAAGTAAAGTTATTACGTTTTGAAGACAGGTTAGAAGAGCAATTTTCCTTGCCATAAAGGAAAGTAGGGGGGACGGGGACGGGGACGGACTTTTGCCCCAGAAATGAAATAGTAATTATATACACACTTACAAACACAGTCTCTCATTCTTTCTCACACATACACAGACACACACACACACAAATTGTCTTAATATCCTAAAGCAGCTCTCCAGTGTAGTGTTTCACAGCTGATGGTTTGATTTTTCTCATGTTCTTCCAAACCTGCTGATAAGTTATATACAAATGTAACCAATTTCTATTTAAATGCTTAATTGCAAATAGTATCTGCAAAGTATCTGCCAGAGATTTGAAGTCAAGCGGCAGCTTCAGCACACTGTAAATGAAGTCTGTATGTGTTAGGGGAAATTTCTCTTTCGCTATGGCTTGTCTTATTCTCAGAAACACAAACAGCTTAATCTAAGAGCCTAGCCCAAATAGAAAGCAAAGCTGGATTTACCCACTGTGATGAGTTGTGCGCAACCAGATCAGACGTGGTGGCTGAGCAGCTGCTTCTCACAGCACCAACGCAGGCAAGCCTGCCCTCAAAGCAAACCCATGGCACGTGTGAACCAAAACATTTCCCATCATGGGAGAGTGAGTGTGGGGCTGGGGCTTGCTTGTAGCCTCCGTAAGAGGAGCAGCAGAGATCACGGCACCCTGCCTATGGGGTAGAGTTCTGGGTGCTTCATATGAAGGGTCTAATCCCGCTAGATGAACTCTAGTTGTGGTTCTTATTTCGTATTTCCGAAGACATAAGTGTCTGTCCATGGAACGATCTAAAAAACCTGCTGGCAGGACCTTTTAGCGAACATGCTCTGCCTTGTTTGAGCACCTAGAAGTCATCTGTATTTTCTTCTTCTCATAGGAGGTTATTTTTGTATTATGACTGAAAGGCCTTTTTATGTATCTGTTGTTCATAATGTACGTAAGCTTACAACTTGTATTTGAGTACTTCTTATCTTCACAGCTACTTTTTACGAAGCTGTTGATACAGTTCAGGCAAAAAAGGCCAATTCACAACATACCTGCGGCTGCTAAGGGCCATTTGATGTGGTTCACTGAAGACACTTATCTGATTTATGATGCAAACACTTTGGTTCCAAAATGTTGATCCTGTACAGGCAAATGCAGTGCGTACCTGCTAGTGCATCGTACCTCCCGTGTGCAAAATCTCGCGTGCATAGGCTGTATTAACTTTTGATTATGATTGTCAGGATATGACCGTCTATTAGCACAGTTCAAGGCTAATGGTCAAATTCAGTGTTGAAGGTTATGGCTGAACCTGAAATATAAAAACCAGCTGATGCTCGAAAAGCAGGATAGCCTCCAGTAGGGGGATGATTCACCCATTGCAAACACAGTGCTGTTTCACCTTGCTGACCAGAGCACAGCATCTTGTATCCACTGGCAAAATGGAAAGTCTAGTTCTAGAGAATAAGTAAAGCACCCCAGAAAATGGTAGGAACCTTTTTGAGCTGCTCCAGATTCTTTTTAATTTAGTGCACTTTTCATCACTTATCCTACTCTTTTTCAATAGAAATATTGTATTACTTTTCTTATACTCAGTCTTTTCTTCTGTGGTCTGTTCAACACAAGACAGCTCATGCTGCGCATATAATACTATACAAATGAGAATTTATCTGTCTGTAGTTACTGTTGTGCCATTTTTATACCATTTTCTCCCCCTTTCTTTATGAAAATTTAGTTTACCTTTGCTTTTTTTTTACAAAATATTGAACAGAGAACAGATGTTTTGTGTCATTTGTCTGCAATAATGCCAGACATTTTCCAAAGCTGCCGAATGCATGATTAACCTTAAACTGATCCTACTTCTGTGTATCATTTTTCCTGTGTCCTGTTGTATTAAACTGTATCCGTCATTACCTGTGAAATATCATGTAACCTAGTTCATGTTAACCCATTCTGAATTTCTTTCAATCTCAAGCTTGTACAAAACAATTATTTCTCAGATCATTATAAATTTTGCTACTCAATATATTTACTGCAAACTAATAATTTAGTAGCAGTCTGTAGGGAACTATTAGTAGCTTCTGACTTCTCCAGCCTGGGAAATGTTCTTATATAGTTTGGCAAAACTTTTTCCTTATAGAAAATCTTTGTTATTTGAAATGGCCTGGTAGAGAAATGATTCCATACTAAGTTATCGCAGTCTGGCATGTCATCAGGTAATGGGCAGTTATGAAAACAGCACATTCATTCTCCCTAAAGTTGTATGTAGTTGTTCAGCTACAGCGAAGTGTGGGTTTGGGGAAGGAGAGGGTCTCTAGACATCATAATCTTGCTGAGGGGATTGTCACCCCAACTGGCAAATGCTCAACTGTGAGCAACAGATTTATTACCTGACATAATTAATTGCCTAGATAGTGACATTTCCCATATTATAGACAATCGTGAATTATGAGCCCAGCTGCTAGCCTTCTCATTCACTGAAATCGGTTGATAAATATGTTTATTCGAGGTCAGCTTGGCCTCATCCATTAGAAATATTGTTTTTCTAAACATTACATTGATTTAATTTAACTCTAATCAATTTAAAATGGTTCTGACAATTAACAAAAGCTTCAAATATGACCTTAAAGTAATAGGATTCATTAGCTATGTTTAGGATTAAACTTATCCTAATAGGGCTATTTTTCTTCTGAGGGCATGTAGTAGGCCGACTGGTGGTCAGTCAAAATGAAATCAATTATTATAAATTATACAGTTTGGGTTGATTATGTCGTGCCTGCTAATTTGTATAAATAAGGACCTCAAACAATAGAAGCCATTTATTAATAACTATCTGTATCCCAACCTGTATCACACTTTATGTTACAGCTGCAGGATCATCTGTTACCCATGAAGTATTATATTCTCTACTGCTAGGCATATATGCTAATTAAACCCATAATTAATTGTAACAGTTATAGTTAAAGTCAAAATGCTGACAGCCTTTTTGGCCTATTATTCATGGTAATCAACTGATTCAAAAGGCAACATAATCAACAATTCCTGCACTAGCCAGGGGATCATAATACAACGGTAGCACCACTGACAGCTGGCACCCACAGGTCTTTGGATACAATAGGAAATATAAACCTCTAGAGCTGAAATGCTTCAGTATGAACAGTGCCTATTGTTTTTCTGAGACAAAATACAAGCGTAAGTCGTATTTAAGAACTGAATCCCTAATGCAATGGTTAACAGAAAGGCACAAGAGCCAGGCTCCAGAGAGCCTGCCCTGCCTTCCTGGGGGAGCAGCAGCACTGAGCGTTCCCTACCACCGTTTAGTGTCTTCTGGCTGTAACCCGTCACCAGTCCCTTCTCCGGATATCCGCAGTGGGACTGTCTCAGATTAGGGATGAGAGTTCTGGAGAGCGTTTTTGAGTATCAAGAACAGATTTTATTTGCTCTGTTCTCGTTGAACTTGCATGTGCTGAGTGGTGCCCAAAAGGCACGTGCCCTCTTTGGGTATGTTGTCCACAGAGAGGAACGTTAGACTGTGCAGGGGACCTCACATTTCCTACATGCATCTGGCCTTTGAACCTGTGGGAATTTCCTCTTATTTTGTTCCCAGACACAGTTGTGGATTACATACCACAGCAGCCCCGAGAGGACGAGGTGGAGAGAGGAAGAAGGGGATAATCTGACCATTGTCAGCAGGGATCCACACTCTTCCAAGACTTGCTCTGAAGCAAGTGTCCCATGTGGGCACAGATTAGGGTGCCTCCAGAGCGTGCTGAGCTCTTCAGCAGGCCACCAACAGTGGAAGAGGGAGTAAAGGCAAAATTAGTGGCTGCTTTTAGCAATCACAATTTGCAGCCCAGCTGAGGTGCAATGCCAGATGAGACATCCGAACCTGTTGCATCCAGCAGGTAAATGTCTCTGCATGGGTCTCTAGTTGCTTTCCTTCTCAATTTAAAGACAATCTAGTTATCCATCATTGCACGTAGCAATGATCACAATTTTTTTTTTTTAATCTTTATATCTTTCTAATCAGATCACAATCTCTTCCTTAGTCGTTCTTTCTGTGGTCAGGCATGCTCATGACCAATAGCAGCACTAAGCCAGCAAGTTTATACATACACAGCTTCAGATGTGCTGCTTCTTAAACAAGATTAGCCATAGTTTCATTACTGAGATTTACACTGTCAGTTACAGAGATGCCCATCCAATCCTATAACACAAAAATTTATGGGCATCACAGAGAAATTTTTATTGTTAGAGCTCCTATACAACGTGTGCCCTTAGTGACATATTTTTAAATAAAATATATTGTACTGGTGATTTCTAATGCTTAAAATAAAATAAAATAATAATCAACTTTTAGCTGCAGTTTCCCCCTGGTTATTGAGCTGAACTTAATGACTGGCTGAAAAGTATTTGTCAACACAACAGCTGGAGAGCAACACTTTCTTGTAGCTTTATGTCACAGCATATGCCAGCCACTCAGAACATGTGATAATTCAACTGGAGCTGGTACTACAATAGCAGATGGGTTGAAGCATTGTTATTCTCACTCTAGCTCCCAGCCCTTGAGGGATCACTAAATAAAATCAAAGCAGATGGACCATTACAAGCTCATTTGTGTTCACTACAAGCACCTCAACCTCCAGTTGTGATATACTGCACCTTTGTATAAAATGACATGTATGGTAACATGACCTAATGAAAATAGCATCAGACTTGGCAAGTGAGGAATGAGGCTGAGAAATATGCACGGATCTATTTATCACTGAGTTCTTACCTTGCAGAAAGGGTTCATTTTTTTCCCCCCTCTCTCCATGTTTATCATTATATTTCTCTCCATGTTTATCGTTTAATTTCCCCACACTCGTTGTGAGAACTAAAAGAGGTGGCCATTGGTTCTGGCTGTAGAAGGTCTGGCAGGTTTCCCGGCCTCTGCAAAGACGGGATGAATGCTACTAACCACAGTGCAAAACTCCTGTTATTCACTCATTTCTACACACTGTTGATAAATATGTTAATCCAGGCGTCCCACAAGCGGCAAGGCTTTGACCGCCCACTGTTAGCAGTATCTGCGGGGATCGGGACGTTTCTCAGCCTGCTCTTTATGATGAATTCTTTCACAACGCTGCCGTTTTGAGCTTACGGGACTTGACTTAGTGCATAAAATCAGGTGCTCCACTAAGCTCCAAAATTTTTGTCAGTGAGGTCAGTCAGCACCCCTGACCAAACTGGGGGTGTCCCAGGGCTTGGGAGTAATTGCTGCTACGAAAGGATGACGCATATCAAAACTGTCAGTTGCCCAGAGGAGGATCCTTTGGGGCCCGCTGGCAAAGTTAGAGTTCGTGCTGAAAAATTCTTCATGCCATCCTCAGCAGCCCAACATAAAGTTGGAGGCACACCTAATGCCTGCTTAGAAAATGTTATACTCATTTAATGTCTTCTGAGCACCAACAATGTCACCTGAAGGCTTTTGTCCTACAGTCCCCGCCCTGGCCACCGTGCTCCAGGGAGCAATGGCAAGATGAAGTACGGCAGGCAGCTCTTGCTTCATTTTATCGCTGCTGTGCCCTCACACACACACATGCAGTTAATGACAGTTCCCAAACTAAATTCCTCTCAGATATAAGCTTTTTATGTCTACATGTATCTTTTTTCTGCCTGGTTTTAAACAGCTTGTGCACACTGCCGCGTTCAGTGCTGAGTAACAGATACTGTGAATTTACTAAAGGCTGTGGGATTTCTTTTTTTTTCCTGTCTAAAGAGGAAAAGCGTTAGTAGTTAGTCAGTCAAGTGCTGGAGGAAAGTTAGGTGCTTTTGATTTTTATCTGCATGAGAGATCCCACATAAGACTGCGTATCTTTAGTAAAATCTCCACAGGTCAACTGACTGCCAGAGGTCCCCCTCATGCCAGCTGCTGCTGGGGTTTAAAGACCCAGGCAGGTGCAGCAATGGACAGCCAAAGAAACTGCTTCATTAGGGTTGATAAATACAGTTGAACTTCTGTGACTGCAGTATGCGAGTTGAAAAAAAACTTGTCCAGCTTCCTCTGTGAAACGGCCTCCTGCTGAGTGTTTGAATTGTATGAAAACTATGAATGGCTCAGCTAATACTTCCCACCTCAGCCAGAAGCTGCAGGGCAGCCGGGCAGTCTCAAGGACGGCGCTTCCAGGTAGCACGGGGTTCTGGCCACCTCCATGGCTGCCTTGTATGTTCTTCTGAGCACTTTCTGTTAAGTGTCGCGACTCATCCTCAACTGTGACTCAGCGCAGCGCCCTCAGAAGCGTGCGCAGGTCAGGTCAGGCATCACCACTGTGTCTTATCTGCTGGCCAGCTTTCCTATCAGCCAGACTAATTTGCTAAGATAATTCTGTTTCCTGCCATCTATTACAATAAATCAGCCACTGTAGCTTCATTGAAGTCTCTGCTAACTAATGAGCTGCCCTTGAAATTCTCAAACTGTATGCAAGGGGCAGGAGAGGGCGGTAAGGGGAGGTGAGAAAACCCTTATTCTGCTAAGAAAGGTTTAGATAAACACCGTGATGTTCTGGGCAGTGCTGTATCTCCTCAGTCCCATGTTAATGGATGATTTTTTGCCAGAGTCAGCTCAGCCTGGGACAAAACCAGTAAATGAATCAATCATTCCTTGAAAAAGAAATTTTCTGAATAACGTGATCTCAGATGGTGGAGCATACGTGTGGGTAAACACAACCATGGAGGGGTGAGGCACAGAGAGAGAGAGAAACAGAGAGAGCGCGCGCGCTTTCGGGAAAGAGTAGCAGTAAAATGGCCAAGGATCCACTGTTGGGGCTATTGAAGGAAAAAACAAGCATGTTCCTATGAAATGGTAACTCTCTGGCACTTAATTTTGAAGAAGAAAAAAATATTGAAGGTAGAGAGGAATGGAAGAAACACGAAGCATCCCAGAGCCTGCCAACCACAGCAGGAAGGACTCGGGGGCAAAAAGGCATTAAGATCATTTTGCTTTTTCCTTATGGCAATAGCAAACTACCGAGAGCAGTAGTGATACATAATTTATAGCCATATTTAAAATCAGAAGGTACACCAGTTTATACCCTGCTTGTATTGTTTTGTTCAGACTTGGTATTTAGTAATGATGAATTTTATTTTTTTTTAAAAAGGAACTTCCATTCCTCATGGAATTTCAGCATTTCTTTTGGCTTTTCCTGCAGCTCAACATTGTTTTTTTAATAGCTGTGCTGGGATAAAACTCAGTTGTGCTGCCGCAGTTTGGTTACTGAAGGGAGCCAACACCCCAGCAACACCGTTGGGTTCATTCAGACAGTCATTTGGCAGAAGGATGTTTAAAAATAATTGCATATCCCCTCCCTGTCTTTAAACATTCTGAGGAAAAGTCACAGAAGAACCAATAATGGGCCAATAGTAATGAGGCTGAAGAACAGCATTACAGTGTGAACACATCTGTCCCTTGGTTTCATGTTCATGTTTAGCAGCTGCTTGTTCCTCCGTCATAGAAAGATCATTACCTGACTTGTAAGAAGAGAGGGGAAGTCTGCTCACCTTTGGGCAACTAGCTCTGCATTTATTAATAGTTGTTGCCCATCTCATTATACATTTAACTGCTGCATTATAATTTATTTATTCATTGATTTATTGTAATAGATGAGTAGCAACAAAATTACCTTTGCAAATTACTTTGGTAGGTGGGAAATTTGCATGGTTAAATAAAAACCAACATGCAGTGTGGAAGGTGAGCTGCTGTCTGGTGAATAGCACCTTAATATGTGAGCGCTAGCATATACAAACTGGTCTCGTTAGAAAGTGAAACTGAATCCAGGCAATTTATAGACTATTTAAAAAGAAATTACTGTGTAACTTATATGCAATTATCCTTACATTCCCAGATGTCTCTTTTCTTCATGGAACAGGGAATCAGCTGAAAATGAAGGATAAATAGGATGGGACGAGAAGACTCTTGAAAAAGTGGAAACCTAAAGGTGGGAAGTTTGCGAAGCATTTGGTTAAGCTGGGGGTGCCCGGCTCTTGGTGGAGTGTCGCATTTACAGGAGCTGTATTTCTGTCGGTCCCGCCTGGCGCAGAGAGCCCAGGGCAGGGCTGCCCTTCCCCAGGGCTGGGCCGAGCACAAAGCAGCAAAGCTCAAGAGGGTTTATGGCCATATTCCACCACTACCCCCCACGAAGTACTCTGTTACTGAACCAGGGCTTAAGGAGATGTTAGGGGGAGGGGAAAAAAAAAAAAACCAAAACACCTTATTTGCTACCTAAAACCCCCTAATGTGTAGCTACCATGTGACATCATAAGATGACGCCTTTTGAGCTGAGGGTTGCCTCAAGAGAGGCGGGCAGGTGGTGCCCGGCTTTGGGGGTGTGTACTGAAACGTGGGTGGCACCAGCCCTGTGAGCAGAGCCCAGGAGCGTGGCGTGGGCAGGGGGCCCAGCGCCCCATCCCAGCGTAGCGTTAGTGGGGCTGTAGCTCACCCACTGTTGCAGCAGCAGCAACGGGGGGGAGGGCTGGG
>VYZM01013517.1:150267-179092 GCA_013398915.1 Dromas ardeola
GGGGGGCGGTGTGTCTGGGGTAAGAGCATCTGGGTGTATGAGGTGAGAGCATCACTGGAAACAAACAAACGGGGCCACAGAGAGTCATGCGTGTACAGGGACAGGACATACACACACAGAATTGCTTCACTTTTCAGTTATTAATGCATATAGAGACGAGTTAGACCCAAAAAAACCTCCAGATTTTTCTTCAGTTAATTAATTGATAAAATCGATTAATAAAGAACAACCTCCACTGTCAGATTTCTGTATGCCCAGGTCAATCATCAGCTGCAAAATTTGACCATTAGGGCCATAAAATGCGGTTTTCCGCTGCCGGCGCTGTGCGCTGCGCGGCTCTGGGAGCCCCGGGGGCTCCCGGTCACGGCGCCCGGCCGGTCCCTGCCTGCGGGCGGGGGCGGTGCAGCGCCGAGCTGCGGGCACGGGGCCGAAAGCTTGGGGTGTGTGTTTGAAACCTGTGCACCGGGGGAAGTTTGATATGTGCCTAATTGCGTCAGCCCAAAAGTAGTTTTAAAATCAGCACTAAGAAAAAAAAAAGGGGGGGGGGGGGGTTTACAATAGCTCTGCAGCCACATAGGAATATAAATCTTCATTTTCAAAAGCCGTGGGTTAGATCAGGCAAGACGTTTCCAGCCGGTAGAGGCACTGCCCTCTTGTGACTGAATTGTGGAAATACAGGCAAAGCTCCGGCTGCCGCTGCTCGGCGGGGCTCGGCTCCGCTGGGGGAGAACCTCGGTGGGATAAAAACGTTGAGATGTTCCGAGCATCTTTTTTTCCCATGGTGATGCACAGGAGGGCTCAGCTTTAGCTCTTAAAAAGTCAAATAATATCTTATTGCAAATGAAGAGCTCAATCTAAAAAAAAAAAAAAAAAAAAAAAAAAAAAACCAAACCTTTTACCCTGCAAGTGTGTAACACATTTTAGTAAAAATAGCTTTTGCAAGTATTTTTATAAGTGTTTAAGTATTTGCAGTAAGATTAAGATATTTAAAAATACTTAAATTGACAGCATTCCTTTTACAGCCCCAGGTAAGACTTTTTCTTCATTATTAGTAATAGCAGTAGTAGTACAATACTCAGGAAATGAAAAGAAATTAACCGTAGAAATACTGGGTAGCAGTATTTTTCTAAACAGAGAACACATCAAACATGGTGTGCTGGTCTTCCAAATGGCAGCTGTAGAGCAGCACTGAGGCTCCGGCACTATCCCAGGGGGAGCCGAGCACCTCGGCTCAGTGAGGTAGGTAGCGCACTAAGCATTTTAAAACAAAATTTTTTTTTCCCTTCAAAGTACAGTTAGCTATAGCAGCTTTTCCTTGGTTTTCCATTATAGTATCAGGTACTAACTAGTAAGACACCAGTAGCATACTGAGACCTGATTTGATACAGTGCAGCAATTCCTAAGTTTCCTACAAACGTTGAAATTAAGAGACTGTGAAAAATATGTAAAAAGAAATCCCTTGGTAAGTACACAAAACAAACTAGTTCAACACTGTAATCATTATTGTTTGTGACACTCCCAAAACTCCAAGCCCCCAAAGAAATTAATAGAGCCATAAGAATAATATTTTTAATTAATATTATTAGTGAGAGCACATGGTACATTCCTTTCCAGCAGCAGCTAATTCTGTCTGCCATTGGGGGTGGGGTGTGGGGGGGGAAGTTAAGGCTAGTTGGGGGTAACCTGATATTACAGTTCGTTTCCCTAACTCATTCTTGGAGACAGCCTTTGCAAGTTTAAGAGACTAATTGTGCACAAAACATGGGATGTTTATTTAGCAAAACATCAAGAACAGAGAAAAACATGCTTTGTTACAGTGGTAAAAATACACAAAGCTTTCAAGCTGCTTTTTACACCCACTCAGTTCTGAAACCATAAAATTCCAGTTTGCAGCATGTTGTGCCTTAGCATTGTATTAAACAGGCTATTGTTGGGGACGGTGGTGACCAAGTTCAGCTAGTCAGTGGAGTATAAAGTGCACAAGAAAAATCAGTGCATTGAAATGAACCATTTATGAGTACGAGTAATTCCTGTTACACATAGTACTTGCTTAAAATGGAACACTTACAGGCTGCTTAGTAAAAAAAACACAGCACTACATTGGCAAGAGCACAGAATTGGTATCACAGATATTAGAAAGACCTTTACTGAACATACATAGTCTTTGTGGTTTATCTTTCAATTTTCTCCAAAAGACAAACATTCTGATGGAGCTTACTGAGGGTCTGGGGTTGCTTTGTTCGGATTTTTGTTTTAGCAATATGTAAGGCATCACTTCTAACTAATCCCTTTTGTCTTTCCCCTCTATGTTCAAAATAAGCAAGCATTTAGTGGCACAGTGATTTGTTCAATATTCTACTGATTTGAGCTAATTTGCTTTAATCATTTTCTAAAAATGATTAGCAGCATAGGGACTGAGAGTTGTGTAAGGGCTGTTTTTCTCCCCAATTATGAAAGTTTATGGAACTTTACATTTTTACAGGCTGTCAGCAACCCTATTTCCTCTGTGTTTTCCTACTCCCAGATTAAGGCCATTGTTAGCAGTACTTAAGAGCCAAACCATGAAGTAATCATCTAAGTGCTATTAATTTATGGGCACATTCAGCATTTAAAAGAAAAAGAGAGAACTGACTGGGAGGTTCCCAAATGCATTAAACACATAAAAGTCAGGTGCTTAGTCACTGGAATCTTTGGGCATTAAACAGCAGTAGATACTTTAAAATGCAGGCTGTTTCTTCAAAATAGGTTATTCAATGCCCCCACAATACGTGCTGAAGACTAAAAACTGTTTCTTACCCTTGTATACAAGTTACTTTATAATTTTCCTTTCACAGTGAAACCACTTTTGTCTGTATACTCCTTTCTGAGAAAGGAAATAAAAATTGAAGTTAGTTTCTGTTAACATTTCATTTACATTGCCAGATTATCTCCAATCCAATGCAGTACACCATAAAACAATGCTTTTTGGCTTAAAAGACGACAACTCAATTGTCAAAACCAACACTTTTGTGTGTGTGTAGCATAGATGTCTCTGCCCTCTGAACTGATAAGCAATAACTGGCCATGTAATCATACACTGTTTGCAAAACTATTTACTGTTTTGCAATAATATAAGGTAGTACAAAATAGAGGCTGTAAAGTACTGCCTGCATTTCAAAACACAGTATGTCACCAAGAAGCACCCACAATAATGCATTTAAACTCCCTCCGCTTTTTCTGCACATTCTCTACATGCAGCACAGTAAGAGTTCACACAACTTCTTTTCCATTTGCAGTCAAAGGCCAGAAGATTGACGGCAAGAAGCCAAGAACTTCATTTACACACACCCAGCTATTTTTATTCGCTTCTGCTAATAGAATATGTATCCTGAAAAAATGGGATTCTTGAATAGTTGCAGTTGTGAAAGAAAGTGGGTATTTTGCTACAAGATTATTAATCTAGAAAACTTTAGTGCGGTTCCCAAGTCCAAGTCTGGCCGTAGCGGTTCCACAGCTCTTCTCCGAGTCCAGGCAGGAAGAGATAACTCTAGGTATAACACAGTAGCTGTGACCGGGGCGGGGGGGGAGGGAGATGACACGAGTGGAAGCCATATGAAAGTTAATGCATTGGGAAAAAGTAGAAAATAAATCTAGGGATAGGAAGAGAAAAAAAGGCAGACATTCAGATTGGTCTCATTGGTACATAGGTTTGTGCTTGTTCATTTTGTAAAGCCTTTCTGTTTGCTCCTTGGACCGAGGGGGCACCGCTTGCAACTGCTTTCATGTTGAGAGTCAGGCTGGAGCGGGGGAAGCGAAGGTATCAAACTTCGTAGAGAGCAAGTTGAGAGCCTGCTGTATTGTTATTACCTTTTTTCGCACGCCCCCTCTTCCTTTGCTTTGCAAACAGCTCTATTTAAAAACATCGCTTGAGGTACCCGGAGGCTGTGGCCGGCGTTCAATGTGCAGCCACGGCTGGGTTATCATACGGTAACTTCCTGCTCAGATGACCTAAGTGTTCTTGAGCCTATTTTAGTTAGTACAAGCTGCCCAGCCAAGAGCTATAGCTGGTCTTTGTGCCTTCTAGTGCCTAGGAGATACTTCTGTGGTGCCTTTGTTGACACCTCTGAGCACGCAGAGCCTGGTAGCATGGAGCCAAGGAAGAGCCAATGGACAATAACCCCTCCCTTGGCAGACGGTTACAGAATCCATATCCTAAAGCCTCACTGAAATTCTTCAGGAGAGAAGGAGTTCAAGAGCTCATGGTAATACTGAAACTGAAGAGAGGGGTTTTTTTTAAAAGCTCGTAGTACTACTGAAACTAAAGAAATAGAGTTTTGCCAAGGTGCACAGACTAGATAAATAAGGCAAGGGAAGGTGGAAGCCAGGAGACCATTAGAGGCAAAAGCAACAGTGACACTTTTAATAACTTCCTTACTCTTGAGAGTGAAAAATTAGAGCACGCTTCACGCAGTGGCTAATGGAGCAGATCAGCTCTCTCAGCAGCCCTAGCTTTAGACAGATTTGTCCTTCAAGCATAATTTTCAAATCTCTTTCTAGTACTGTTCTGTGGCAGAGTGTGTCCCAAAGAAAGATTTCAGGCTTTCCCAGAAGAACCAAGTAACCACATTTTCTCCATTACCTTTAGAACACTGGCTTTTTCAAAGTGGCTTTTCCTCTGCTATATTTTGTGACCTCTCCTTCTACAGACTTGATCCCGAAGAGAAAGTTTTCCATATAAAACATCTCAGAGTTGAAAATGTACAGCTCACATATATGCAATTTGTACAACCAGATTTTACTGTATATATATAGAGAGAGAGTTGCATGTTTGCTAGTCAGTGTAGACAGAAGAAGCTGAAAAGCAACTAAAACAGTATTTCATTGCAAACAGGAACCAACAGACTTCGAAGTGTAGTACTTTACATCAACACAGGTTTTGCAGCTTTTCAAGTTATGTTGCATTAGGTACTTGGTATACAGTAAAACTCTGATCTACTTTTATTTATAGTTTCCTCTTTCCAGGCAGAGATTTTTAATATTCGTTAGTAATCCTGAAATGAAGAGTCAGATGTATAACGTTTTCCCAGGTAGTAGCTTAATGTACTGTAGAAAAGTCAGTTTTGTTTTACCAAGGACTAGAATCCACTTCAGTAACATTCCCTGAGGCAATCCACTGTTTTATTGTTCTGTCCTCCAATCATTTGTATATAGTTGCTGTTCTGTTCCAGACTGCTTTGTTTCTTTAAAAATAGACACTTAGAAAAAGACATCTGTTAACTTTCATTGCTAATCTTATATTTCAGCAATTATGCTTCCCCTTAATACCCTCTTCTCCTCCTCCTTTTCCCCTCCAAAAACTGCAAGTTAACAGATAGCAAATCTGTGTGCTTGATTTTCACAAGATAGGAATTCAGATCTTTAAATTAATGTTAATTTTTGAAGATGCAAATGTGTGAACTGAAAAGAATGCAGTAGACAGCTAACAGAACAGAATTAATATGCAATGAGCAGTCTAAAATTTATCTGACTGAAACTGAAGTTATTCTCTCTTCAAGAGATAGAATCTATGATGCCAAAAAGATCAAGGGTGGGGAGAAGTGCTGGGTGGGGAGGGTAGAGAAACACAAGAGAATCCTCATCCTTGGTCCACAGAAATGCACTGAGACACTCTGTATCTTTACATTCTCCATGGACTAAGGAGGTTTCTCCTGATAGAATTCCACCTCTAACATTTCAAAAAAGCCTGTGTATAATCAATGCACTTAAAGCTTTATGTTTTAGTAATGTCACTTAGACTTTGTTTATAAAACAAACACACACAAGCACACACTTCCCAGAGTGCAAAATGCTTAAATACTTCAATTACAGAACTCCACATGTAGTTTTTGGAACAGTAATCCTTTCGCTGTCAGAGTCAACTTCTTCCTTGTCATCGCATCCATTGCCAGCAACGGTTGCATTAAAACTAACCAAAAAATGCAGCAAATGCAATAGTTGGTAACTCTATACTGTTTCTTCAGTTTTCCAGAGGACATTGTTCATTTGTATAAACTCATCGTTGGACTCTGATACATGCACATGTAAGCATCACAAAGTAGTCTTCGTGCGCAACCTTGAATCTTTCTGGAATCCAGTGAATGTAATTCTTCTAGAGACATCTTCAGGTATTCACCAACTTCTGGACATGGGGTAACTTGTGGAATGTTAAAGCCATTCTGACCTCCTTTTAACCATAAGGAAAGAAAGAGAAACAGATTAGGATAGCATCTACATATATTTATTCTTTATAACGTACTTCAATTATGACAGCATCATGACGTCTCGAAAACGCCTTCTAAAAAAACCTAAATATGCCATTCTGGACTACTGCAGGGCAAACTTACATGAAAAGTGTATTGTTAAGAAAAATCACAATTGGTGTCTGAATATCTTGTAGTGTTTACTAACAAGCAAACACCCACACAAACACCCGCCAGAACGAGAACTTTGGGTTTTCATTAACACTAAAAATTCGGTATGACTTTGTGAGAATGACCTGAATACATACTTCACCTCAAATGCTACCAAATTGGTTAATAACATGACAACTGGGAAGAGCTGATGAATTTATAAACCACGAGTGTCTGTACCTGACTTGCAAGACTAAGGCAGTGTTTGCTACTCCCATTTTCCATGTAGAAATGAGCAAATTCAAACAACAGAAGTATGGACATCTACAACACTGTTCCCCAGCAGAAGTTTTTAGGTTATAGCACTAGCTGAAGAAAAATATTTGTGATACATAGATCCCTAAGGTTCAACAGGAGATACATCTAGTGCGTATCTCCTGTGATGTACATTCCTGAAATTAAGTGGTTCTTTACAGACTTCAGTCGTACACATTTCAAGCACTCCAAAACAAACAAAACAACCTTTGTTGCCTTCTGGTTATTGTAAGGAGACTTTAATCCTGCAGCAGTTTCATTTTCAACAGAAGGGAAGATTCTTCTCCCCCACCCCCCACAATCACACTGTAACAGAGGGGCTCCAGAATTCTTCATACAAAGAACTGTTACTATGAGTCTGACACTTGCATCTAGTACTGTTTTCCTCAGACACCAGAATGAAATAGTGCTTAAATAAGGACTCTCTTCAATGCAGCACAATCTAAGAGAACGCTTGTTTTACTGACATTTGTGTTATTACAAGGTAACAGTTTTCCACTGATAACTCTAAAGAGGTTCAAAAGAACTGCATAAATGGTGCAATGTGTGACTATTTTTTATTCTAAAGACACCTACAGTAAGTCATTTAAGCAAAAGCAATAAAACTATTTTCATACTATCTGATAGTTGTGTACACCCACTTAAATATAGACTGATAGAACACATTACTACAATTGATTATTTGAAGTGGATTCTCTCTGCCAAACTTGCAAAGTATAGAAAAATGTGTAAGGAGTCTCACTAGAAAACTTCTGCACTTACTTCTGTACCCTCTATTTATTAAGGTATCCAATTTAGGTGAAATTCAGGTGATGCAAACCAGTGGCTGCTATGAAATCAATGCACTGAGGTAAGGCTGAGTCAAGATTAGTGTCCCAGCTTGTACATCAAGTTAAATGACAGTAATATCCCCAAAACATTAAGAAATAGGCACTGAAATTTAAAATAGTAATACATGTAGAAAATTTAAGTAAAAATTAATAAGAATAAATAAGAGATCTCCTACCGTCCCGATCTGCCATGCTGTCAAAGAAAAGCCAGGCAGAGTCATCCCTCCCATATTTAACAAAAGCTACATAGTGGCTCGTTTCTATGCAGAGAACAGCAAACAACTCCATCTTCTGGTACGGGATGCAGCCATGTCGCCAGTCCCAGTCTGGCAGATCTTTAGGTAGTGACAATGGATTGAATTTATGACTCTGTCTCTTGGGATGAAGATGAACCTACAATTGAAGTGATATTTCAGAAGAGAAAACACACCCCACAAAATTATTTCTTTCAGTGGCAAACAAAACTAAAAAGAACATTACTGCTGAACAGAGAAGGAAATGCAGTAACAGTCGCAGGCTAAATGTTTCTTCTGTTTTTCCCCACCAGTATAGTTCAATATTGCCCAGAAAATGCAAATCTAAGGTTAGAAGGAAGGTCAGATTTAATGCAACAACATTGTACTGTGCTCAGACTTGAAAACAAGCCATGACTATGGCAGCTTCATGCCAGTTACCGAACAGCTCTCAAGATTAAACAGTTCTATGATGTCATCAATTTATCCAGTCAAGCAAGGTAGCACATATGTAAAGTTAGGATTTAAAGCAGGCGACAGGGAACAGATTCCAAGCTGCCCACGATTACTACTTCTCCAGTGTATTCAGTCCTGGATTTGGCAGTTGCCATGTTTTCAGTAAGAAGCTGTTGATGAGCACAATGCAGGGTCAAGTGGAGTTCCTGATCTGTCACCAAAGGCTACACTTTACTTCGTGGGCTCAGTTACCCTACTGCTGGTGAGAAGGTCACACTATGCTCTTTTGATTGTTACAGCACGTACCACGTGGGTTAAACCCATGTAGAACAACAAAGCCAAGAACTTACTTGCGTGTTGCATGTTTTGCAGAACTGCTTGATTTTCCCAGCAGAAATATCGGTATCTTCATAACATTCCCTGCACTCATACATAGCAAGCCCTCCACATATACGGCACTGCCTGGGAGCTGCAGTTTTAAAGAAGATATTAGTCTCCAATTTGGGGAGGCTTTTTTTGTTTTTTTAAGACAAGGGGTATGGAAAGGAGGGAGGATTACTACTTTAAATAGAGAAAAACACTACATTAAAAAAAGCTAAAAACAGATTGCCAATCAAAGCAGAAGCGTACCACTGTATTTAACTTCTTCCCCTTGACATAGTACGACAGAAGAGAAAAAAGTTTCGAGTGGTAAGTTGCAAAACAGAAGATGATAAAAATTGAGTTTTATCAACTACATGAACAAGTAAAAACAGGCTTTGAAATCGAGTTCGTTCTCTCTATTGGTATTGGTACAGCCAGCTCGGCCCCTGTGTCTGTCAACACCAAAAAAAAAAAACCCCAGCATAAGCTAATGGCCATGACAATGAAAGAAAAGGCCATGACAGCTTCAGCAATTAGTATTCTAATAAATTTTAGCAGTTTTATTAATTCTTATCTCAAATTTAAAACCGGGTGTCTTTTCTTAGGTAATGCAATGAAAAAGTCGGTGGACGACAAGTATCAGAAATTTAGGTCCCAAACAACTGATAAGATTTAGAGTTAAAAAATGCACCATCACTACATGCTGCAGGTTTACATACTAATCTCAGGTTCTCTTCTAGCTTGATTAACTAATGAAAAAAAGCTTAGAAACAAGCAGCACAAACTGATGAAGACTAATGAAACTTGATCATTATTGTCCTGTTAACCAATTTTGGTGCTACGCTTAGCTTTTAAGATTTCCTGCCTGCCGTATTAATGAATTGTTTTGCTGCTAATAACTCAATTTTAACTCTTATTATATGTAATTATATATAATAACTCAATTTTAATTCTTGAGTATCTATACAATTAAACATAATCAAGCAAGTTATATTCTCTACGTTCCTCTGAATTATAGCTTTTAATTGACATGAGATAAAAAAAAAAGCGCATTCTAGCCAGTAAACTTTCCTTTCGCCTCAGCCTGAACATCTCACACTACCTTGTTAAATATTTAATAAAAACCAAAACCCCAGAACTACCAGGAATACTTACTTTCACCGTTAGTCACTCTCAACAACTCTCTTTTATTACACAACACAATGTTACATACTTACTATCTTCAAGTAAGTCTGTTATATTTAATTCCAAGGATGGAAAAATTTTGTTGAACATTTTGAAGTCTTTTCCAAACCGAGGCATCTGGATAATCAGGCAAGAGGGTGCCTAGGTAAAATGCCAGAATATAATGTAATGAGCTTGAGATAGATAATTATATCAATTTAGAGACATACTTCTAACACAATAAACATATTCTTTAAACTTGCAGCCCATTCACTTCAAACTTAACAAGATGGTAAGCAAACCAAAATTAAGTCTTTGAGAGAAAGTACAGCTAAAAAAACGCCAACAGTGAAGTGGCATCTGAATTATTATCAAATGTTTTAAGTTCCAGTCATGCACAAGTATGATATTAAATACACTGGACTATGCTTCCACACTAGGGGGAAGGAGTGGAGGGGGCGGGAGAGAGAAAAAAAAAAAAATATTCCCTTTGTAAAGCTTTTTACAAAACAGAGAGATCTCAAAATATTAGTCCTTAAGACAACTTACTGGCAGTAGCTAAGAAGTTTTCGCAATTTCGTCTGTTCAGCCAAAAGATACGTGTCATTAAGTCAGCCTTAAAATATTTTTGTAGTGTAGGCAACCTGCACCACTGACCTAGTGGTCCCATCTCCAACACATCTGCATTTTGTTTTTGCACCAAATCCTACTGTTGTCCCATTGCTGAATGGGCCGCTACCCAGGTATCATCGCTTCTAATAAAGCAACAGCTGTCACCAACCTCCGCAAACTTCAAGTTGCTGTTGATGAATGACCACTCAAGTAACTGCTGAATTGTCGGGACTCCAACTTTCTCATTTTTGTCCATAAAAATTTGATAGAAGTAACAGTCTTGTACTTTCTGACCTGCTGATCTAAAAACAGATTTTAAAAAAAACACGATTCTGAAGCTCTACTGTAACAATGGATGTATTTTACTAGGAAAATAACATCTACCAGAAAATCATCTATAAAACATCCTCTCTTGTGGGCACTTACACACCTCACACACCACTGAACTAAAGCAGCATATAAACTAATACAATTCCCATGATGAAGAAAGGACTGAAAGGAAATGCCTTGCAGCACTGCTGCTGCTGCCACAGAATGCGGCAAGGAACCCCAGAATAGCAAGGAACCCTAGAATATCAGGTGCCAGCTAGCAGAATGACAGCAGTGGGCAACAATCCCTACCTCTGTTAGACTCAGTTATGGCAGCTGAATCCTTGTAGTGCTACAGCCAAGAATGAAGGCATACATAAATGCCAGTATCTTTTATTTTGATAAAGTAAGAGAAGACAAACTTGATCAAAGCAAACCATTGAAATATTTTCATTAGCCTTAAAGAAGAAATGCAAATCAGTTTCCATGGCTTAAACGCTGAATCAGCAATCTCTGCAGCTTGTCCCGGAAATAAGCAGCTGTAAGCTGCAGGCCACAAGAAGAAGTGCCATGGGGTCCTCTTACAGCGGCCCTTCTGTAGTGTAACTAACAGGAAGACAGTGAGGCTCTCGCGCAGACAGCACCAGGACAGGGGATCCAGTTCTCATGAAACTATGTTCATGAACCTTTGCAATGAGACACCAGCGATGCAAAACCCACCTACCAAAAAAGGTAGGAAATAGTGTCAAATTTGTCAATATATATTGAATCTTATTAGAAAAATGAATCACAAGTCAAAGCTGCTCTAAGAGCTTTCTCAATTTGAAAGGCAGCAGACAGTGTCCCTTCATCAGCCTCTACAAATAGATGAGTTCAACAAAGAAAAAAGATTCACCTTATTTTCAACAGTGGCTCAACTCTTAGAATATGGTGAAATAAAATATTCAAAAATTCTTCTGGATCTAGGGGAGGGAGGAAAAAAAAGTCTTGTTAGTATGCAAAACCAGATACATTATTCAAGACGGATTTTAAATGAAAGTTTTCAAAATTTTAATAGGAAAAAATGTAAAGGTTTCTTTTACAGCCTTATTAACACAGTAAGCTGTTACGACAAACTATGAATATTTTCATGACACAAACCTCTATTTACTCTTTTGGTGTCAAATGGCCCTAATAAAAGACACAGGCTCAACAGGGTAACACCACTTTCCTGTAAAGATCAAAAAGATACTCTGTATTTCAGAGGAACCATTTGGCACCACACAACTTTTCCAGGAGAAATAAAAGCTTTCAAAAGAAAACAGCGAAACTGCAGAGAAGCGGCGAGGAGTAGTGACAGTAACACTTACATAAAAACCACGCAATAGTACAAAGTTCATCTAAACTAGAGACTGAGTTGTCTAACCGAGAATGCAGCCAACGCGAGCTTCCCAGAGGTCTAGTCTCTCCTAACACCAAGAGTTTTCTGGTTATTTCTCTTCCTGCCACTAACTGCAATAAATATTGTTTTTCAGCATTTAGCATTTACAAAGAAAGTAGTGTTCTCCCAGACAAAACCAAAACAGCTACATAATACAATGCTAATTAATCATTATATGCAGCAGAAGATCAAAAGGTTGGGAATTGACTTTTATAACATGATTAATACTTTTTATTTCTTAAATACTACATAACCATTGTGACAATGAGACGTTGTAGTGGAAAAATTATTCCTCGGCGACCAAAGTGACATTCTGCAAGAGGACAAAGACCCCAGCCTTATCACAGTCTTTCTGAGGAAGAGCCTTAGATCTCCCCTAACAGCTAGAAGGGAGTTACGTGGGCACAGGGAGGCAAGAAAAGAAACCCATTCAGTGAAAGACTGTTAACGGCAGAAACTGTTCAGCCAGGGCTTCTTACAGACCCAAGGATGCAGAAGAGAGCTTTTTACCACCCAATGGTCACACAAGTCTCTGGCAGAGATATTACTGCTACAGAGAAATATTTGTATGCTTTGTTCTGGTATAATTATATAGCAAGGTATTTCAGTTCCTTCATATTATTATTCTTATAAATCTCGAAGAAAGGAAAACATCCCCAGTTACCTTTTTCCTCTGAAGTGAATCCTGATGCAGCCTCAACTTTTTCAAGTATTTTCCTCAGTTTCATTATTTTTGTAGCACATACATAGCCGTATCTAAAATAAATGGGTTTAATAAGCTATTAGCTACTTTGTGATGAAGTCAGAGAAGTAGAAGAAAAACCACCCCCCTCTTAAATGCTGAAATGCAGGCTCTCAGATCCTCCTTTAACTGTATACAGTATTTCTTCAAAACTATTTACTGACTCCTCATATTTCAATCTGGCTTCCAGTTTTTTTAATGCAGTAGAAATTTAGTGCAGTGCTCAGTGTTCTTGCATAACCTTTAAGAGCTCTTTTTGAACATTAATAAACAGGATAACTGTTTTCCGATTTGTCAGTCAACTACTTTTGTTTTCACTCTAATTTGCACCGCTTAACACATCGCTTTCAGAATGTCAGATAACAGCAGCACTGTGGGAGTTGTTAATAAAAACAAATATTTCAATATTGGAGAAAAAGATATAGAACTGTATTGCTGACGTAAGCAGCTGACATTTTGAGCACTCAATCTTTTCCTCTAAAACTTTACAAAAAGTGCAAAGAAAGTTGTAAGCATGGTGGAAAGGTAGGAAAAGTAAGACTTTCAGTCTTCTCAGCCCTTCCGATTTCTGCTACTTGGTGTGTATCCTACTACCTATATACCACAGAACCCTGGAACACACCAGGCAAAGTGCACACCCCCTTACAAGAACAAGGGTTCGGAAGCCATCATTTTATTCCAGCAATCAAAAGTAAAACTTTGTGATAAATTGTTCAGTGACAGCCCACAGAATTTCAGAACTACAACTGTGTTACTTGCATGTTTAAGAAAAATTAAGCGAAAGACAAATAACTTTTCATGCACTTTGCCATATTTCCTTTGTTCATTGTGCCTAAGAAATTACAAAGCTCACGGTAAGTTCTGCAGCATTTTGACCACTTGCAGATCCCATGTAAAAATTAATGAAACTTACAGCCCCATCAAATCTATCAATTTGTGAAATTCCACATAAGATAACCCAAATACTTCTCTTGTCAAGAACAGCAGCATTAAAAACACGTAAATACGAATGCTGTGAACAAACATCCCTTGTTTTTATCAATGCTTTTGTACTCATACCTATGCAAATTTTACAACAGCTTTATGCTGATCACATTTCCAAATAGAGACTCGTGAAAATATTTTCTTGCCAAACAATGAATCACTATTTCCAGTTAGCACTGATTAAGTTTACCATGAAGAACAAGTAAAAATACTAATAAAAAAAAAAAAAAAACACATTGAACAGACTGGCGGCAGCAGCTAGCCAAACTTTTCAGGTTTGCAATAGGAACACATACACAGCAGGATCTAGTATAAAATTTATATCAGACCAGAAACCAGTTCATGTCCGTACTTACATTCTCAGAGGATTCACAATCTCTGTCCGCAACAGCTCTTGAGTCTCACTATAATACTCTACATCATTCTTTTCTTTAGGTCTGAGTAACACAGTGTCCAAAACAGAGCTAAAAGAAAACAGGCTACAAAGAAAAAAAGAAAAGGAAGGTTGTTTTGATGCTGGAAGATACAACAACTCAGATGCCTGAGCAACATAAGACAAACCAAGCAAAGCCACAGGAAGAATTAAAAAACTAAATAAGCTCAGAAAGAGAGAACTATGGACAAAGGACAACACAGCTGTACTAAATAGTAAAAGTCCACTCTAACCCAGTATCCTTTCCGCAGCAGAGTACAAAAACAGTTGTCAAGGCAGGATTCTGCAAGTAAGTTATAAGAGAGATTTCCCTCCCTCCACCCCCCAGGTTCTGTACTCTTTCATCCTTCAACCCTTTACAGTCAAAAAGAGCATAGATACATAAGGGCCCGTACAATTTGGACATGATTAGCACTTCACGTTATGCAGCGAACGCTGCAGTGCTTGTTCAAACTGGAAGAGCGTAGTAACGTGTCAAAGACTGCAGTGCATGACTTAGTAAGCTGCACAGTAATACAGACAGACAGTCATTACAACAAAGATCACGTGTTCTGCATTTCTAGCGTGGGATGCCACTATACAAATTATGAACTTACCAGAATAAGGTGGAGTCTAAGTAACAGGAGTTGTAATGACCCTGGATACCTTTCTTCTTTCCAATCATTGTCTCTAAACCTTCTTTTTCCATTTTTGGAGGAGTGTTTTCTTCTACCACTTCACTTAAGTAACCTCCAAAGGCTGAAATTTTTTTTTTCAAAAGACACTTTAAAGCCTCAAATTTTATCCCCCTTGAGATTTTCCTATTAATGTTTTATAGCTAAGTTGCTGCCATAGTGTACGCATTCCTTCTCTGGACTAGAACTGCATGTTATTATAGCTGAGACTCACTGTCTTCCAGAGAGCGAACAAGGCCTTACATTCCACTGACAGTGCACATTAGAGTGCTTCAGAAAGCCTGCAGCACTGAATTAATTTTATCCAGTAGGAATGAAGTTCTCTCCTCATTACAAATGCCCTGTTCACACTATCTTACAAGTATCAGACACTTTTTTCTTTGCTGTTGTCCCAGGCAATACAACGTGAGCCAAGAAATCTAAAATATCTGAAGTTAGAAAAAAAAAATAATATTGAGTTTTTCACCACTAACTTCCACCATAGAAATACATGTTAATACTTAGAAAAAAATTGACATTATAGAAAAATAACTGTTGTTATTTCTGATAATGCATCACATATTGCTGGAGTTGCAAATACCATTTTCAGCAAGATTGCTTTACAACTTCTACAGTAAAAAACATACAGCATAACAAAAAAATCCCTTTTATGAAATTTCTTTAAATATATTAACATTTTCTTGGTTTAAAGCATAAAAAAAGCAATCCATAGAAGCACTATGTTCTGTACAGACTGATCTTCTATTCATTAATCTCGTTTAAGTAATACCCGTATAGATTTTCATGCATTCAAATCAAAGAACATAATGCAGGAATAAATGAAACCAAACCCCAGGTCACTTCCCAGCTGATAAGTAAGTAATAAGCAGAAGGTCAGTACCTAGGGAGTTGCAGCGTTCAATCTGGTTGGAAACAGGCTGTAGTGAGGCAAACCTGGAATCTGGCCTGCAGCTTTTGAGTTTAACAAAAAGAGCTTTCTTCGGAGCACAAGTGAAGTATCGAGTTCCTTTAAATGTTCCATCCGTACAACCTGCACATTCATCTTCCTGAAAATTCAAGTGAGAATTCACTATTTTTCTTATTTCTAGAATCCTGCAGTAAGACATTTGATAAAATATCTACCCGTAAGTCACCCTTCAGGTACTTTGAAGCTTGATATACAATGTTCCTGCATTTTAGCATACAAAGCTTCAGCTGTGGTGTTCTTTAACGGGATTTATTGAGGAAATTGAGTCTCACACATTTTTTCTTCATGCTTAAACTTTCACTCCATCCAAAATAAAACAAAAATTCCATCAGAAGCAGCTTGGGGAAGGTGGGAGAAGAGAGCAAGAATTAAACCTAGTCAACATTAGGAACTTAACTAAGCTAGCTAGTCACTCCAGATTCCTTCTGTAATTAGAAAGGGCATACATGCACTACTGAGCACCTTCTAAAACTCAATTAAAATCACTAAGCTTTGGGTAGTGTGAATACTTCCAGCATGACTGTGGCCTGCACAAGAAAAATACCTGCTTCACAACACCCAAAATGTGCATGAAGGAAACACAACACAAACTAGCTATGAAAAATAAGAAGTCATCATTATTTATCTTTGGTAACATGATTCAAGGTATACTGTCTGCTTACTAACAATGACTCGGTTTTAACGCAGAAATGCATGACAGGCAAGTCCAGGACCCCAGTTTAACACAAGGCATCCTGAGATGCAGTCTCAGAACACCTGTGGCAAGCTATAGCTTGAGTTTCACCCAAAAACCCCACAGGCATCGGGATTTTTTGTAACAGCTGAAATTCCAGTCACATTCTCACCTACTTTGCTAAAGATGTTTGGTTTTTTACATAATTGTACACTGATTTATCTGAAATTTTACTGAACATTATCCCAAAATAAAGAACCCCATCTCCCTAATTGCTTACACATTAACTGGTAGCCAGTCACAACCTTGGCAGCAGCTGCCACAGAGTAAACATCAGGATGCAACAGCAATTCATGTTTCCAGCAGCTGTGGATTTACAAAAGGGCCCACAGCAACACATAAAGCACATGGCTGTCAAATCAACAATATCACTACCATTGACTCTCAAAACCAGTGTTATGACTCTGACAGTCATAACTCTGATGCTGCCCATTTTCTGGTATGCAAAAAACAAGCAAACAAACAATTGATATTCAATAAAGATTCTTGCAGCCAAGGCATTTTACGCAGATCTGCATTTCAAAGAACCTTTAAATACCTTTTTTCAATTAAAATCTCCATAAAGTAAGCAAAGGGCACTCCTGTAAAGTAAGTGACCAGTCCCACAAATTCAATTACCCATTCTGACACAAAGACATCTCGGAGCCTATTAACAGTGTAAGGTCTAGGGCAGCCACAGAAGTCCGAGCTCATCTAAGAATTTAGCTATGTTATAAGGAGATCACATGGCAACCTGTCTGGACAAATTCCTCCAGACTGACTGCTTTTGCAAAGTATACAGGCACCAACTCTCAAAACCAAAACTAGTAACATGTAATTAATATTGCTATGAACTACAATTTATATTTACCAGTTCCAGTCCAGCTAATACTTCATTTACTCCAGGGGGCTGGCCAATCCAGCGGATTACTCCATAGAAAGGAGGATTTTCTTTAACTTCAGCCAAGGAACCTGCTTCAAGACCATGTGAGTTCCCAACTGGGCCGGCTGTTGATGGACTCTCCTGGTTAGCCGTAGTATTTACATCCCCAATGACTGACTGAACAGATAAAGAGAGAGGACTATGTGCAATAGTACCATTAGTAGCTGATGTTTTTGTCAAGCTAAAAGGGAGGGAGTGAAATCTGTTTTCTGTAGATACAGAGTTTGTTAAAGGTGGCTGCAGTGGCGGTGAAGAATGCCCAAATCCAGGAGATGAATCAGTAAGAGATTTTGCAGGATCTTCAGCAACTGTTAAAATAAAAACCAAAATGTCAGTAAACACTGGGGTTTTTTCCCCCCATTCTACAAAAGGAAAGACTTAGCTATCAAACCAATGAAGTGGATCTGCAACCACATCTGATTTAATGGGTGTCCTGTACAGGGATGGGGACATGTAAGAAGACGTTTGTCACTTGGCAACACTGGAGACACAGAAGTGGCTGAGAAGACGCTGGTGTAGCCCTGCCACCTTTACCACAACGAACGGAAACAAACAGCACAGAGAAAGGAGATGTTAGCCAGAAACTACAGGAAGGTTTAGACTGGAAACTTTTGTATTTTTTCCCCACATTGGAATTTTTATTTGAATACAAATTAACAGCCCCAAGGATTATGACTGTGATGGGCAGAACTAGGAAGAACTCACTGGTCAGTGTGACCAAGGAAAGGATTTGGGTCACAGCTTATACAGAGATGAGTAATTGCTTGCAGACATGATTTGCAAATGGAAAAGTGTTTATTCGCCTGGCTCTATCACAATATACTTTGGTTCTAACACAAGGAATCTATCAGTGTCTATAAAGAATAAAGGATTTAAATAAGTCATGACTAATGCAGTGCTTGATAAATGAGATCACAACTAGATGTAATAGCACAAGTGTTCTGTATCTTCTCTCATCTCTCTACATGGTCTCTAATACAAAATTGGTATTCACAGAGCAAAAGCCTCTTCTTCATCACCCCTTCTCTCCATGCTGTTTTATTAACTGATGTCCAAAAATTAAAAAAAATAAATAATTATTCAATCTTTTACTTCCATAGTCCTTTCTAGATAGGATATTTACTTTTTTGTTTTAAATATTATAATAAACTAATTTTTAAACAGAGTTCCAACCTGTTGGAACATCTGTTAGGCAACCAAGAACAATTTTAAATTAATATTATTACTGTAGTATTTAACCCTTCAGTCACTAAGCCAGACAGACTTTAAAATCTTGAACAGAAAAAAAAAAATCAGATCTGGAAGCTAATCAAGATATACGGATCCTTTGGGTGTGTGCATCCATACTTGTAAGAATTCAGAGCGGGATTTTACAGAAATAACTTTAAAAAAATACTAACAAAACAGCTATGCTTAGTGAGATTTCGCCCCCCCACACTTCCAGACTGTTTAGCTGGCATGGCAGAATATTACAGTTCCCTTAGATCTGTAACATTACCTACAAAAAGACAGGCAAAATAAAATTACTGTATATACTTGGCTACAAGGAATATCTTCATATCTTCCTTCCAAGCCTCAGCTTTTATTTTGCCTGCAAGACATACGCATTCCCACAGAGCTGTGCGTACATTGCCAAGAATGTAATCTCCTACATGCAGGATAAAACAACAGGTCTGTCAATTAAGACAGAGTATATTTTCACGGGGGTTCCAAGATGCTTTTTATGATATAGTATGTCTTCCGCTAAGACAACATATTCCAACTGTTTTAAATTTAAACTCATACTTGTTTTATTTGAAGAACAACAATACACTCTAGTTTTGTTTTGTTTTTTAAATAAAGTGTATGCCTACATGAAAGACTATAATCTCTCTTTACCTTCATCAATGTACCACGGGGGTTTTGTTTTTGTTTGAGGCTGAGAGTCAACTGATGAGCCATTTAATGTGTAGAAGACTTCAGATCTGTTTCTGTTTCCAGGTTCAGAGGTAGATCCTGGAAAACAACATGTTTTACTGAAGAGATTAATCTTTATTTGCAAAACGTTAGCTACGCGCTTATTTCATAGTATAAATTAACATACTTTCAAAAAGACCTAACTGCCTTTCCACAAAGCAGCAAACTCTCCCATCAAAGCTAACACAGTCCTAAACTCGCAACAAGGCAGCAGCTTAACCCAAACCAACTTAATCCTTCAAGCTGAAATTTCAAGTCACCAACCTGAAAAGGTGGCAGAAAATACCCCTCAAGTGCAAATTTTTCATTGATATAAATCAGGGCTATAAGAAAGTATTTGAGATACAGTGTACAGCAGGTATTTTTTGTTTTAAAGCAAAAATTTCAGAGTAGGCAAATAAATTACAGATCCAATTCCACACAGCTATAACTCGTGCCAACATACAACCGCAGTTACTTCAGTGAAGACCATCTCTGCCAGCATCCAATGCCAGGTAGAATGAAAGCTTACAGAATATACTGTCATTTAGCATTCTACAACCAAAAATAGCCACTAGTAAACTCAAAAGACACTGAATTTTGATTTCTGCCTTTGGAAGAAAAAAAAAAAAAAATATTTCCCTTCCAGCTTTTTTTTTTTTCCTGGAGTATTTTCAGAACTGGCCAAAACAAGTTTATATTTTGGGAATTCAATTTTGGTTTTGAATCACACAAAATTAACATATTCACTATTAAGTAGATCTGTTCCTGGACAAAAAGTTTGGTAGTTTCTAGTCCTGCAGAAGGAAGACAAGAGTAAACTGTATTTATTTAAAAAAAATATAAAAACCCCAAACACAGACCACACTCTCAGAAAAACAGAATGCAGCCCTGAACTGGCTATTCTAGACAACTAGGTAATATGCTCTTGCATTTTTGCTAAACGTCAAACTGTTTTTCATGAAAGTGAAAGTATTTTGAGCAGTCGTAACTTAAAACTGTCTACCATCTTTATTATGATTACATAAATTCCTACAAATACTCCAGAGAAATTTAACTTGATATGTAACTGAAATAATAAATGAACTGATAGAAAATGCAGGCAACACTTTTTCCCAAGCAACAGAAATTTGTAATCTTACCTAGGTAAAGAAAACCACAATTCCCATACGTACCTGTAGCCTTTGGCTTACTATGATTGAACAAGCTTTTGTCACCACCACCTCTTGAGGTATAGGCAAGCTTGGGAGGTCTCCTGTCCTGTGAAACAGTCTCTAAGACATGGTACATGAAGAGAATATTAGCTTCCCTTTTCTATGCTTTTACTAGGTCACAGAGAAGTTCAACTTGAAACATAACTGAACCAAGGTCTAGCATCGTAAGTTTTAAAACTGAGAGAGGCAAAACCTTTTGTGGCACAAAACCAACATTTTATGAGCAACCACTTTACTCTGAAGTCTACCATTACTTCTTGAACACATCAAATAGATGGACTTCACGTTCTTCAATGTATCTGCATGCTTCCATTACAGGAAACAGATGTATGAAATTCTAAATTTCATTTTCTACCAACACATCTACAACAAATGCCCTTTTCCCAAAAATGAGTAAGTCACCATTAATTCTCCAGAGAAGATAGGAAAATTCATGCAAAAACACGCACCTCAACTAAACCAACAAGTAGGAGGTGAACATAAGGAAAGTTAGCCAAATTGAAGACAGAGGGCAACGGTTACAGACTACAGGCTGTACAAGACCACACGCTCGTTAGTACCTGTCTTCAGATAGAGCGCAAACAAAAGTTTGACATGAAAATGAAACTTTTCTTTCTTCAGAAAAGGAATTGGGACTGTAGTGGTTCCAAGTTAACACTATTCAGTGAATTACTGTGGAGAGTGAATTTTTCCACAGTCTTCCTACAAATTTTCAAGTATTTACTCACAGAATGCACAAATAATGCTACAAATACATTTCAAGCACAGAAAGAGCAGCTTTCTGATCCAAGATATTTAAACTCCTGGAGTAAATTGAACAATTTTCAATAAAAAGATTCCCGCTACAGACACTCACATATTCATGAATACTACACAACTGTATAGTATTGTAAATACTATACAATTTGACATTAATTTTTGTTCATTATTAAACCTTTTCTACTAGGGTTTCCTCCTCCTTTTGGTTACAGTCTCACAAGACAATTACAACACAGAAGGTTAAACGAATTCAAGAGAATTTAGGATATTAATTCCGCGGTATTGTTTTAATCATATAATTGTGCCTAGGTTGAGATGTTATCAAAGTCTGCCTTCTGGTTAAGAAAGTAGTGCATACCTGGAATAACATCATTGATATGCAAAAGAAGTGTACTTTCAACACTTGCAAAACTGCACAGCTGTATCCCATTATATCTTCCATCCCAGTTTCCAATAGGATTATCCTAAAAACAGGAAAACATGTTACATGTACCCCAAGAGAAGATTTACATCATACAGAATACACATGTATGTCTTTAGGAACGTAAAAATCAAATGTTTGACAACATCTACTTTTTCCTGTAACAAGCTTTGCATTTAGAACAGTCAAACATTACAGTCTTAAAAGACAAACACAAACTTAAACTGTTCTTTGAGAAATATTTCCTATGTTGAGAAATATTTCCTATTTTAACATTTCCTACTAAAATCCATTATTTATAAACAAATTAGAATAATTCCAGTGCATTGTTATGCAACAGCTACTGCAATCAAGAAAATGCAAGCACCTGATCTACAAACCCAAAACATCCTTTAACTACCAAAAATTGAACAGCTGTTCATTTTAAAAAACTCAAGTTGATAGAAATAATTTTTAATGACAAGCTTCACATTTTCTTCAAAGATCAACTTTTGTACTTAAAATTCACTATTTTTAAGGTAGAACAAAGTCAAACAAACCAAAGTTACATGAAAAAAAGCTTTTAAAAATAGCTAACAAAGAAAAAGGCACCCAGACGACTTTTTTTAAAAGGCAGAACAAAGCCGGCCCCACAAGACAAACACTCAACTCTATAACTTCAAGACTGACATCTAACATTGCAAGTAGCTCAGTGGAGGCTCCTCAGAGTAAGCAGAGTATTTCTCCTGAACTGTTTAGCATCAAATAGGATACCATTCACCTGATGCCAAAAACCAATTACCACCAAGGGGCATCTTTGCACACAAGTGTTTATTTCCCACTTTAGGTCAGCCTCCGCTGAAGTAGCTTGTGGATAATAATGTTTCTTCTTCTATATTGCATGTAATTTACTAGATAACACACATGCAAAAGTTATTAAAGTCAGATTATTTTCTTACCATGTCCACTCCAACAACGTATCCTAAACTTTCGTTTCCTGGTAAGACATCACAGAATATAACTGTCCCATACTCTATACTCTCTCCTATCTTCAGAGAAACCCTGGAGTTGATCTCCAGAGGAGGAAGTTCTACCTGCATTGCGTCAACTGGAGCTGCATAGTCACTTTCCAGTTCATTGTCATCATCTTCCACCAGCTCCAGTTTGTCCAAAGCAACAAAAACCCCACAATCCTCATCACATCTGAAAAGCTGCTTGCCTTGGTACTGTCCATCAGTAAAGCCCTGACCGCGACCTTCTTCCTAAGTGTTGGAGGAGAAAGAGGAGGGAAAAAAAAGAAAAGAAAAAACAAAAAGCAGTGTATTTTGTACAAAAGCAGACTACTACAAAAGCAGTAACATAGTCCAGTGTTTTGGAGAAACTGCAGTAAGAATTTGCCTGATGAACTATCATTATATTGGAAAAATTCTGTTGCCAGAGTTTGTGGCAAATGTACACACTTTCTATCTTAGGGGAATAAACAGTAAGTTGTCGTTAGATTAGAGAGTAGCTGCAGGCAGACGCCTTTTTACTCAGAGAAGCATGTTTTCTTCAGGTGCAAATCTTGCTTCTATCATCAAATTTTTGCTGGATCAAGACAAGACTACTTCATACTAGACATAATGCTAAGCATTCAAAAATTCCACTTAGATGCCAAATAGAGAGCTGATTTTCAGAAGCACTTGGCCCTGATATTCCCTGAGGTTCTTAGTGGGAATTGCAAAGAATTTGGGAAAAGTTTACAGAGGACTTTGAAAAATATATTTCTAATACAAGAGTGGCACTCTCCTGAATCTAATCCTTCAAAAGCTTATGGTTGACATTAATTTTGCAGAAATATCTCACTAGGAGCACAAAACGGCAACAATTTCTATCTTAACTAGTTGCCATTTGACTTTTAGGGCTCTACAAAACCAGCAGCCCTAAAATCCTGCATTTATGGATTATCTCCTGCCACGTGCAGGGAAAAACAAAGTACTCAACAGAAATGTGAGAGTCAGGTAATTTGCCACAATGGAGATCTAACTAATTAAATTTTTCCAGGCTGGAAGACTCAGAGTATGTTGAAGTCTTTTTGCCAGCCCATGCACCTCTGCACCCATGCACCATGCTTCGCTTAACATGTAGAATACAAAGCTAATGTGATATGGTGTGTTGACAGGTATTTAGTAACAACACTTATGATAAGACGGATGGTTACAGAATTTTTCGGGGTAATGACGCTTCAAAAAAAAAAAATCTATTATGACTGCCTCTTTAAATACAAGATTTTTAGCTCATCTTATAAAATATATATGATGCTCCCCCTTAGCAAGAAACTTACCAGCAACTCTACTCCAAAGTAAATCCCTGTTAGGGACCTTTCTTGCAATAAGGGTCCTCTGAAGCGAACAACTCCGGGAAATTTATCATCTCCTGATCTCAGCTGTACTCTAACAGGCGAGCCAATATCTATTTGGATGCCTTTAGTTAACCTGCTTTTGCTTTTAAACAGACTGTATCTTTCCTCGCAGTTAGTAATGGCCAGTAGCAACTCAGCTAGTTTTTCATTTATTTCTATAACATCCTTCTCATCCACAAACAGGATGGCATGAGGTTGTTCCAGAATCTTTAATCCAATCTGCAGTTTCTTGCCTTTACAAGGAATATTTCTGGAGTGTCCCACAGAAGAACGGTCTTGAAAAAACTGCCCAATGCTACCTTTGGGCACTTTCAGGAGCTTTTGAGTCTGCTTGTCTATGACACTGCATTCTTGGAGAAGCAAGTAAAAGATCCGCTCTTCCCAATAGGATGAACTTGCTTTTTCTTGACTCCATAAGCCCGAATTCATTGTGATGAAAACTTTAAAAGCTGCACAGAAGTCTTCCAAGAAAAATAAGCTGTTGATTTATGCGCACTAATCTTGACAAATTCTACTGGAGGGTCCAACCTTTGTGAAACAATGCAATATTCATTTTGCAAAGAACCAAATCCAAACCAGAAAGCCTAGAATGAAAAAAGAAAAAAAAGAAAGGAAAAAAAGGCAAAATGAAATTGGGGAACTATGGCTAGTCTTAAGTAAAATAACAGAAAAGCATGTAAAACTGTGACCAGCCTCACTCCTCCTACAGAGTAAAAATAGTTCAGAAAAACCTGAAATAGTGAACATAGTCTCGAAACAGCCACAGTACTTTGGTCACAGACATACCCACTTCTACTTGTTATTACTGTGTATTTTCTCTCCTCCTCTAGTTCCTCAAAGCAAGGGGCTATGGAAAAAGTGTAACAAAACGCAGAAAACACACATAAGTGAAAGGAAAAAGAAATCTTAATTTCAGATGAACAGGAATAAATATCCTGCTCAAGTTTACAAACAATATTTTACAGAAGCTTTCCACTATGAAGATTTTTTCCCATGCTTAGTGACTACTTATTTCTCACAAAGTGTAATGCATCTGTCATGCCACATAACACTTTGATTTAGTGAAGTCGAAAATTGTGTCAATGCAATAAAGCAACAGAAAATGGAAAACTTAGTAATTTATAACAGCCATTTCTTTAAATAATAGAAATGGAAAATTCCAGTAAGCAATAAACAATGTATGACAAACAAACTATGCCTGCATTGCAACATGCAATTATGAAGAAAAACCTAGAGACTTTTTATCATTTTAGAAAGTTAAAATTCAGTTCAACAAAGTAGGAAAATTATCACTTTCAGTTATTAAAATACCCTGGAAGAAAACATATTAGTTGCAAACATCATCCGAAGAATTATAGTTCACAATCACAAGAACAATTTGAAAATACTTCATTGCACACGGCTGCAGATACAAAAGTAAAATACGTACACACATATATATGTCTACAGTTAAGATGACACTAGATATATGAAGAAAAATCCGCAGTACGTTAACAGGATTTGTTCTTCTTCTAAAGATAACAGAAAGGGGTAGCATATGAGTTAAGAATATATTATTATGTAAATTTTCCTGTTAGTAATCCCTGATGCCACAGTTTGCATTCAGTTAAAGGAGGATCGCCATGATTATTTATGGATTTAACTTCAGTAAATAAAAAGCAAATATTCTTTGTCCTTGTACCCTGTTTCTCCAGATCTCTTCTCTGATGGCATTCAAATACCACAAAATCTATTGCTGTTTCTCCTACCAGTTTGATCCCAGCTTCAGAAGCTATCGGAAAGCAATGGAATCCAGTAGTACCGTAATTATTTTCATCATCTGTTTTTAAACAAAAAAAGTATTTAACAAAACTCTTTCCCCAAAGAAAAGTAATTAAGAACCACAGAGGACCTGAAATGTATCAGAGTAGCATCTTTCAGTCACTAGGAATTCACACATCTCTGTGCTGACTTGCTGAGCCTCCCAGTGAGGCTCTCGTACCACAGAGCCATTCAAACCGAATACAACATGTTTCTTGTCCTCACAGATGTTGCACGTGGGTGTCAATGTCATTATCACACTTTGACACCGCTGCTGCAGCAGCTCACAGGAATTATGTGGTTTAAAGTGTTTCCATCTGCAAAGTAATTAACATCGGAGGGACAGAATCTGGACAGTTCCAGACCTCACTGAGATAAAGTCTGGTAGACTGTCAGTTTGTTTTCAAGTTAAAAAATATTTTTCTTCATTTTTATTTGACATACATAAATGGGCTTTAATGTCTGTTGATGATTAACAAAAAAGTCTGATATCAGTATTGAACTGAAATAGTAATGTTTTATACGGAAACTGATGAAGAACACAACAGGATCTCCATGCAAGTTCTGTCTAGTTCCCTCCCCTTACTTTTTCCAGACACTGGGAAAAAAATAGATACTGTCTTGTTCTTCATGGTTCCATTTTACATTCTCAGCTTTCAAAGGTTGATGTACTTACTTAACTTTCTTTTTTGTGAGCCATTCCACAAAGTTAATCAATCCCCAATACACTGCAAACAAGTATCTCCGACATTACAGGGATCATGACCTTTCCTATTCCACCTTTAGAAATAATTCATTTTCATTTTAATAACTACGTATGGAAACAATATACTAACAAGATATAATAACAGTATTTTAACAATTAACAAGTCTGTTCCAGATCTTAAAGAAAGATAATTTTTTATTTTTATTAAAATTATTATTTATCATATCTTTTTTTTTTTAATAAGTATACCCTGCTTGTAGGTCCATTGCTGGAGAATTACATAATCTTCACACGTTTAGTAGTGAAGAATTCAGTGCGAAAACATGTTAAGAGCTGCATTTAGGTCATATCATGATAACTTCACATGGTGCATGGTCAGTCTTCCAAAGTTCTCATCATCCACAGAAATTAAGCCACTGTATACAGTGCCAAAAGGTTTTCCATTATGAAAAAGTTCTTTAACACTGTATAAAACACCTTCCTTTAAAAACTTCTCTAACACCACTGTCCCCTTCCAAAGAAAATAAGAAAATATACAGCTCTAAAAACCAAATCCCCTTCTTTTAGAATAATCACAATAAGTTAGTATTTTAACAGCACAGAAAAGCTTGCTAAAAAGCATGTTAAGTTCTGGCAATATATCAGAAATACAGGTATGTAAACCACTGATTTTAAGATTTTTTTTTTTACAGCCATTTCCCATGGAATTGATTATTCTGCAAGTAAAGTATACTTGCTGAACAAACAGCACATACGTATTGGACCTAAGGCCAGAATAAACTACTAGACCTTGGTAAGAATTAACTTTGGAACCAAACAAATTATGCCTAGCAACAATTCATCATTGCACTGCACAACATACCAGCAACTACAAAACTCAGTGCATACCAGAGAGTACTTGACCATCACCACGGACGTTTAAGTGTCAGAGCCTGTTCAATTGCTTTCTTCTACTCCACCTACTACCTGAATTATTTTCATGCTCAAAGGATTTTGGGAAGCAACAGGCAAAACACAGTTATGGCTGCAACACTACATACTTTGGAAAAAAAATATTTTAAAGAATGTCAGAGGTAGGCCATAATAAGACACGTAACTTGAAAGCTTCCCTAAACTTCCTTTTTTCCCCCTGTCTTGAGTCACTGTTGTCACTACAGACACATCTCATCATAAAAAAAGTTCGCTCTGAAATATGAGAACTTTGTTTCTACCCTGCAGCAGACTTAGATGAACTATACAGAGATGCTTGAATCAGCTATCAGGTTTCAGCATGAACACGCAAGTCTGTAGCTCTGGTTCAGAACATAAAATGAAGAGGCTAAATTGTTCTTACAGAACTTTCACTTTAAATACCAAGTTTTAAACAGCTGAGATGCAAAGTTACGTTCTTCAGCAGTTCAAAAATAATTTTCAAGGGAAGGTTAAAACTAGGAGCAAGCAAATTTAGTTGCGGCTCAACGTACACAGAATTACACGACTTAAATATAAGCCATGAGTGGAAAAAGTATAAATTGTTTCTTCAAAACAGCAGTTCAAATATTGTCTGATACAAATCGGTTCACACTAGTAACATGATTTCTAAAATAAAATGCAGCTGAAAAACTCCACTAAATTTTGTTTGGTGTTATCAATTTGATACAAATATTCTACTTCAGAGGAAGAATAAAAACCATTACCAACTATCCGAATACTCTGGCATTAAGAGATTTGGCAATTATACAGCAGTGCACCACGATCGCCGCTCTGCAGCCAACCCTTCTGTCAACGCGACACACAACTCCTCTCGCTAAAACGAAACGCAACGTATCTGTTCATCACCTGGCGAGGTAAGACGCGACGTACGATGTACTTGCAAGTCACAAGGCTCGATGCAAGGCTAAGATTTTGAGAACGATTACTCCCTCTCGCCCCCAGTTTGGGTAATTTTCTCTACTCTCAGGGCGGTTATGCGCAGGACGGGGCAGGAAAGCCCCGAAACACTTTTTTAAGCCGAACCAACGGGCTGCCCGGGGCTCATCGCTGAGCTATCGGAAGCGCACAGCGGGGCCCTGGCTGGGCGCCCCGGCACGGCCCCGCCGGCAGCCA
>VYZM01013517.1:180001-199234 GCA_013398915.1 Dromas ardeola
TCGGGGCCCGGCGACGGGTGGCGCTGGCTGCCCCCGGGCGGCCGGCAGCGCTGCGGGGAACGCGCGGGAGGTGGGGAGAGTGTCCGGCGGGCAGCGGAACCTCTCCCCTCAGCGCGCTGTTCCCCGGTACGCGGCGCTGAGTCAGCGCGGGGTAACTGCAGCGTCCCCACGAATGAGGCGGCTGCCGGGGAACCGCTCGTGAACGTCAGGCCTGGTCTGGCCTCAGAGTGCCGTTCTGAAGTACTTTTACTCCGGAAACGCCAGTAATGCTACTGAGCGTCTGATTTAATAAAAGCCAAGTGCAGCTCCTCTTTAACCGCCCCGCGTTTGAATGCGGCCGTCGCCTGAATGCTGTTCTATTTTATCCACCAAGCATCAGTGTGGTCTATATATAGTCAACTCCTGAAATAATGAATGAGAGAACAAACTCCAGAAGAGCTGCTCAAGAGGAGGGTTATGTTTAAAGGCTCTATTCACGCATTCAGCACTTCCAGAAGACAACACTTACTTTTAGAGAAGATATTTTGTTTTAATCGCGTAGTTTTCTAAACTGCTGCTCTAAATTGCATTTCAAAAACACTTATGAAATTTGGTACTTCCTACAAAGAAGCATCTTTGAAAAAAATAGCACATGATGATGTACCTAAGGTGGTTGCAATAAAGTTGACATACAAATAAACACGTTCCTGGTTTTTTAGCATCTTGAACACATGGTTTTATGTAATTTAGTAACACATGCAGTTCAACAGTAGCTAAATTAAAGGCTGTTCGGTCTCCAGAACCTGGAGAGAGTCAGTGGGCAGATCCAGAGCAGCCCGGGGCTGAGCTCCTGAGCTCTGAAGCGAAGCGGGTGGCTACCAGGGCTTGTGGCAGGCGGATGGGGAGGCACAACGCCGGCTTCTGCCAGCACGTATACATGCCAGACAGAAAGGACACGGTCTGAGCATTGGAAACTAGCAGGAGTTTATTGGAAACTCCTGAGGAAACGATGAGATTCCATCTACTATGGAATGAATGCTCACACTAATAATTTCATTTAGTCACTTATGAGCAAAACTGCATTTTAAAGTCATATTTAATTTTTAAAGGATAAATAGTAGCAAAAAGATACTAAGATTTATGCATTACCTCTCTTCATTTTGCAGAAGGGTAAGCCCAAGCTATGCTTCGCTGATCCTCAAGGTGGCTATCTACACACAGCAGCTGCATTTTCCTCCAGTTGTACGGCTGCCTTGTATGCTACTACAAAATGCATTAGCACGTCTGCTATAAATCCTGTTATCCCGAATTCCATTATGTTTACATTTTGAGTATAAATAAATTACACGTGGAACATGACTATAAGTATTAGCCTAAGCACGCCACAATTGTATTTGAGAAGAAAAGGGGACAGACATAAGACTAAAATACCAAAGTACTTGATAGGAATGACTACATGTGGTACACCTAACAGCTCAAAACCAAGTATTTAAAAATATGTCTCTATCCCATGTAGTAATGTACTTAGCCCTCTATGATTTCAGCAGGAAAACTGACCAACACAGACTGTTTCGAAAGCCTGTCACTCTACGGACAGAATAGTGCTTGTGAAAGGTAGCCCAAGTTAATACCGCTTGCCCCGCTGGGCTCGCAGGACCGCTCTGTGTCACTGGCAGCCTGCAGATGAAAGGCAGGGCAAGGCTCTTGTTTACTCCAGAGCTCCTTCATGCTCCCTCAGAAGTATAAAGGAGTTGCAGAGTGATAACAGGGCTTTGGCAGCGTAAAATGGGCCTGTTATGTTTCTTTCATGTTGAAAACCCTGTCAGTAACACCAGCACGAGATATTCGCCATTAAACGGCAAATTATTTCTTTAAACCACAGTCCTGTTAAAAGAGACATGTTTTGTAATAATGAAGTATGGTAAATAAATACCACTTTCAAATGACATGACACTATACAATTAAACATTGTATAAATAGCATAGAACAGAATTTTGTGCTGTGCCAGGATAGGAGTATGGTATTTATTTATCACAGCATCACCCCAAAAGTGCAGAGTATTCATGCAGAACAGCCAGATTTTTCTGCTACTTCAAACATGGAAATGGTAGGCATTTATCCAGCTGCATTAAAAAAAGAAAGCAAAAGTTCTTGTAGAAGCATCAAAGACATTACAGCACTCTCTAGTTATGTGATAAAAGGGGACTTGGATAAATATGTTAGGTATTCCTGCCTCCTCTTGTTTTCTCTCATTATCTACAGTTCTAATGAATGATTTGGTAAAATAAATAAGGTTTCGCTACATAGTTTGGGCCCTGAGAGGGAAAAGCAGCACAGACTCTATGAGGTTGCCTGAAGCTGTATTTCTTAGGACAGAAGCTGAAGAGTATTTTGTAATAGGGATATTACAGCCCACGTTCTTGAACAAGAGTAAGACCTTGCTATGCCTATAATAAAATGCCAATAAAATCTGGCAGTAAACTGCAGTTTGTATATAACATTGGTTTATCTCACAATTTTTCAAGTTGATACCAGCTTTGTATTCTATGGTTAAATATTGCGTCTGTCTGGGTTTATGTAATCTGTCTGATTGGGAGAATGTAAACTGCCCACATCAGGGTATAAATCAAGGCAGGATGTTTTACGCTATTGCAGCAGTCCCTTCTGGTCCTTCAACTATCAAAAGCACAAACATGGTCTTTGAATACAGGCATCCTTACCATGGCATCGCAAGGCTAGCTCATCTGGGGGCTGGTTACCAAGTTTTAGACATCAACTTCCAGGTTAGTCTTCCTAAAATTAGTCCTTTCATCTTAAATTGGTATGGAGGACTTAACTCCTATGACAACCACTTTTATGCACTGCAGTGTTGCGATTTTAAGCTTGCCTCGCTCCTATGTTATTGCAGAGCACTCTTTTTCCATATCCCTTGGGAGATGCAGTTTAACAGTGTGCTCTTTATGCGTGCCAGACAAAGTCAGTGCTTTCACAGAATACAAACTCCGAGGAAGCCGGTGAGTGAGGATCCCTTTTCCACCACTGCCTATGACAGAACATGCTTTTCCATTAAAATTTACCAGTTTTATGAATAGTCAGATCCATCGATGGTGTAAGTGCACTTGCCCATCGCTCAGAAAGGTATGCTGCCATTGTGAAAATTCCCCTTTTCCACTGCTTAACCCCTGACACAGTATTTGACTGTTGGAAGTGTAATGGAGAATACAAAGAGAAAGACACTAGTTACGCATTCTGCTAGCACACACCACCGTATACTCTAGACTTTTTTTGAATGTGCTAAACAAGTAGACATTTAGGAAAGTAAAATGCTGCCAGACTAACAAGACTGGTTCCCAGTGCAGGGCCAGGGGCTGCCTGGACCAAACCCGAGCTCATGGAAGCAGGATGAGGAGGAGCAGCCTTCCAAACCCCCTGTGGGTGTCACGGCTCCTGGGCACAAGGAACCCATTCAGGAACCGGCTGTGACCATAACAGCTGGCTCTACTGAGGCAGGCAGAATTCTTGCAGAACACCCTTGATTTGTAAATTATTTCATATTAGTCAGCCATGCTCATAATAACAGATTTCATTTTTTTCAGTCATCCAGGTTAAGTTGACAAGGACTTATTCTGAAATAATTGAAAGTAGAGGTCATACTTAATATACTGAAAAATATACTTTCTTCTTTTCTTTTAGCTTTATCAAGAGCAGGACAATAGCACTAAGCATCATAAAATAGTACATTGCTTTTTGGCAACACATAAATTAACAGATTCAGAATTCAAAGCTTAGATACATCTGTGAACTGTCAGCATGAGTGAAAAGCACTGAAATCCCCCTTGGTTTTTGCTCACAATTGTAACCAAACCCATAAATCTAACTTTAAAGGAATGAGACTTGAGCCAGAAACCCATGCCTTGTCTACACTTAAAAGGGTTGGCTGGTATAGCTACACCTTAGAGCTGTATTGGCAAGCACAGATTTCTTTTCTGGTGTAACTTAAATCACTTTCCGCATGGAACATGCTAAACTGGCTAAAGGACTCTGCCAATATAACGGCATCTACACTAGGGCTATTGCCAGTATGGCTGTAGCTGCATGGGAGCGATTTTTCATCATTCTGACAGCTATTTTGGCAAAACTTCCACATTCAGACTGAGTCCAAGTCAAAGTTGGCATTGTTTTATGCTGCAAAGAAAGCAGACGAGAAGCGCTGCCAGTTTATGGCCCTGGTTTTACATTATTTTAAATTGTTTGTTCTAAAGGAATGTGTGGGGCAGGATCCATGTGGTCCTTTGGATGTTTGCCTCCCACATTTGTGCTGCATTAAAATCAGTTGGTTATTCAGTGAGTGAGCTTTGGCAATGGGGAAACTTACATTACTAAAAAAAGATAGCATCCATATTATTCACCCCAGAAACAGCTATCCTGATGCTTTAAAGCAAATTTCCGAAGTGAAGTGAACTGCAAAAGCAAGCATCTGGGCCAAAGGACATGTGGATTAATGCATCATTCTTCTCCACTTTGTCCTCAGTTCAACAAAGAATTTAAGCACAGGATTAATTTTAGGCACACACGTAAGCCCATTTCAAGTTTAGTAGTCATGTCAGATATGATAATGCTCCTTTTTGAACTTTAATTAAGCAGATATTTGAAATTAATCATACGTTTAAGCACTGTGCGGAATCAGGATTTCTGTCAGAAGTGCAACTTTACAGAGAGCAAGGCTATTTATTGTGGTACCATCTGCATTTTCTTTCCTGAACTGGATGTTAAGTCTGTATTTTAAAGATGCCCCAAAAGGGCATATTTTTCCATGTAAGTACATTTGCATATTTGGCTTTTTTTCCCTAAACTCTCTTTGGCTAAGTGTGGGGGTTTTTTTGGTTTCAGACATCCACGCAGAGAAGTTTACATTGATTTTATAATTGTATTGACTGTCGAACTCTTTCCTCTGCCAGACTTTGTGTTTGCACGTGTAATCCTGACGCTGGGGTCTGCAAACCTGCCCGTGCTGCTGGCGCTGCGCACACAGGCCGTGCCTCGCCCGCAGGCAGCGCGAGGGCTGGTGGAGGCAGATAGGAAATTTCATGCGTAATCAGTCAGCACTGAACCAGTCAGCCAATTGGACGAGGAAGTCTGATTTAATCAAGGCTTCTTCCTTCCTTTTTGTAAAACACAGAATGTGCCTGTTAGAAGAAAACACAGACATATTTTTCTGCGTTTTGAAAATGCGAAGCAGGCTTTTCATGACTTCGCCCAGACTGCACATGCACCACAACTAAAAGCTCTTCAGCAGTGATACTCCAGGTGAGTATTTTGTGCACTTTGGTTTCTAGTGTCACGTACAGCTCCGTGAAGCAGCTGGAGTGGCATTTACCCTGAAACGGAACAGGATGAGTGTCTGATCGAAGTAAAATTTTTGTATTGTTTTGGATTTTTTTAATATGTAAAAATAGATAGTAGCTCAGTTAAAAGAGCTCACAATGATTTGTAGCTGTGAAAATGAAACTTTAGATGAAGTACAGACAGTTTTCAAGGCAGGTATCTTCAAGGCAGAAGACTTGTATATCATTAACATTCACTTCTACATTCTTCTGTTTACAAGTGTTTCGTGTTTCTCTGGTAAATCATGTTTTAAAGTAGCATTTTTTTATATATACACACACATACATACATATTTTATATATATAAAGTTATAAATAAAAAGATATATATCTTGAATATAAATAGATTTTTGCTTATAAGGTTATACCAACTCACAACTTAAAGAGGACTAGAAGAACAGTGAGAACTTTCACCTACTAGTCCAAAGTCCAAAAATAAGGGCTTTCATGATGCTCTTACTAAGGAGGATGACAACATGTATGTGCTTGCTTAACCAAGCCAGGCAAAGGAGGGGTTTCTGTAAGAGGAAACTGGTTTGCACTTCCATTACTTCCAGTGGGGAAAGTAATTGCTTTTCTTTTTATATCCTTGCAGTTTGCCAGAAATCAATAGGTCTGCTGAAGTAGTTTCCTCACCTCTGTATTGCATAACTGCGTGGTAAGCAAGTGGAGGCAAAATGATATATACTAACATCCCTGTCCTAAACCCTCTCATTACTTAATAACCACTGGTTGGGCATTATTTTTACGTTTGTAGCAGAGAGAGTTGTGTTTTGTTTTTTTTAAAGTAGGTTGTTCTGTTATTTGGTTTTCACCTGTTGGCTGAACTGTAAGCAACACTTCTCTCATGCTAACTAACAAAACAGCACCCTGGCAAAGCTGTTAGGAAGCTGTTAGAACTTTTTCAACTGCTAGTATAATGCAATGATGTAACAGGTTGGGTTTTAAAAAAAAAAAAAAAAAACACAAACATCCTGGGGAGACATTTATGCAGCAGAATGGCCAATCTGGTCTATGGAGTAGCAGTATATTGTGTTAGGCATTTTATCAGTATGTGGTAAAATAGTAGTCCTAGCAGAAGAGGCATACAGATCTACAAGCACGGCGTATAGGTTAAAAAGACAAGCAAAAGGAGAATGCTTCTCTATAATAATTGGAAAACTCAGTTCTCCTTCTGCCTAGCCATTGTCAGATTCAGTTGTTCAGTATGGACACAAGTCTCTGGAGAGAACTTGTAACTGTGAAATATGACAAAGGTATTATACTATTTTACATATCAACCTATTTGACCCTACAGGTTGTGATTAAGATCAAATGGCAAGTTTTGGAGTCTTAAGAACAGTAAATTCTAGCAGTATAAGAGAGCCAGGCTGCTAGTTTTACTAATTAGCTCCAAGATTTTAGTTCATCTGAACTCAGACTTGCAACTTTGAGGGGAAAATACAAGCAAAAAATATGTCCCCCCCGAAGTTTAGGTCAAAATTCTCATAGATAACAATGGAAAGTGGAGCTCCTCATCTAATCTTATTCACAATAACTTCTTATGGTTTTCATGTTTGATTTTAATCTGCCAAAAAGATACCCAAACACTTTCCGTGGTAATGGTAATAGGAACGGTTCTTCACTGGTAGCTATGTAGATATTTCTATTTATTACTTTAGTTTTTATGAAACTATGGTTGCCCTCACACAAGTTCACAGAGAACAATGAGTAAGTCAATAAAAAAGATTTCCAGACTGGATGCTTTAAAGGCATGCTACTAAGAAATGTCATATTTTTTGTAATCTTTCAGTGATAGCTTGCAATGGACCAAGACTCACACTGCACAGCAGAAAGGGAACTGTTGGAAGCTGTAAGCAGGATTACTACATTTTCTACCATGAGTCCCTCTGATGAAGAACAAAATCAACCCAAAGCTGAAATTCCGTGTCAAGTGAGAAAAGAAAACCCAGAAAAAGATGACCTGCAAGGTTGATGCTATCCTTTAATTTTATTTTTCATGTAGCTATTTATGCCATTAACCTTTAATATAAAAAACTTTGCTTTATTTATTGCAGCAGTAGTCCAGATTTACACTGCTATACTCCACTGAAAATAAGTCTTGATTAAACTTGTAGCAATACTGTAGCAATAGTAAAACAGATGCACATCCTTGTATGTATATACACACACAGTTTTCCTTTTAAATCCCTTGTGCCTAAAATGTATTCCATATTTAATTTACACACCGGCAACGAAAACAGTGATTGTCAGATGGCCTGTCTCAGGAGTGCTTTTTCTGTACATCACAAAATCTGAACTTCTTGGCAGTATCACCAAGGTCACCAAGATTGAAGCTAATCTCCAGCAGTAGTCTCTCGCACGCCCTATAAAGAGGCAGCACTGAACTTTTACTATGCCTAAGATTGCTGTCATCTGGTATTAAATAAAATGTTATATATAATCCAAAATATATATAATCTCATCAAGATTTTCAGCCCGCAAAGATGTCATAAACACCACCCCTCTTAGGAAATACATGCTTTGTAGAGATTGAGCCAAACCCCAAAGGCCTTGATAATTGAAACTGTATGGCCAAATGATTAAGAACATGTAAAAGTGGGGCCACTGAAGGAGTACTATGGTGCCTTGGCAATTCTATTTCTGCATCAAGCTGTAATCTTCCCATTCGTTTGTGGTCATCCACCTCCATTGTCTGAATGTTAGATACATTGCAGATTGACTTCAGCTGACTGCATTGACAGAGACATTATTGATTGGAAATTGGGACTTGTGTGCCCACTGAAATACAAATACTCGATTTCTTTTATCCGCTTTGCTAGCCTCTATGCCATCTGATGAAAACTGTTGTCAGTAGATTTCAAAGACAGAGAAATCACCCTTTTGAAAAGCTACATCAAATTCCTCTGTAAGCAAACTCTTCAACCAGCTGTCCTACATTTTTATATATGCATATGTATATATATTTTTGTGTGTGGCTGTGGGGGAAGAGAGAGAGGAAGGGAAGGAGGTATATAAAATATTTGTAGCTGAACTGTGACATCAGTTCAGCTACAAAAGAAAAAGAGGATGTGAGAATTCCTCCTTCAGCTGAGCTGAAGTTTCTCTTTTCTGAGTTTCTCCTTCAAGGTTAGGATATTCATGTTTTCTCAGGTTTCACCTGTTACTGCACAAACTGAATAGGGTCAGTATTCGAATATATGTCTGAATTTGCAGCTGCACTGTACTATCTCCTCCTTTTAGCAACAAAGAAGCTTCCGATTAAGAAGACTGAGCCCGCATTTCTTAGGGCAACTTCTGGGTTGGTGAAGCTGCTCAAACTGTGCCTGAGGTTCCAACCTAGACATACAGCACTTATTGTCAGTATTTTTTTCTATATCTTTGTATTCTGTGGCTGATTTGGTGTCTTTCAAAATTTCAGACCACAATAGCTTTCCTCAAAGAATCTGTACCCGCCTTTATTAGCAGTGCAATTTGCTTATTTTATCAGTCTTTAGGTCTTGCTGTTACAGCAACAGAAATTCTAGGATGTCCTTTCACAATAAATGTATAAGATTTTTCTTTCCAAATGTAAAGATTACAATCTGAAATACGAAATATATTGTTTTTAGATTCCAATGCATCCCTAAGTCCCAACTCATCAATGACCACTAAGGAGCTTCAGGAATATTGGAGGAATGAAAAACGCCAGTGCAGACAAGTCAAACTCCTTTTTGAAATCCCATCAACCAGAATTGTAGAGCACCGCTTATCTAAATATGTGGTAAGCTAAGAAATGAATATGTAAGAAGATCATTAATTTTTATTCACTCTACAGGGGTCTGCACAGCACACAGCATGCCTCAGTACATGAAAGCCTTACCGAGGGCCAAGTTTTGCAACCCGTGATCGTACCGAGTAGAACCTGTTCTCACTGATCGTATGGGCATAGCTGGTGGAATCTGCCCTTAAAAAAACCCTCTGACAATCGGTTCACAAAATCTGCTGCAGTGGAACTGCGATACCAAGTAAATTAGTAGCTCGAGTATCCTTAAGACCCAGAGGCTTGTCAAAATTAAGGAAATTCACACAAATATAAAAATATAGTTACACTTCCACTGAGCTAGCCTGCTGTAGCAGCTGCATTGCTTTTGTATAACTTCCACATCAGAGATTTATGTTAGCACAAGTGCAAAATCCTTTGATGTTGACAATGTCTAAGACATCCTCCAGATAGATCACTTGGGATCGTTCCCCTTCCCGACATAGAGCTCCATTAGATGGCATATTTCTGTCATATTTTTAAGGAGAAACATAAGTACTAGGAACAACAGAAGGGTTGGATTTTTGTATCTTTACTCACAGTACTGACACTTGGCTTTTATTTCTGATTCTGCTGCTGGCCTTCAGGAGGACTGATCTAGAGCAAGCCTCTTTCAGTACTCCTGTGAAATTCAGATTCTTTGTTTGCAACAACCTCTGAGATCTGTAGGTGAAAAATGCTAAGAATCATACTAGTGTTGCTGATACTGTGTGACGCAGCAGAACTTGAAGCAGGTAAATGTTCTGGAGACTGTCCTAAGGTCTTGTTGCATGCTATGCATACCGACTTAGATGCCAGTCTTGGATACACTCAATAGTATCCAGCTTGTTGAATGGTTAAAAATTATTTTAGTATAACTGTATGAGAACAAGAGTATCATTCAGTATACGTGCAGGTAGTTAAACTTAGTCATAAGTTACACACGTAGGCAAAAAGATTTACATTACAACAAAATTTAGCCAATTTGAATGACAGTGTAATTACATTGTATTTCTTGCCTTTTTCATGCACACTCCACAAATAAAAACCCAAGTACTTGTAAATTATTCACTTAGCTGCCTTGATAAAATGATAGCTTAAAAAATTGCTCTTATGATTGTTTTGGATATGCATCAAGCATATATACACTGTTCAGCAGGGCGCAGGACAAAGTATAGGAAAATGTCACCGTGCTTACAAATGACAAGAGATCAGAGAAGTCAGCTCAGATTTAGAAACCTTTCAAGGAGTGCCTGTAAAGATCATTTATGAAAATGAAAAAAGAGGATTTCTCTTTAAGGAAAAACAGGGAAGATAATCAGACAGATACTAGTGCTAGTACGGGTTTGCACCCTGCAACAGCAGCAAAGAAAACTGGCATTAGTAGAACTGCTCCATTTCCTGTATAATTCAATGGGAACAGGGTGAAGTTGAATGTGAACATGGTCATCATCCAAAAGCCAGCAAGGTCAACAGTCCGTGCCCTTAGCTGGTGTACGGTGACACAGTTAAGCTGGCCTCAGTGGAGCTCCACTGGTTTACACACGTTAGGGATTTGGCCCTTCCTCAACATCATTATGCTTGGATCAGGACCAGAAGAGAATCTATTTGTACAACACATAACACACAATTTTATTTTGCAGCTATTTTTCTAATATCACATTTATTATAGTCATTTTGAAGCTAGTGAGGAGCTGAGGAAGACATACTCTTGAGCACTGTTAATGTGGGACGGCGTTGCTGTTAGCTGTTAGTGAAGGATTTTGGATAGCAAACAGGTTTTTGTAGAAATGTCACTTTTTTTTTTCATTATTCATATGCCAAGTAAGTTTGAATAACAGGACAATGATTTAGAGGGGAAAGAAGGCTTTGGAGTTCCTCCATCTTATTTTTGCACACACCAAATATTACTGCCAAATACTCCCTCTCCTTTCACAGCATTAATAACACCCCCAAATCCCTAGAAATGCCTGATACAAACAACATTTCTGAGTATTACGACCAATGTAAAATAGATTACATTCAATATTAAGTCTGGGAAATCCATTCAGTTCACTGAAGATGATTGATTGCAGCAGCCATGGCTGTTATAAACAAAGTACAGATACAGAAATGCTTTCTAAGTGATTTTACGTGCTTCAGTCTGCTGCTAGTTCAGCATTCCCAGCACCTTGCAGGATGGGATCTGTTAGTGTATTGTTTATCTACAACTTATTTACATGCTAAGGCTAAGTCTGGTGACAAAAGTCCAAAATAGTAGGAGATGGGAATTATTAATTTGATGGCTGCAGATTTCAAAGATCAGGCCTACACGGACCATCCACCATAATCTCAGGCAGCAACTAATTTAGCAGCACTGCTGTAAGTATACAAGATTACATGCATAAAATTGGTGCAGGAAGGTTTTGTCTGGTGGAATATACAAGGATGAAGTATTTTCAAAGAAATACAGACAAATCTGACAGCACTGGGGCTGGAATGGTCCTTCTCATGCGTATTTTTCTATTTTATTGCATTTAGATGTATAAAATCATCATTTTGCAAACAGGAAGTTTTGACAGCAACAAGTCTATAATTGAACGACGTTATTCAGATTTTGAGAAACTGCACAGAAATCTGCTGGAGGAGTTTAGTGAAGAAATGGAAGATGTGACCTTTCCCAAAAAAACTCTAACAGGGAACTTCACAGAAGAAATAATCAATGAGAGAAAATTAGCCTTCAAGGACTACTTGAGACTTCTCTATTCTATGAAATATATCCGAAGATCAAAAAAATTTATTGACTTTTTAACAAGACTGGAGCTTCAGGAAGCATATGGTTGCCTGCGGGGTGGACACTACACCAAAGCTTTGGAAATCCTTTTAGAAGTCATTGGTCTGCAGGAAAGGCTGACGAGAGGCAACCCTGTCTCAATTGTCCCTACTCTCTGTGCTATCGTTGTGTGCCACAAGGACCTGGAAAATCCAGCGAGTGCCTTTGAATATGGAGAAAAAGCTCTATCACGCCTTCATATGCATACCAGCCACAGGTATTATATTCCATTGTTAGAAACAATGATCACTTTGGCATATGAACTTGGCAAGGATTTTCTGTCTTTGCAAGAAAAACTGGAAGAATGGAAGGCAAAAAAAGATCCCATACGGGTTTTTACCCTGAAAGAACTTGCAGTTCGGGAGTATGTACAATGAACACAAGAAAAAATTTCATTAAAGAGCAAAGCTGTCAGCTCTTTTTCTCCGAATACAAACTCTTGAAAGAGTAAGAACTGAAAAGTACCTGTTTGGCTAATGTATCTTTATATTAATAGCAAAAAATTAAATCAAATATCTTTCACGTTCAAAAGACACATTAACATTTATGTTGGAAAATATTATATTTACTCTACAGATATAAGGAGAACCTACTCTTATTAAGGCTTTTGGAAAGAAATTTGCAACAAAAAATCATTTATGATTTGCTTATTTTGAAAATAGCTTATTTTGTGTGAAAAATCAGAATAGGAAAATACAATTAATAAAGCAGTTATGAGCTTGCAGAATCAGAGCCATCAGAGCTCATTTGGAAACTACTTCCTTTCAAGAAGAGAAATATCTCCTCAGTCCATGCAATCTAAAGGATGCATCTTCAGACACTGAATGTAGTTTTTCACTCCTCCAGCTGAAGATGGTCCAACAACACTTGCTATTTCTGAGAATGATGGGATTGGTCCTGTTCCCACTGAAGCCAACTGCTGTGGGTGGGAGGACCTGGCGGGGAGGTTTACAATCAGCATTGGCAGGAGCAAAAAATACAAGCAATGATCATTCCATCAGAGATGAGGGAATATGCTTCATTTCCCTTTTGTAGCTGATACAGTATTACGACTTGCATTGAAGGCATATTCTTGTTTGGGGTGATCTTTAAGTTCAGCTCTGATCAGGCTAGAAAATTCATACCACGTGCACTAGGTACATAATGTAAAGGAACCACAGAAGAGTGCTGCTGAGGAGAACATCTGGCTAATATAATGCTAGCATTTAATTCTGATTATCAAGCTGTGAGACACATGGTTAACAGTCAGTCTGTGTTAAGCATGTGCTTCCCTGTTGCCTTTCAGAGGTTTGTGTAAATTGAGCATTGCCTTAGCTTTACAGCCTGGTACACCATGCAGATATCATCTTGGTGGCACTGTGATATTACAGCTAATTCTTTCAGGGATCCAACCCACATAAACAAATACTAAGCTTGTCTTGACCTTGGACTTTTGTGAAAGCTTCCTAAGAGCTGAAAGTCTCTGCTTACCTGCTTCTGTAATTTCCCTCAACTCTATTATCTCTCCCATACTTTTATTTTAATAATCTAGTAAATTAATTCTCATAAATATTGTCATTAACTGGTCATGCTAGCATGGGTCATTATTCTCTGCTGAGCGTAGTCCACTGAGTACTTTCAGGCCTGTACTACAGGTACAGATACTACATGTGTCACAATGACAGTGCCTATAAATTAAGAATATCTGTATTAATTTACCTCCCAGACACATAAAAGAATCACGTAATTGAAAGTGCACTGAACATGAAAAACATTGCTGTGCATTGCTACAAGAAGGATGGCTTGGAAAAAATACAGAATAATAGGAGTGTCTAGGGTGGAAAGTTAATATTTTAAGTAGCTATTAACAGCTAGGAATTAAATTCAAAATATGTGCATTATTTGTTATTTGACAATTATTATTTTTTCTAGTTATACCAGAAGTAAGAGAATTAAGAATAATTAATTAAGAGTCTTAAGGACTAATGTTCCCATAACATAACATATTGCAGGACAGTTAAAATGGATGGAAAGTAACACCTTCTTAGAGGATCATGTCTGAATTGGTAACAAAGTGGCGAAGAAGAAAGCATGCTTGGGGTCTACACCACACTCAGGCGACTTGGAGTTAAGGCAGAAAGGAAGCGTGGCCATCATGCTGCTCCATCTCGTCATCAGTTTGTGGTAAAAGACAAAAGGAATAGGGAAAAATAATTTTACCCCTTTTGCTCCCTCCCCTCATTGTGTGCAGCATCCCAGGCACAGCTGCATTGGATTCTCCTCAGGTTTCTGTGAGGCTGCACTTGAGTAGCTAATTGTGTCCACCCTACGGCTGACTGCAGGATTAGAGAGTCCATAAGTACTTGTCTAGCAAGGATAAGTACCAGGAGAGCAGCACATCAGAGAAATCTTACTTAACCTTTACTTATGGTAATGCTATAACTTTCCATCTCTGAAGGATTAACCGATCCAAAGCTAACCAATTTTTGTTGGCATGGCAGTGCACATTAGGAATATGAGGAGGTGCTATTTGGCTAAGAGAAAAATACACATAATTCAACAGGCACTAAAATAAAGTGCCAAAACCACCCACTGTTTTGTTGGTATAAGCCAAATTTCTTCTGAGAATGCTTTTCCATATAATGTACTAGCAGAGTTTTCCCAGCAAAATGGTCCTAGAATAGGTCACTTTGTCCCTATGCACCAGAAGGCAGAGGTCAGTCTCCTCGTATTATGGTGGAAAATGAACTAAATAAATACAGGAATGGTGTGAAGAAAGAACTGTGCATCAGACAATTCCTCCCACACTGAACTTCTTTAATGGAGAGTCTTTTCAGTGGGGCATCTCTGGCAACCAGTCAGCCACAATTTCTTCAGAGCTACCCGGGGAGAACATACCATCTCCCTCACTCAGAGGACTGACTTCAATTTCTGCTGCATTGAGACTTCCAGTCAAGCCATTTCATGTATGAATCCGCAGAGCCTACAGCATGTGTCATCAAAGGGTCGAGTGTAGCGTTCGTAAAATCAGTTTGTGATTTCATTACTATTACGATATAAGAAAATTAAAACTCCCCTAACAATTCAACCTCCCCCAAGCAAATCATGTACGTATTCCCTTCCTACAAACGCAGAGCCTGTGACCTTCAGATTTATTAATCTCTTCAGAGATGACATTGAAAATCCCTGGAAAGACAAAGCTAGTATGGTGATGGCAACAAATGGGGACCTATGGGGCCTGGATTTCACCCGGAGCTCTGCCACAGACTTGGTCTGAAACTTGCACAGGTAACTTAACCTCTGTGGCCCTATTTCCTCACCCAGTACTTCCCCAGTAAAGTTTTCTCATTCAGGTTTTCAGTACTTACTGAACAGAAAAGCTGTGAAACTTGACCAAATATGTTAACTCCAACATTTAGTTTAGAAATATGCGTTGGGATGGAAGCAATTTTGATTTGTACAAGCCTATTTCATTTCTTGAAGATATCTTGAAGTGGAAGTGAACTCAGAGACAGTAAGTTGCCAAACCTGTGGGCTTATTGTTGATTGCATAGTTTCTTACTAATGCAATCTTATTTTAGAAGCAGGTGTTACTTTCCTTATACACTAGAGAAATTACAAAATTATCTATTTATTGCCCTGGACTGTAGTGAGACTATGCTGGCTCATCAGCTCCATAGGCAATTGGCCAATTCTGATTTCTTAGCTGTGTACTCTCAGAGACTGCTTGGACCTGCCGAAAGAATTCTGCTTTCACTTACTCACATTTCAAAAGCCAACTTCTGCATATTCTTTCTCTCTCGATTTTTACAGCAAAGTGAGTATTCGGCAGTTACTTGTTACTAAACTAAAAGGTAATGGCATTTCTGCTCTCATACTGACCCTATTATCTTCCACTTGGAATGACAGCCTGCAAGGACCGTGTTCCCTCTGCCTGTACACGTGACTATCTTCCACAGTTAAAACATGTAGCCAGGTAGGGCGGATTTCCTGCAAGGAGTCAGAGAGTATTAGCCTCTTTCCCCATTAACATTGCTCAGTGCAGGGATACAGTAGGGGCTGCAGAGCCCCCAGTCATTAATTGAATCGGTCCTGGCTTTTTCATAAGATGTATAAAAATTAAACAGGTGCTCTCCACCTGCCACCACATCTTGTTTTTTCTCTGAATAATGTTTTAAGAATGGCTCAAAAAGGAAATAGCTAACATTTTCATCCGCATCTACCTGTCTTGCTTATCTATTGCCCTTTCCGAAGTCCTGTCAAGAAGCCATTAGAGAAACGATGACTAAAATCCTTGCGCACTCTCCATGGGGTTTGCATGCTGTCCCCACAGTACACATCCCACCTTTCCAGGTGCTGAGCCAGCAAAAGTGAACAGCACAGCATCAGTGAAGGTATTTTGGAAGAAGAAAACTCTGGCACTACCACATATGCAAGAATGGAACATAAATTAAGCAAGCAGGTGGTTCCCGCTTCCAGACAGCCATTTCACTTTCACTCTTCATTGCTGTACAATATTTGAGTGATAAAAGCATGTTTTATAAATAAATCCATTTCATCCATTTCCTGTCTCCCAAAACAACGTGTGCTTTTTACAAAAAATGTCTTTGGTTTAATAAAATAAATGGAAATGAGCAGTTGCTGGCATTTGTCCTGTTTGCATTATTAACATTCATCAGCCATTCTCTGTACCTGGAAGGCAGCTGGAGTCAACAGACAGAATGTCTGGAGACCCAAGCTCTGCACTTGGCAACATCACAAGCCCACTGAGTGACCTTCATCAAGCCTAATCAAATCTCAGATCTCTTTTGAATACCAATATTGCTTTGCTCTCTACTATAAAGCTATGTTTTACTTATATTTTATCAGTACATTCCAATGTATCATTTCCCCCATTTTACAGCTGGGGAAGTTGTGGTACAAATAGGAGAAGTGATTTTTCCCAAAGTCTAAAACAGTGGCCTGGAGACCACACTAACTGTCTGGAGAAATAGTTAAGCACAACTGGCATCACAGCTTTGCAAAATAGAGGCATGTCACGGTTGCATGTTCTTAAGTTCATCTTGCATGGAGAACAGCAACACAGCTTAATTTTTGCCTGATACCATGCACCTGAGACAATTGCATGTGACGTCTATGGAAGAGGAAAGAGTTGACTAAGTCTAAATAATTAATACATTTAAACAACTAATAAGTGGTTGAATAGGGAAAATATTTTAACCACTACTTTATAAAAATAACAAAGCAGAAAGTCTTGCCCAAGAGATTTTTAGAATATATAAAATAAAATCTCAAGGTTTCAATATCATTTTCCACAAGAAGGAACAGAAAAATATTTTCAAATACATTTTTCCAGTTTTAAGCATTTCTTAGAACTCTGGTATTTCTCTCCACTGCTCTTGTAGCCTAAACAAGAAGAATCACGCAACCACTGGGAAGTACCATATATGCTAGCAATCTGCTATTATCCACTTTTCTCAACAGCAGCATCACAATGCATCAGAGCTTTTCCGTATGATCTTACTCTTCACACTGTCATTGACACATACTTACAACAGACAACAAGCCAAGTATAAATTCACATTTAATTTTTTTCCAGAAAAAAAGGTCAAATAAAGAAAATATTGTCCAACCAACATCTGCCTAGCATGTCTAACAAACCACAGGCTGCATACATACAAGCTAGAAGAAAATTTAAATAAAATCTGGGCAGTTCATCTCCAAGAGTCCATGGAGAGTTGTATTACGATCTATTGAGCTTTGTCCCATTTCCATATCAATTATTATATCATTTGGGGCATTAAGTAGATAATACTGTTTACACAACTTTCTGAAATAACTAAAGAAGCCCATGAGGATGCCTAGTTACTTATGAAACATATGCAGACAAGATACTCTCTGTGCAATGCAGCATCTTGTTTACAGGGAATCCTGTGATCTTTATCACATACTTGTTATTAACTCCTGTTATCTGCTGCATCACTGGAGGATAATATTTGCTTTCCTGAATCTTAATAAGGCTAAATACATTTATTGAATTCAACAGATTTGTACAAGCAGCATGGGAGTCGAGTTCAGGACACAAGATGAAATCTAGATTTTGTGGCTCAGACAGCAGCTGAGCAAATCAAATCAAGAATGTTTATTTTCTGATTAGATCAAAGGCAGGAGCAAGATATGTTGAAAAACTAAACACAGTTGTAATGGTGTAAAATACTGAATGTCAATTCCCATCTGGATGAGGCGAGAACCAAAGAACCAACCTATTTACATTAAGATCACATTACAACATCACCCTTTGTGAGTATATATTTGCTCTATATACAGATAGATACACAAGACACTAGTTTTCACGTCAGACCAGTGAGAGTTGAGAGTAACTACACTGAAATAAATTAAGTTACAATGTAATTGAGAGCAGAATAAGGTCTACTGTCTGTATAAACATGTGCACAATCTCTATACATGATGGATGGGTGGACGGACAGATGGATTGATGAGTGGATAGAGCAAACAAATTTGAACATTTTGATGCTTAATCAAAGTTTGCGAAGTGTTTTAAGATATTTGGATCAAAGCTACTTTTACAAGTACCACATGGTTATATATAAATGCATAGTTTTAAGCATACTACCTTCTTTTATTAGAAATAGGAATTCATCTGTAAGTCTGTGATTATTCAGGCAAGAAATATACTGAAGAGAAATAGACTGGATGGACATTCATATGCTAATCTCTCTAAATTAGTGTAATTTAAATATTGCTTCATTTCAGGCAGTGCTAGTGTATACTCTGACTGTGATAACCGAAAGGAAATCTTAAAGAATTTTACTGAAAATACGGAATTTAAGTCCTAGTATTTTCTTCCCTATTAGCAGGTCTAAAAATTTGCCTCCACCCTGATAACTGCCTGCGGTGCCACTAGATGGAGCTGCAGCATTTGCAGGAGCTCAGGACCCCCGCAAGCTGAAGTGAATGGAAAATAAACNNNAACAAAAAGATCTAATGACTTGAAATTTAAAAAAAAAAATTACTCCAAAGTCTAATATTTAAATTTTAATACGATTAAACTAAATATATATATATATATCTCAATTCCATTGTGACTTCAGACTGTAGCGCCTAGCTTTCTAGCTGTCCTTCAGGACAATTTAACATACCCCTTTATCAGCCAGCTCTACAAGCAGGCTAGAAAGCTGAAAGAGAAAATGTTCTTGCAGGCTTTTAGACCTGGTGAGTTCAAAGCCGGAGTCACTGCAGTGTCTCAGTTCCTACAGTACCTTTTCCTTCTGATCAAA
>VYZM01013517.1:207262-255119 GCA_013398915.1 Dromas ardeola
TTGCAACAGGAAGCTCTAAACTCCCTCCCTAAAAAAAAAAAAAAAAAAAACTGTGTAAAAAATACTGATTCTGTTTTAGGGCCACCTCAGGAAGACACCGGTTTTCACTTGGTATTTAGCTCTACTTTATTTGCCAAAACTTTCCAGAGCGTATCAAGAGAGCCCTAACACTGTTTGATGAAAATGGTAATTTCCATACCTATACAGCAAAACTGCAAATTAAGATAAGCAATAAGAATAGTGTTCTTTGGAGAATGAAGAGAGGTGGCTACTGAAACGTCTTGCTACACGTTAACCCTGTCCAGCCCTCAGACAGCTAAGTGCTTTTGATGTCCATAGGTCAGTTTGTCCCCTGACTTCCATCAAGCCCCTCCACATTTCTCCAATTCTACTAGCTACAGGCTGCAGTACCCAGAAATACAAAATTTAAATTAAAAAAGAAAATAAATAAATCATTTCTGCAAAAAGAAAGAACCAAACCTTCAATATGTGTTAGCTGAGACAGCTGCTTTCTCTCCACAGGCTAAACTGCAGCCTGCATTTTGATGCTCCAGCTCCCATCCATCAGCACCCTCTTTCCCAAGTGAGCAGTTTCCCTGTGCAACTACCGTGAGAGCAGGAGTCTCCTGGCTACCTTGACTATCAGTCTTCCACTGGGAAATACGCGCATACGAGAAACTGCAGAATTTTTAAAAAGGGAGCTTATGCAAAAAATAGATGAAAGAAGAAGTGAAAGAAAGAAAGAGGATAAAGGCAAGAAAAAAAGAAAGTAGTCAAACAAATATAGAGAGGTTTAAAATTACGAGGGAGGAAGTGAGGGATTTAAAAGAATAATGAAATGCTGACATAGAATTAAAATTTAACAAAGTGCACAGAGGAAAAAAAGAAAAATAAGAGGGCAGTTATAGAAATAACAAAAAAAAGTGAAAAAAGTAAATAAAGGAGATGACTAACATAAGATGCATGTCTCAGTTATTGTAGTATGCTAGACAGAAATCTAGAATGGCTTTTCAAAGCTGCACTGTGAATCAAAAATTTAATGTCAATCTTTACTCACTTTCAGCAAGAAAATAATTACTCTTTTCATGATACTTTTCTTAAAAAAAAAAAAAAATCCGACTGGAAACATCCCGATCCCATACAAACTGCAAGGATTTTCTACTTGAAAATGAATTTTTTCAAGGGAAAATTGTACTGCAGCTCCACGTCAAAATATTTAAGACAACTCTAAGAACAACACCAACTTTCCTTTGTCAAAAGAAAACAAAAAAAATCTCAGAGGTTTGCTTAGAAATTGCTTAAAGCATATAGGGAGAGCTGGGAGTTTTCCAAAGCTAGTTTTGTTATCCTCACAGAAAATGTAAAGGCCACATTTGAAGTCTGGCAGAAATTAGATCCTAGATGTCTGTACCATCTGCCTAGCGCATTCTTGTTGTTATTCATTCAGGTAACGTCTCCTTCCCTCAGTAATTTCTGTGAAAACCATTCTAAAAAGCTATTCCAGAAAGTATATTAAACTTAGAGAAACATGTTGAGGAACTGCTGCAGTGACGCGTATTAGTGTTTTTCCAGAGGCATCTGTTGATTTTAATTTTGTTGTATCACTTCTGGGAAACATCTAAGCCAAAGCACCTTTTTATACTTGATCATTTATTACGGTATTTCTTTCACTTAGTAGGCTTTTCAGTATTTGTAAAAGACTAGGGATTTACCTGTGTTATTTTCAGGATATGGAGGCACAGAGTTCAAGGAAAAATATTAGTGGTGAGGGCTTGTAACAGGAATGTCATAGGAATGCTTATTCTTGTGGTAAGTTCCATTTTGGGGCTGTTAGCCAGACCTCTTGTAATAAATTTAGGCTTTTCTAAACAGGAAACCTCAGGAAAATTCATTTGAATGAACTGTAGCTGTGAATTAACATTCCCAAGTGCCTTTACACAGACACACACTTAAGTGTTTAACAGGCCCCAGTGCAGTACAGTTTAGGGATGCTCAGGATATAGCTGGGAGATACCACAACTTCTGCAGTAATTATTTTTTAACAACGTAGTTCAAATTGGAAGACTCATACTGCTTTTAGGATCTTCAGCACTTCAGTTTCACTTAAGTTTTGCTCAGATTTTATCCTTGAGAGACCCAAGGTAATGAGGTGGAGCCATAGTTTTGCTTAATGCTGCATGGAAAAGATAAGACTCAGTTACTATAAAAATCAACAAGGCAAAACCTGGAAGATGGAATCTATAAGGACTGTTAGATATCCTGTTGTTGTAGATCCACTGAAGCTATATAGCATCTCCCTTGCTGTTCAGTCCCTACATCTTGCCAATTTTTACTATAATTTCAGAATTCTAATGCTAGAGCTGCATGCTATAGTCCTGTAGCACCCCAGAAGTGCTGTGCACAGAGGTGAACTCCCTCTAACGCCATTTCCCATTGCACTACTTACGTCACATATTCAGTTACTTCTCCATTATGGTACCCAAACACATTTCAGAGTATTTGCTTTCACAATACCACTCTTAATCACCAGGCACAGTTCACAGTCCCTGTTACTTGATTTATTACTTTGTTTTTGGATATATCTCAAAAGATTTTATTCTTCTGGTTCCAATCCTACTTTGCAATCCAAGTCACCTGGAAGGACAGGTTTGCCCTCAGCTGGCACTCTGCCATCAACAGTATCATAGCAGTGACGTTACAGTGGAAAATATGGATTAATGCAAGGCTTCACATTGATATATATACCATTCCCGGAAACATCACTAGTTGATGAAAATTTATTTTTTGACAGCTATTGTAAGACAAGTCCATCATTCAGTTCTTAATTATTTAATATTTTCCATATATACAAACTATAATGTTCTTTATGTAATAGTCATAAGATTTACGGAAGCCTAAATTTATTCCTTACCTGGTTACCTTCCTTATCCAAACTTTTAATTTTCTCAGACAATGAAGTTAGGCTTCTTTGAAAAGACCTATTTTTCCCATTGATTGTGACTGATTTTATTCTCACCATTATAATTACTTTGTTAAAGAAATGCTACAGTATCAATTTTAGCAGCTTACCCCAATCACCAAGAACATTAGAATTACTCAAATAACTAATTTTCAGTTCAGGTGGGAACCTGATCACTCTTTAGAAAAGTTAAGAATATTAGTAAAAGTGAGGTTAATTTATAACCACCGGAAGTTCTCACCGATTTATAAACAAAATTGTCTTTACAGAGGGCAAATAAATCTAACACAAAACCCAGAAGGGATTCTTTTACTTACACAGTCTATTCCTACCCATCTAACCATCTCCCATTTCTATCTTCAGTTTGCTGGGAGACAAAAGTATGATGAATCAATCCATGCATTATAATGAAGTAACTACACAAAGTATTATTTAATAAAAAACCCACTTGCCTTTACTGAATTGTAACTTTATTTGAAAAAGAACCCATTTTGGACCAGGTTCAATCCTTATGTAAATAGGCCTATTTTCATTCATTCCACTGGACTGTTACATAAATATAAGCAGGTGCAGGAGGCAGACTATGGTATATTTTTACTTCAGATATTTAAATTTCAGTTGGATACATCCTCAAAATGATAACCACTACAGAATAAAAAGATTTGAGACTGCACTGTATAAACCAAACTTATGAAGCACAGAGGCCAGAAAGGTATTTAGGTCAGCATTTCTTCTCAGTGTAGCATTCTGGGGCATGCAGTCTGAAGCTACAACCGCCTCCCACTCACAGAATGAGCGTGGACGCAGCATTAGCTAAAATGGGGGACTATCAGCATTGTAGTCTGCCACTTTTTAGGTACATGGACATTTAGATCCAGTATGTTTCTCCTATCCATAGCATTTATTATTTCATATATGAAGACAAACCTTCCCTAAAACCATTTAAAAGCTGTTCTTAACTGAAGTGACATTTAGTTGTGTTTAGTGCTGTTCAGTTCAATAGCAAAATTCTTACTGATTCCAACATGTTGAGGAAAATTCTTAACAAGCTTTTCAAAGCAAAGGTAAACACTAGTCTCAGCTGTGAGAACCAGGGTTTACTTCTCACTCTCCATCATCCTTAGAGCAAGGCAAAAAAGAATTTAGGTCTTTCAAAACACTCACTGTACAGAAGCTCTAGAGAATAGAAACACATGCAGAACAGCAAGGCAAAAGCCTGGTGTGATAAAAAGTGCATCTTCTCCATCTGTACCTTACACACAAATTCCTCCAGAAAAATTAATACCCTGCATCTGGCAAAGGAGGGTGCTTTGAGCAATTTGGAGCAAAAAGGCCATTACAGCTTTAAGCTCATTATATAAAATAAAACATATTTTTTTAAATTTATAAATAAACTTAATATGCTCAGAGAAGAGAGCAAATTATTAAATATTGGGAACAGATGGGGAAATGTCAGACCATGGCTACTTGTATTTCCTGCATTTTACAGCTGGTTTGGAAGTATGAAGCATGAAAAGCCTTAAGCCACTCAGATCAAATGATCATAGTGGACCAAATTCTGTGCCCTTTACTCGGGCTATTTATTCTGCATTTGATTCAAGTAGTGTTTTGCCTGAAAGCTACACTTTCTTGTGCAAAGTGCTTTCACTTAAGACTGATCTTAAAGCCTCTTTAATATGGTTCAGGAGATAAACCAAGTTTCCAAGCTCCTCCAGACCTTTTGCCTTCTCCTGTACCTCAAGGAGAGAGGACTGTCCAGGGCATTCCTACTCTCACCTACAATCCCACACCTTTCCCTAAAGAAACTGGTAGTCACAGCAGGTCCCTCCCTCCTTCCCTTCAGTTTTTTGATGTATCTTAGCCTCTTCAACATTGTCAGCCTATGAAAATATGAAAGACATTTTTATTTCTTTGGAGAAGAAAAAACAGGAGCTGTTTAGTACTAAGAACATTTTCTTGTTTAGGCTGTTGTAAACACAGTCTCTGTAAAAAAAACAACTAAAGAACCCAAACAAAAAGCAACAAAACACAAACAAAAAACCTCCCCAAGAACAAACCACTGGTGTCGTTATATTTAAAACAAAAAATCAAGATGATAGATGCAGCCAAACACTATGAGTGTGTTCCTTTTAACCTGAAACTCTGCCTGTGGGCCATATCATCCCAAAAAGCCTTTGATACAAGATAGGAACTAATGCTAGGGGCGTATACAGAACTGCACACAGGTACCTGCTGATTTGCCAACTCACGGGTTTTAAAAGTCTCCTTGCCTGCTCCTGGCACCTCTTGTCAGTCACTGACAGGAAGATCTTCCTCTGTGAAGGGCGATTTGCACAGCAGGGGACCTGCAAAGCAGCTGCCGCAGGTACTGCAAAGAAAATATAAGAAGCAAATGATACAAAAATGAAATGGAAAAAAAGGATCAGGAGAAGGAGGGGAGGAATTTGCTCTCATGAAAAATGGGGCATGGGGCAAAGAGGGCAGAAGAGAAGAAAAGGCAGACATGAAAACGTCATAAAAATCTCAAGAGTGCAATGGATGTAACTGATGAAAGATATTAAATGCTACACAGTGAAGAAAGATACAATTGTATGCACAGAGGCCCTGATGTGCCTATATGCATCACAGCTACGCATGAACTAGCTGCCGGGGTGTCCTACTCTGTGGCCAGTGCAGGGAAGGCAAGGGTCTCCCATGCTCTCAGTACAAGAGCTGAGCTTGAGCCACAGCAGAGCCTACACTGAATTCTCATGGGCTATGGATAAACAGCTGGTGTTTTTGGCAGGATATCCTGTGCACTGCAGTCATGTCATCTCGCAATGCTCTGGAGAACATTTCTATGGCAAGCAGAGGGACCATTTGCACACCTACTATATTCCCCTCAGAGGCAATCCTGTATTATTTAAAGGTACAAGAGGGAATGCTTTAGCTTCAGTTTGTCATATATGGAAAGGAGAAAAAATAAAATAGTGCATTAAGCCTTTATAAGGCACAAATCTAAAATCAAACACAGGATTAATTTAGGTTTTCTGCTTTACAGAGCAGTATTAGAAGTTTGACCAGAACATGGCTTCTCTCTCCCATTCCCAAAACGAGTTTTTTTCTCTTTCAGTAACTAGGTATCAATCTCTTCAGTACTTACCCCTTTTCCTGCCTTTTTCCACTTCCCTAGATCTGCCATCACAAAGAACTCTCCTCACACACATTAAAAAGAAACCCAAAACACCTATTGTAACAATGATATCTTCATACTTTCTTCCTAAAGGGTTTAAAGATAGAAAAAGCTGGCTTTGTTATGCCACTACACAACATAAGCAGAAGATGAACAGAGTAAATCAAATAATAAAAAATACACATAATGATAAAAAGCTGAGTAACCATATTATATATTTTTTTGTATTCAAAAAGTTAATTCAGTCTGCAGGATTGTAAAATGTTTGCCTGCTCATGCTAGTTGGGATGTTAATAGCTATGACTTGTAAGGTGCCTGGAAATACAGTCAAAGCATATTTTGAGGAGACAAAGCAATCTCTCACCAGCTCTTGGCAAAGCAAGTGCTGGTGTGGGATCTGTGGCTGCAGTAACCTTAGGGGGACTGTTAGACAACCCAGGCTAACCATATGGTTGAGATAATTATGTTTTACAGTGATGAAAAAAATGAGTGAGATGACACCCCCTGACTTATGCCTATGGAGGGGAAGAGGTCCTCGGAAGAGGCAACCAAAAGGCATGCTACTCTATTGCAAGGAAGAGCTCATCAAGACGGGCAGTGGAATGGCAGTTTCACGTCTCAGTCACAGCCATCTCTTCCTAACTGAAAAAGCACTAAGGATTGTTTTTACTTCAACCTGCTGAGAACAAAAAAAATCCTGTTTGCTTACCTCCTGAAAATCACCAGAAATATAATTTTATATGGGACAATTTATATCTAAAAACATGACTCCAAGGAGAAGCTGAAGGTAAACCAGGTTTTCAAACCTAACAATGCATAGATTTTGATTATTTAAGACCTAGACCCAGTCTCAACATTTAGAGCCTTAAAATCCAAATTTCTGGCCCAGCCCAGAGCTCCAGCTTCAGACATGCCAAACAACAGGCAGATTCAAAAGATACTTTTTCAACTTTTCTTAGAAATTTAAGTAAAGAACAAATTGCCAAGAACTAGAGAAGTAATCAGTTCTTACAAACTCCATATTTTAAAGATAAATTAGAGAGCCTGCAGGGTTTTTTTACGTGGCTATTCCAAGCCATCTCCAGTAACGTGTACTAACAGTTTAAACTTGAGACTGTGTAATTTCATACAACTGCGACTGCGTGCCAGCTCTTTAAACAATTCACCTAAACAGCTATAGTTAAAATGCCCCAATTTTCTAAATCAGCTGGGAAAGGTATTTCATAGCGATACGGATTTAATATTGTCCAACTTGTTAAAATTAGTCATGACTATAATTAAGAGCATACACAGGAGTAGCCATGGGAAAAACAGACCTTTGAAAAGTATTTTTGGAGGTAAAATTACGTATTGATCCCTAGTGATAAAGGGGTAATGCTTCAAGTTTGCAGGCAGAACTACAGGTCTTTTGAACCATGAAAAATGAACACACCAGAAGCTAAGTGAGAAAGTTAATAAGTTACAGGTGAGGCTGAATATTTTTCTAGGTGGTAGAAGGACACCTTCACGGATATAAAATTTTGCAAAAATAATTTGCATTTAATTTGCACTAAATAAGTAGCTGTAGAAGACAGAAAGATTATGATATAGGCAATGCTGAGTGATTGGATTGTCTGTTAGTAAGGAGAGGGGTGCTAGAACTAGAAAGATTCATTAAAATTAGGTTGATTGTGGAGCTCTATGAAAATGCCTTAAGCATTCAAAATGGTCTAAAAAGGAAGCAAGAAATAAACCAGAGTTAGAACACAGTATCTGTCACTGGTTGTTGGGGTGACAGAAACGAAAAAACACAAGCACTCTAGGACAGAGAAAAAGGGTCCACAGTGTTATTAAATCAACAACCCCCAAAGAGTGGGATTATTTTAAAGCGGGAATTTCAGTGCTGCCAGATGCATGTTTTCATTAGGACCAAGAGAGCTTGGCTGCCTGCATTTCAAACCCACTCAGACTTGCGGGCTTTCAAATGTGCTCTTGTAAGTGAGCCTTCTGCATTCCACAGAGAAGCAGGACTCTCACATTTCCAGCAGTATTAGAGGTTGTAGCTGACCTGGTAAACCTATTTATTGTCATAGCTGTGTACCAGAAGGTATGCATGGCAATTCCCAAAGCCAGCATCCCTTGGTACCTTATGGCAGTGTGGAAAAGCAGTTCAGGAACAAAATATGTTAGTAAGGTATCAAAAAAGAGAAGGAAGGAGATTAAGGCTCATACTGAAAGCCCATACAAGAGTCTTGTCTTTGAAAAACAAAGAGACAGAAGATCTGAAATGCATTTGCATTTCTTCATTGAACTGTTCTTTACCCAGGTCCCAAATGAATACATACATAGGTGGTGCAACAAAGTAAGATGCTTTGTGCCATGAAAGTCACCAATTTCCCTTGCTGACAAGGCCTCCTTAGAGCAGAGGCTTTCCAAAACAGGGACCTTCCCAAAGCTAAATGCAGCAAATGAGAAAAGAAGGACGTTCACCTGTTTTCAGGCCAGTTCATCAGCTGCTGCCTATTGACAGAGCCACTGATTAAATTGTTTGCAGCACTTCTCTGGTTGAATAAAAAAACCTTTTTGATCAGATTCAGATGAGCCACCAGAACAGCAGTCTAGCCCAAAACCATCAATTAATAGTTTAATTTAAAAAGCAGGATTTTTTTTTTTTTAACTGAGAGGAGGAAAGATTAACACAAGCCTATAAAATCTAAACCCTTCAAGAATAGATTTTTTTTGTTAATCCTTTAGAATCAGACATCTGCTTTCACCAATATTATTATTCCTCCCTTTCTAAACTCTTGAGAAGAATTATGAGATATTAGAAGATATTTGTGTGTATCAAAATCATAGAAAATATATTTCTGATCTTTGTATTTCACACAGTTCATCTATGAACAGAAATGTGATGTCAGCTTTTGAGCTCTGAAAAATCTGCCTTCAGAGATAGCAATTGTCACCCAAATGTCTACATGACTTGGAGAAAATTTCCAAGATAATATGGAGCCATTTTTCCTCCCCTTTGCTAATTACATTAGTCCCCCTGTCCTTCCTTCATCTAATTTAGAAAGGCAGAAGTAACTAATCATAGTGTACAGTTTTAGTATGAATGATGATTTAGCCAAAATGTCTTTTTCTATATTTTGTCAGCACCGATTATGAAATGCACAAGAGCCTCTGCAGAGCCCATTATTCTCCAGCTAAGTTCAAGTATTTCAGTTTTAAACTCCGCTACACTTCATGAATCACTATTACTGCAACAGCAAGACCAAGGCACATTTCTATAACCTTCCTTTCTTACCAGCATATTGACTTATGCACTAGTACAGAAAAAATGTTGCAGAAGGCACTTTTGAAAGATGTTTTTCATTAGGATTTCACTACTGGTAGGCATCTCGCTGGAAGGCAACATTATGAAGATCATTGTGTCTGCCCTCAGTGTCATTGCTGAATTTATGTCTCCTTCCCATCTTCTTCCAGGCATCTGTATTTAGATTATGTGTGAAATCCTGGCCCTCTTAATCAATGGCAAAATTCCCATTGACTTCAATGGGGCCTGGATTTCTCCCTATGAATGTTTGAATCAAGTCCCTTCATTTCATTCCAGGCTAAAAAATGCTTGGAACACAATAGTTCTCTGCTAATTAACAAACGTATGACAATTGCGAACGTCTCTGAAACAAGGCTCCTGTAGCCTTTTGTCCCTAATTCTGTCCTTAATATGTTGGTTAAATTGTACAGTATTTTAACCTCCAGTACTTTCAGCTCAGGTAACACAGGCACTTCCAATGGATAGCCTATGGGACTACTCATGCTTAGAAGTTAAATGTAAGTTTAGGTGATGAAATGTCACGTTCAGGCTTTCTATATAGCTTTTTCATTAGAGTATATTTGATAGCTTTCTGCTGAATCAATCTAGAATGCTGTTGCCATGAAAAACTTCTACTATAAATTAATAGAAATCAATAGAAATAATGAGAGAAGCAACCTTTGTGTGATAACTTATCATTCAATTGCTATAGGAAGTAAAAAAAAAAAAAAAAAAAAAAGAGGACTTGAATAGACCTGAACTTGAAAAATAAACCAGAATGAAGGCAGACACAAGGGACAGGGAGGCAGAATAAACACAGGAAACCACTCAGAGAGGAACCGTATCAGAAGACCCCCTACCAAGTTTCAATAATCGCATACATGTCCAACTCAAGATTACAAATGGTGTCACGTACTGTGAAGGGCCCAGTTCCTTTGTATACAAAAATCCATGGCCATGGAGAACCACGTTTCTTTCACAGGCCTTTTGAGAAATGTGTCTCTGAGGCATCTCATTTGAACCACCCAGCCAGGAAGCATTAGTTCTCTCCACTGCCACACTACGTGGAAGAATGAGACATCACCATTTACGGCTTTTGCTCTTGCCTCTCTGTAGTTATCATTAAGTTCATGTTTAAAATCACAAAGTAAAGGCTAAAACAGTGATTTGTAAGACATTCTTCCTCTGCTCCATGTTAGTCTATATGGATTAAAAGTTCTTTCAAGGAGGCACTGTTATTTTTAACAGTCTGTCCAGAGCCCATAATACCATAGCTCTAAGAACTTTGAGGCTTCTGGTCCTACTAACAAAATAGATGTACTGCAGCTGCATGTTGCAAGTACGATTCAAGCCAAAAATCTGAGGGTACCTGCAAAAAAAAGTAGAAACATGACTTATTTTGCCTTTTCTTTTTGTCAGGTCAAAATACAAGGACATAGACAGTAAAAAGAGGACATTTTTTGAAGAATGCTCCTGTGTAAAGCTGAATTGTCCAAACCATCACTAATGCTGATGCAGTGACTTCATTCAAAACTCAGTACCGTAGAGAAATCATAATGAGAAATCACTACCCCCAAACCTTGTCAAAGTAGGGCTCTCCCAAGAGCTTGTATGATTCCTTCTTCCTCCCAAAGCACAGGTTCACCAGGACCCAGCCTGCACTGAACACACTACCGTCCAAGCTAGAGGTTAGCCACTTAGGACTGGTCTCAAAAAATCCCTCATCTGTTTTGAGGCTTTTAAATTCTTCTCATTTTGAAGCAAAAATGCACTCTGAAAGCAGGGAAAAAGACTGAAACACAACAGGTACCCTAAGGGTCACACAATGCCACTCTTCAACAGTGGACTGTCAATCACTACAACATGGCAGAACAAGCGAAAACTTGACACATATAATATCATTTGGTCTCCCTTTGTATCACTGACCACAGAAAAGAATGGAAAGGATTTGATGGATCTTTCCCCACTATTCAATACTGGTCTGGATGTGGAAAACACAATCTGGCCCTGATTTTTAAAGACTTTCCAAAAAATAGAGAGATGTCTGTACAGAACAATAGCGAGTTTCTTTGACTTAGTGTTGCCATATCCAGATAGTTCATTACTTGTCCTATAATATTTTAGTTATTTAAAGCTTCAGTTCTTTAGTTATCTGTCTTAGCTTTCAATGAAAAAAAAAGAAAAGGATATGAGTTCATTTATATCCCTCCCGCTTGCATGGCAGGACAAAAAAAATTTCCAGAAGAAAAGTAATGGGGAGCCCAATATGACTCTTCTAGATCTTCTGATTCAAAACCTTATGATTTTTGTGGCCTACTCATTTTTGATTGCTCAGGCTTACTGAAACTTTAAATTCACTCGGAGACTTTTCGTATACATACAAGACGTAATTAGGTGTTATGACTGACGGCTGACTATGTGACAGCTGTTCAAGCGTCATGTGTAGTATACTAACAGTGATGCAAAATAAAAATTATATTCATGTATTTATTTCATACAATAGGCAAGACAGACATTCAAACAATGTTATAACCAAGTTTTCAGTCTGGCTGTAAGTTTGCATCTGAGCAGAGAACACTCATGCTGTAATTTTATTTTTGTTTGGCAGGCTGCCAGGAAATACCTTGCAGATATTATGATTAGCTCTATCCGTGTACACAATTTTTTTTTTTTAAGTTTAGTAACACCTGTAGCTGAAATACTTGAAACTATCCATACAGGTTTGCAGATATTCGTCCAAAATTCTCAGATGCATTCTCTTTTCAAGTCTAATATGGTGCTGGGTGTATCCATAGATCAGGATAATCTGAATGACCAATACAGTAATTACATTATTTATAATGTATTTCACAGAAAACATGGAGATTGTTTGTTAAGCCTCCTGTTTCTGTATGTGATGAGGCCAAAATATGTTAACATAAAACAGCAGGTGGCTAAAACTTCTGTGGATGTTTTGCATGGCAAAGTAAGGAGGTATTTGTTCAGTAAATTCTGAAATGGTTCAAGACTGTCTCATCCTCAGGATGAAAAAAAAAAGGTTAAAAATTGAGAGTGGTTTTTAGTTAAGAAAAACAGAATAGATGATACATCTTCACTGCTCTTTCTTTACTGGGAAAGACGTTGAGGCAATAAATTCAACATTAACCTCAACTGCAGCTGTCTCTTACAACTGCAAAAGCTTTGTCTGCATTAGTCTGTATACGACTAATACATAGGGTCAGATTATGACATTCTTGTGAGCCACACCACCAAAATAACAGGACATTTTGTGCAGCATGGACTAAGATGAAAGAAAGACGTAAGAGAAAATGTATCTCACTTTTTCAAAGCATTGGGAATTAAGGATTTGTGGAAAATAGTCCTATAACCTCCCAGAGCTAATGTGCCAATCCATCAAAGACCGAGCACACACTAAACTTCAGGGAATGCTCATGTGCTAAAAATTAAGCAACTGCTTAGCATTTTCCTGCATCAGGAGTTCTGCCAGTTTTTATGACCTTTGCAGTTCATAAACTGTTCTCAGGTTGCAGTTATAAACCTTCACAGATCTGCTGATGATCACTAAGATGTGCAAGAAGATGATCATCAAACATTGCTTCATAACTTCAGTTACTTTAGCTTTTCATAAACAAAGAGGTCATATGCTGCTCTAGAATGTGTCTGTGTCACGTTTGCTCTTACTTCCGAGTCCTCAGAGGAGCAGATGGAGCATTCACTCAGGGTTCTTGACAATTCCTACTCTTTTCACAGCCTTGACTATTAGTGCTCCATTTACTTTCATTTTCTAAAACCTGCTACAGTAATTTAAGAAGTGTGCTGATCCAAGAACAGGAAACACGGACAAAACTTTCGGACTCTGGGCCTAGCTCTACAGCTAACACTGAAACATAGTGCATACTTCCAAGTACTGTTCCCATGAACATACATATAAGTGCTGTCAGTGTCAGTTTTTCCACCTTGCTTTAACAGTCAACAAAATGTATTCAATAATATGCACCAATTTAATGCAGAAATATTTGGAGGATTACTTCATTTCTAAGACCACTGAGGACCTCAGAGAACCAGTTGAGCCCAAAGTATCTGCAGGCATCTCAGTGGATTCTATTGCCGGTAAAACCTCAGACCAGACAGAGATAATCTTACTTGGCTTTCAGCATACAGCCATTAGAGGTGAGTGGTGATAACACTGTTCTGACTGAGCATTTATCTTGTAAAAAGGATATCTAACAGCACGCAATGTATCAAGCCTCACATTAACAAATGATGCAATTCATTTCAATCAGAATTATTGCCACAAGCTCCAAGAAGTGTAATTAATAACTTCTAGTGCGCCTTGTCTCATAGTAGTTTTTATTCAATGCGAAGGATCATTAGGAGTTGTATCATTCTGAAGAGAACGCTGCATCACAAATTCCTTGTGCTAGGCTCTAGTTAAAGGATTTTCCACCATAAGAAAATCAGGTATAAAATACTCTTTACAGTGCTGTAACATATGCTAAAATAAGTGGTGCTATTTATCTCAGTATGGCAAACACCTTTAAAAAGCTTTTCTGTTGCTGAGGGCCAGCTTTCTGAAACTGGTAAATGAGCAGGTAGACACATTTCTTCATCTGCACCACCACCGTCACAGACTGCCACCCTGCCACAGGCTGCCAAGTAATGTCCAGCTCTGCATTAATGTAATGCTACAGAATGGAATTAGATTCTGTCATCCTGTCAAAGCACACACATGGATTCTCAGGTATCCTATGTAAAACAATTTCCCTGGATATAGATGGAAAAAATATAGGTTTTGATATGTAATCCATAACTTAATGCCTGAGGAAGTCAATGCCAATCGAAATCAATGGAAATTGGATTTACTGCATAGGATTTTTCCAGTGGGAAGTGGCTAAGCTGCCTGTGTGGGATTTTCCAAGTTTGGTATGACACTAGGTGGCAGTAGTTGTTTTAGAAGCTTGCTTGCTTGCTTGCTTTTTTAATTTTGATCCATAAATAGAAGTGAGAAAGCACACATAATAAAATCAGGGGTCATTCCACTGCCAGTTGATGAGTTGGGGAAATTTACAGCGACTCAATACTAGACAGCAACATATAGCTTGAGAACCAAGACAAAGATGCATTCAAAAAAAGAGTGATGGCCCAAGATCTTGTTAAGAAACCTCTGGGAAGGACAACAGAAACCTGCTAAAGAGTCATACAGCCTGTCATGGGAAGGTTTCTTCTAAGGCATTCCCATAACTAGATATGACATTTCCTTCCCTTCTAGGGCCAGTTACTACATTATCAACAGATTATGGGCTCTTTTCTCACATGTGGGAAAAATATTGGAAGTTCACCTTTTTTTTCTCTCCTTCTTTGGAGATAAGTTATCTTAGGACAAGAAGAAATATGTGCACTCATAGTGAATTGAAAGGTCTGTTTTCTACATTGCATGCAATCAGATATTTCTTAATTAACTATCAAGAAAGAAATATAATGTATTCTCATCACATCATTTATCTAATGTAATAAAACAAAAATTTATCTTTTTGGAATTTCAACCCACCAAATTCTTTAAATATTAAACAAAGTGGATCCAAACAGCACTATCTCATGAAATAGTGTACAAAGATATAATTTTAAATTTCTACACTTTCAGTATGCAAAACCAAGAATTAAAAACATGCAGGTCAGGTTTAAAAACTCAGGAGTGTTCTAAATATATAATACATTTCAGTTTCTTCTGTACCTGATATTTCCAAATCATATAAAAGTATATATAATCAAATTTTTCTATATATATATATCTTTATAAAATGAGGTGCTTTTTAATGAAAACTAAGATTTTCATCTAATGACTGAGTCAAGGAACTTAAGCTTTAAAGAAATGTGAGGTTTGCATTTAACTTGCAAGAGCTGGCAATGCTGCATTCCACGAACTGCTGGAATGGTGCTTTCTGAGACCATGTACATCAGCTGTTCAGTGGGACACGGCAATCTTCTATAACCCTTTTGGGCAGCAAGAGAAGCAAGTAATGGCTAAGTCAGCAAAGGGGATGTAACAATGACATTAATCCATGTTGAAATCTGGTCAAGAAGTCCCTGCTTTTAGAAAAAAACTAAGAGATTTTTAAGGAGAAGTCATTGGGAATTTGTTTTTTCATCATATTCAAAAGCACACTGCACCATCACCAGCTGACTTCCTCCTCGGTTCATATTGGGATGTCGCTGTGAGCAAGCACTAGCTTAGAACTAGATTCTTTCTGAAAGACTGTTTGAGCACTAACTCTAAATAATGCAAGCAGTTGCAGTCATGTCACAAAATATTCTGGCTAAAATGGAGGCCATCTCTGCAGAAGGTTTCACTTTTGAAACCTCTTCCATGTCCTAAGAGAATGAACAATCAGGACAGCACTGATGATCACAGCATCCCAGTAGAAAACAGCAGCACTACTGGATTTCTAGTAAATGTGGAATTTCTGGCCAGAGTTCATACAGCATTTTCATTTCTCTGATCCCAATGTTATTTGCCATCAGCCCAGATATTTGAACTAATCTATCCTAATCTACTTCTTGCATTCTTCTGGTCTCAAAGAAAAAAGAAAACAGCACATTGATTTTTTTGTCTTCGGACTGACAATGATACTGTGCAGACTAATAGTGATACAGTTATGAACTCCAGCTGTCTTTGGTAAGGAAAAGCCATTAACATTGGCTTTCCCTTTATCCTTTTCTTTTATATCTATTTGCTTGTTAGATGAACTTTCTTTGTACGTCTTGAAACCCGCTGTAATAATTCATACTGATTGCAAAAGACATGCTAGAAGAAAAGGCTGCAAAGCCACTTATTTGTAGTTATCTCAGTTGTTGATCTTAGCCAATAAACTGCTGACTGATCACTGCAAATGTTTCTGCTTATAGCAGATATGCAATGGGCTGATACTTAATTCATTTTAGCTTCTGTTGCTGCCAGTCTTTTAGCATGACAGCTAAAACGGTGTACAATGCCCCGGCTCAGGCCACAGCGCAAGTGATGCACCATGTTTCAGCAGTGGAGGCGTGCCTGTGCTGTTCTGAAACATGCCCTGCTGGACCGTCTTAACACACGCCAAGGGCATCACCTCCAAAGTGCATGGTGATCTACTCATCCAGCTGTTTCGGCTGCAGATAGTAAGAGGAAATACATAGCTGACTTTTAGGCTTGTCCGTCATAGCCAGCATATTTTAAAGGAGGTGGGGAAAGGGACAGAAAGCCGCAAGTGTGCTTATGCACACAGTGTGGGAAGGAAATGGGTATCTTAGGGACCACTCTGATTTCTATTGACAGCTCTGTTCTGTCTACAGTAGTACCCTGGGCTTTGCCCTGTTTCAGTTTTACCTTTATAGCGCTCACTGGGATGTCCCTTCTGTATCAGGATCACAAGGTGCACTGTGTCTTGTGCTCCAGGGGTTCAACTGTCAGCCACAGAATGGATCTCTTCCTGGCGTTTCACAAGCAACCTGCGGTGTACCACTCTGCTTCAGGATGGGCTCTGTATTTATCTGTAGTATTCCAACACACAATGATTAAGAAAGTTGAGTAGGTAGAATGTGGATGTTAAACACACTTCATCTGTGCTTCGCCCTCATCCCTAGACAGGCACTGCTAGCTACCCACAGGCACTTTTGTCTCTTAAACCCAAGTGGGAAATTTATCCTTCATATGCCCTCAGCTTTGAGCTGGCTATCCCAGCGCAAAACTAAGCCAGTCTGCATAAAGATACCCTCTCCACAGCCCTCACGCACTGTGAAGGAGACAGCTAAATACAACATGTAGCAGAGTGCACAGTCGTACAGATCAATACTGTCATTGCTTCTCTTTATTCCCCACCTGTCCACATCCATCTGCTTTTTCTTGTCTTAGAAATGGCAGCTTTTGGCAAATGGACTGACTTTTTGTTCTTTCTTTGAACTAGATCTGGGGTTACCAGCCCACAATTAGAGCTCCTACACACTACAGTACTCCAGGTGACAAGCAGCAGCCCAGGGAAGCACAGACAGGTACACACACTGAATGCCTGCCTATTACTAGCATGTGGCATCTGCCGTTGTGCAGAGGGCCCATGCAAAGCCTGCGTAGCACTGCAGCTTCATTGTACCAGAAAAGGGTGCAAGTGATGCAGGTCCAGGGCAAAGGGATAAATTTCAGACACATGGAGAATGTCTAATATAAATAAAATAAACCGTATGAATCAAATATTTAGCTTTTGAAATGCTAGCTGATCCAGACGTAAAAATCTAAACAATTATCCCTGAGATAAGCATCACAAAGTATATTTATATTTCCCTCTAGGTTTTATTTTGTGTTCATTAGTATATACAACATTTTTCTTTTAAAAAATACTTTATGAGCCACATGCTCTCTCTGTGTACTTTTATGGAATTGCTGTTGGAGTTGGATGAGACTGCATTTACATTCAAGGCAGAACTCAACTCACTATAATCATGCCTAATTTGTTGGAGCACTGAGTATTTAAATCAGATTATTATAATGTTTACAGCTCCCACAACCCCAAATTGCATGATAATTGTCATGTCATACAATTTATAGTTATGCAGACTCTGCATTTAAGACTGACAGGACCATTGTGTATGTTATTAGTGAAACGTTTGTGAATCTGGAGAAATTACGAGAAATCCAAAAGAAATCTGAGGAACAGAGTCTTACTATTACATGCACAATGAAGCTTAAAGTAAACTCACTCCGTTGCACTACTGAAAATGTTCAGTCTTTCTGCCACTTGAGTTCCTAGGGGAAGGCTTCAGCTGACATGTTCAGAGGTTCAGGTGGTAAGCAGCCCCAGAGTAAAGACCAGCGAAAGCTGAAACACTCTGCAAGCACATATTCTTCTACCATTAGGCACTTTTACTTCCTCAAGTTTATTCCTGATATCAGTCAAAAATATAAGGATTGGATTGTGAAGCAATCAGAAAGAAAGGAGCTAATTAATACCCAGACAACAACTTGCATGCTGCTTGAGTTTCAGCTCTGCTTCCTCAGTAGAAGCAGCTCTATATGAAGTTCAGCAGCTGAATACCAGATTTGTAAGCAAATATATGACACTGAAAGAAACACACCTTGTTCATTTTTAGCATTTAGCAGAGTGTGGTAATGCTTCATGAGTAAGTTTGTAGATGACACTATAAAATCATTGAGAATAGTACTGTCTGATTAAGAAGGGGGAGGGAAAAGAAATTACAAGAGAATTATGTTTTCTGGCCCCAAACTATAATTCTCACCGCTAGAAAATGCACGCAACTGCTAGAAATCCAATGTTGACAACACTACTAAAATTCTCTTCTAGAAATCTGGGAGAAATGTGGCCCCCATTTTCCATTTCTCAAACGCGGATCCCACTCCACGGTGCAATAGCTGCTGCTCATTTCCCAAGATGCATGGCCAGTGGTAACTCCATGTTCTCCTCTTTTAACTGAGTAATGGCAAATTAGTGGGGAAGAAAATGAAGGCACTGAAATGATCAAAGAGGAATTTTTGCGAAAAGGCATGTGTGGTTGGTTGCTAACTGAAACACAATGTCAGTGGTTCTTTTTAAACAGGAAGCAGATTCTCCTGCTACTTATGGAAAGGCTGGTGGAAATTTGCAGGGCCTTTGAGGATGGTTGTTTTGGAACATCCTCTTTGAGGGACCTCAGGCACACTGCTGGCAGTGAGATGGAGCAGTGGCAGAAGGGACTTCCTTGTGGCTTGTAAGGAAATCTATTACGAGTAAACCCCTGGACAGAGGCAGGTTCTATACTATCTGCATGACATTGTGGCAACCATGTGGGCCGATGAGCTGAAAAACAGGTGGTCGGCAGCAACTGCCAAATCATCATCTTGACCTCATCAATAGCCAATAAAGAAACAGAACAGAAACAAGTTACAGATGGCAAATATCTAAATAAAAAGACATTAAGCTGCCAAAAGGAGCTCTTCTGGGGAGTAAAGGGGCCCAAATACCACCAATTCTGACTAACAAAAAGAAATTAAATTGTTTAGATAATTCACTCTATGTATTCACTGCATGAGTATGATTCATATGCTTTAGCATTCAAAAGAGAAATAGTTTAAAGTATTTAGATGGTCAATGGTTATCAATAAGGCAAATATTATTTATAAAGATGTAAAGTGGTTTTCATTCAAGAAAACATAGTCAGGGAGACAGAAAACGAAACAGAACCTAGAGATCAGCTTCTAGTAGAAGTTGATTCTAAAACAAAATGGAGAGTGGGAAAATGGTAGATTAAAAATCACAGTCTTCAATTACTTTACAAATCAAGAATGCAAGTAAATAAAAGAACGGTACCTATTTTTAGAATTGAAAAAATTCAGGTTCCAACATGCCTGCCAAGGGTTCAAAATTTAAATTAACCTGTAAGACAGAAGCAACAGACAAGCATGGTCACTGGGATACGTTACAGCAAAAACGTGCAAGATAAAGGAAACAAAACAGCTAAAGTATCCAAGTCTCTTGTGAGCCATGGTAGATAATTAGCATGAATGTCGTGGATGGTGATATCCAGTGAGCCCAAAATCTCCAAAAGACAAGGACAAAACATTAGGTTAATAACAGCCATTTACAAAAAGGCAAAGACTATTTGTCCAGTTGGCATTTAGGAAGTTGTCAGATGAACATATAACAAGTGAGAAAAGAAAGATGGGAGCTAAAGAAGGAGAAGGTGGCAACAATAGAGTTATTATAATATTGCTTTGTTACAATTTATTTGTAAGAGAGAATTAAGCATGGCATGCTACAGTCTTTAAATACAGCAATCCAGACAGAAAAGGAGTGGAGGGCTGTAGGATTTTTTGCATACACAATGCCTTAGGGTAGCTACATCAAACAGCCAATGGAAGCAGCGTCCAACCAGGATGCCCAGGTGCTAAGGCAGAAATACCAGATCTGGGAAAGTATTCTTATATGTAAACTCTAGTATCACTACAACACACAAGATAACAAGTCTTCAGAAGTGCTTCATGCACAGAAAAGGAGGTGCTGAAGATCTGCCTGGCCTGTCAGCCTTACCAAGATAATACTCCCTTCGAAAAATCTCTGAAATAATAAGACTTATTAAACTTTTCTTGCTGTTTTGTGCTTGTTTGATTGTTTTACCATTCAGCACAAACAAAACAAGTTTGGTAACTAAGTTGTGGGCCATTGTTAAATCTCAATGGTAAGTGAGCACAAGTCTCAAGAGAAAGCAAAAAAAACCCAAATCAACCAGACACAGGAAGCACAGTACAGCATGGTTCAGCATTCTGTACTCGGTGGTTTGCCCCAGGGCTCCACTTCTGCCTTACAGCCGAGCTGCGATGGGCAGAGTCACTGTGGGAAATGCCAAACTCGAGCAGCCCGCCCCCCATCTCTATACATGTCTGTGACGGAGAACAGTACGATATCCATTAAATCACAGAGTCTAGTCTCCCTGCGCTTGGTTCAGCCTGGTGTTGTAGGAGCAGGGTGCTTCCAACAACGAGCAACCACACCCGGGTGTTTATGTGAGCAGCTACGCTGCCACCACAGCACTGCTTGCAGTTCTCCCTTTGCACTTTAGTGATGATGTGACAAATCTACAACATTCTTAAACCAAACTTAGCCACTGTCAGAGGCCATTTCTGCATGAAGCCGTGTCACAGCTGTCAGGTCAGCTTGTGAGCATCACTGCCGGCCTGGGCTCAGGTTGGAATGGTGGCCATGTGGACAGACTTCATGATTTATGGACATTCAAAAGCACACAAACACTTCCCTGCAGCATGTAATCTCTGGTTACATGATGCCCATATGTATCAAATGTTACCATGCTCAAAAGTTCTCTGATTTTCTTTCAAAAACAGGTTAACTACTTATTAAAGGTTATGATTAAACTTTAAGTTTCAGCAAACGTTTAAAATACAATATGTTGTAGGAGCTCATATAAACTGCACCTGTAAGTGACATCTTTGCAATGCTCTTGTACATAGGAGGCTCAAAGCTATTTCTTGCCAGCAGCAGTGATCCACAGACTTAGATGTTGTTAAAAAGCTTACAATATCAGCAGGGCAACTGCTGCCTCCATTAGAAACATGATACTAAGATGCTGATTAATACCAGGAGGGGGCTTTAATCAGCCAAAGCCATATGCTATTTAACTTAAGATGAAAGTGCAAATGATAATCATTATTTCAGAAAGGATGTATTTAAAAGAAGAGCAGAACAGCAAGTGGCATCTTTTTATCATTAGAGCTTCTTCATGCAGCCCCTTTTTTTCTAAAGCTTTATAAGCTTTTATGAACATCTGGATCATTTCTTCATTATATAGGCTTCCAATATCATTATGTTTGATGTAGCGTTTTTAGTGGAGCTATGCTAAACTTCTAAATATACAATTAATTCCTATTAATTATAGTTTTCAAACTGGTAAAATTATCCATCATTAACTTAATCACTTGTATTTTATCTTAAAATTGTATTCACTCTTTTATAATCCCTACATCTAACGCCATTTCTTCCCTAGGCTTTGTGTGATGTTTTGCATGCTGTTTGTATAGAGGTTTGCCAGCCATTTTCAACTGCTTGTAGAACTGAAGTTGTCAGCGGCAGACCATTTTAAAATAGAATCTAATTCAGCTTAGTTGTTTTACCGAGAAGTGCTTCAGAGAGAAGGGGAAAAAAAGAGGTGAATTTGGACCTGCAAAGGGCAAGAATTCATTAGACCCGATGAAACTTTAGTGCTGTATTCCTTACACTAAGGCGGGGGGTGAGGGGGGCTTAACAAAAGGAGAGTAAGGCAACAGAGTTATTCACTGGCTTCCACTCCATGTGGCAGTAATTCAGCATGAATAGAGCCAAACGATTTGGAAGTCTGCATCCACTGTCCTTGAAGAATTAGGAGCATCTTTAATATCAAGTCACAACACATCTAAAGAAATAGACATCTCCAAAGCTTTTTCTGAACACTCTGACCTCATTTTAGGTTTATTCTGTGACTTAAACTGGACCTTAAATTATGACACCTTCATTGAATGCCTCCCCAGTTTCCAAGCCTAGAGTCAGATGGATGTTTTCTTTCCTTTGACATGACATCTGCACACAGAAAAGAGAAAGAATCAGAGGGTTTAAAGCACCAGAACAGACCTGCTTAGTTCTCATCAGCCTGCTTTCGGTCACTGGAAGTCAGCAAGAGTGCAGGGAGCCAGAACTGCTGTTAGCACTGATGAGAGACAAACATCAGCTTTGTGGGGTGTGGTATGTCCAGTATGCAATAACCCAGTTATTCTCATTGTCAGATACTTAGTTCTCAGCACTCCTCCTTCTTGCAGAAATACCTGGCGTGGGTGGTCAGGCTGAAAACAGGCCACTGTTTTCACTCCAGTCAAGATGCACTTAAGCCCTTAAACCCAGATTACTCTAGGGCTCTATACATCCAGAGCCATTGACCCTCCACAGAACAACAGAGCATGGTAAATTGGAGTTATGCAGACTCCAATATAGCACAGAGTCTATGCATCATTGCAGTCCATCCTGCTAACTCAAACTTCCTTGACAGCACTTTTGATTAGAGCTGAGGCCCATAGAATGCTGTCCACCTTTTGCCCCATCACAGTCCAAAACATACCTCAGGTGCCTGGTTTGTATATGCCTTAAGGAATGAAGCCATTGGAAAAGATGATTCTGTTAAATGTTCATCATTCTGAACAGGTATTTTCTAATTCCATCACACTTCACCACTATTGCAGCTTTTCCTCTGCTGGACCTGAAGGAGCTTAAATGACATTCACACGCATCTTGTACAAGGAATGCAGTATTATTCTGTTTTTCTACTATGGGCTCACAGAATGCCTCCTCCGCTTGAATTTACGTAAGAACTGTTAAATACATCAAGAGCACAGAAACCTCTAATTCTCACAAAGCTGTCTTCTCCTTGTCTTTGTTTTCACTGGCATTCTGTGATAGCAAATAGTTTCTATAACTTAAATTCTTTAATTCAGTTGTCTCCTATAATTTCAGAGACATCTGGTCATAGCTCTAGATGTCCCATTCTTTTGTTCAGGTTATTTAGGCTATTCTTCTCTTTATTCATGATACGGTGTGGTACCGAATGATCATTTTGGGCTCAAGGTTCCTAAAATACTACTTTTTATTTACAGTTCCAGCTTCCTCAGCATCACAGAACCACGTGCTCCTGCTCTGCTTGTCTCCCAGGCTCCCATTTTGGAAGGCTAACGTACTTAAAAATACAGTTCCCAGTGCCTCAGATTACAAGGAATCTGGTTCTGCGTTACTCCCCCTCTCTTCCATCACATGTTGGAAAAATCTTCCTTCTGTCAAAAAAACCCAGCTTGACTGACACTGAAAATTCTTGTTCCAAGAGAGAGACTGAGCAGGAGCTAAAGTTTGTTTTATTCCTTCTGTAGTGAGACAAGGTGGTTGTTGGTTTTGAAAACTTGTGGCAGCATGTGAGACCCAGCAGCAAAGCTGCGCTGGCTGCGGATGGAATCCTTCAGTCTCTTTTAATCACTACTCTATTTCCTTTCAGCTCCTGCCCCTCCTTTGCCTCTGCTCTCATTTTTACTCCCGTCCTCTAAATGGAAATTTTAAAAAATAAGGCTCAGGCATCCGGCCCATGGCTCACCCCCAGGTGTGCCACAATATGCCTGCTCATCATAGGGGCTGCTTTTGCTCCAGAGGGCAAAGCTTTTACCTTTGATCACTCCAGATGTATTTTCTCTTCATAATAAACTTAAAATTACAATCATCCCTTTTGGGTCTCCGACAGCTCATTTGCCCATTATTTTTTCAGTAAGGCATACAATGAATGCAATGGTAAAAAGCTACAGAGTCTAATGTAGTTTTAAACCAAAATTCAGAAACAGTGAAAATGAACTGTCTCTCCACAAGTAAATTAGCTGCCAGGTGCTCCAAGATCAAGACAGCAACATCCAGATCCAACAGGGCTGGAACTTACAGTTTACTTCAGAAGTTTCTAAGTTAGGCTCTCCATTCACAAGCTCAATATGAGCAAACTGTGCTGCTGCAGCAAAGAAAAGCAACAGGAAGGATGCTGGGTTGCATCAACAAGAGCATCACCAACAGAGATAAAGAAGTCATTATCCCACTCTATGCAGCACTTGCCAGGCTACACCTGGAATACTGTGTTCATTTTTGGTCCCTGCTATGCAAAAAAGATGTGGACAGGCTGGAGAGCGTCCAGAGAAGGGCCACAAAGATGATCAAAGGCCTGGGAAGCCTGCTGTATAAGGAAAGGCTGAGAGAATTGGGTTTGCTCATCCTTGAGAAAAGAGCTTATCACCACGTTCCAGTATTTAAAGGGTGGCTACAAAGAAGATGGAGACTCCCTTTTTACAAGGGTACATATGGAACAGATGAGGGGTAATGGGTACAAGTTACTCCTGGGAAGATCCTGATTGGACACAAGAGGAAAATTTTTCCTAATGAGAAAAAACAGCCATTGGAATAATCTCCCCAGGGAAGAGGTAGATTCCCCAATGTTGGACACTATTAAGATTTGGCTGGACAGGGTGCTGGGCCATCTTGTCTAGACCGTGCTTCTGCCAAGAAAGGTTGGATCCTTGAGAGTCCCTTCCAACCTCGTATTCTATGATTCTAGGCTAACAAAGGTGACCCAAAGTTGACTCTTTCTAATTCTGCATAATGTACGTACCTCTGCTTTGCAAATCACTCCTGACTAAACAAAGAGGGCAGAACACTCCCAGTTGCTTCTAGGTAACGCAGAAGACATTCATATGGCCACTTTACAAATTTACCCTGGAAAAGAGACTGTGGCTGATTCAACAACATAAGAAATACTGGATTAGGATGGTGGTGCATCTAGATTAGCATTGTGTCTCCAGCAATGGAGAAGTAGCCTTAAGCCCAAACCTTTATTTCCTGTCTGTTAACCAGTTTTCAAGAATATAACCTCACCACCAACCTCTTGTCAATGTAGTTTCTTCAAAAACCTTTTGTGTGGAACCTTGAAAAAGGTTTTTTGAAGATCAAAGTATTGATGTGCACATGCTTACTGGAACCTCACTGAACTGCAACAGGCTAGGGGCAGGAATTCCCTTTGCAGAAGCTCTTGCCCCATGCACCACATTCCTCTATGGACTCACTCAACTTTTTCTATATGACAGACTCTGCCCTCACTGGCTTGTTCTTCTCAGTATCCCCTCTAGAGCTCATTTTGTATTTCATTTACACACCAATTGAGTAAGCTCAGACAGAGGCACTCAGATGAAGTCTGAAATTTCTCATGGGCTTCAGGCTTCGTATACTCACTGAATGCCACAGCTAGGGTTCAAATGGTCTCTGAGCACTAGCACAATCTGCAGCATCCAGTGGGCTCAGTCTATTTAGTGGTGCAAAGGGTGTCAAAAAGCTTCCATCTCCACCTGGCTGTATGATATAAAACCAAAGTCTTGTACCTTCACTCCTGTCCCAAATCAGTTCCTTTTGAAGACCATGACAAGGATCTTCAGAACTAATACACAGAGCCTTTAAAGGCTCCTTTAAAAGATTAAGGTGCTTGGCTCCTAATGGTCCCTTTGCTTACAGAAGGGGCTGGGGCTTGCAGGCTGGAGGATCTGGGGCAAATAAACAAAACAGCCAATTTAGTCAACAGCAACGAGGACTAATGACTAAGAGGCTCAGTTTGTACTAAGATGCCTCTGAGCTGGAGTCCCAGCTCTGCCTCTGCCAGGCTTCAGGGCCCTTGAAAGTCTTTCTAGATCCACTGCACTCTCTAATTACCATGTCTGTTTAGATTGTGATCTCTTCATGTCAGTGATTGACGTGATACATTTGTACAGTGCCAGTAAAACAGGAGTCATTGCACAGCCCAGGTTAGGACCCTGAGGTGCTGCTTTAGTAACAACATGTACTCTCCTCTTCTGGCATTGCAGCAAGCCATAGCTACATTATATTACCCACCTGCTTTGGGCCATCTGGTATACATAAATGTCGCTGTGTCTTTTTACATGTAAATATAACTCTTTGAAGACTCTTCTTATTGTTACCAGTCATTGCTTGTTAAGTGCTGTCAGAGTTTTCTGCGCTATATGAGAGAAAGGTGGATCCAAGGAGCCTTACAGTCCAAGCAGAGCAGCAAACCATTTGGAGACAACATGCAACGGATGAGCCAGGAGCTGGTTCCTTATCAAAGTGCTCCCCAGGAGCTGATTGCACTGCAGTTGCAGTAGGTTTTTAGGGAACTGGCAAAGGGAACAGCGTTTGTACACTCAGTTAACAGGCATGCTTTTGAGCATGGAGGGTTCAGGAAGCACAACACATGACACTGTGCTCAATGAGGAAGGAGGTGTAAAGACAGAAGGGTGTGAAGCAGGCAAAAGGAACAAGAGGAGGGACAGAACAAAACCATAGCTGTTCTCTAGGGAGGCAGAAAACAGATCAAAGCTCTTAAGGCTAAAAATATACAATTTATATAAAAGTTATTAAACTAATATAAAGTTTCGAAATGGGGGGAGGGTGGGCAGCTTTGGTTGTCACATATCTTCTAGTGCTCAGCATCTCATATATGTCAGAAAATACAAGAAAGATCCATTTGAGATGCCACCTTTCTCTCTATTGCACAGAGACATTTGCCTTGCTGTGACAACAGCCCTAAATTTCAGAGCTAGAGCACGACAGAAAAGTGATTCTGTAACAGATCTGTTCTACTAAGCAGGGATTATCTTTGCATAAGATTTGTATGAAGTGCCTCACACAAGTGAAGCTGAATAAACCTTTTAGAGGCCCAACTACAGTACACACAGTACAAAAAAAATCATCATCACTGCTGTAAGCTGAAGCAGAGTGGCACCCCGTTGAAGAATACTGCAGTCCAACAGCCCGAGAGAGAGAATATACTTTGAACAAATTAATCCACTGGTTCTTCTATCTTTTCAAGATTCAAATGCCAAAATCGCCCCTTACCTGCTAGTCCTATTTCAGTTCCCTGTGTCTGGAGAAATTGAATTGAGAGAGGATCATGACAAAACGAGGTGATTAAGCCTCCTAGAACAAATACAGTTCCTTATGCACAAATGCTGAGGGGTAAAACTTTCTTGCTTCCAGAGTCTTTTGAGAGTCCTGGAATTCTTTTCTTCTGTGTTGCATTTTGAAGTTGCTCCCCACGAATATCCTTGTCAGACAATACTAACTGTCCACCTACTGACTGTCAGTAGTTTTCACAGAGATGACATTTAAAAGACTCAGAGCTTGAAAGCTAATCTCTCTTCTCAAAAGTTATATTTCCCAGCAAATATTTGGATATCTACTAGACAAATAAAGTGAATAAGAATGTATCTTTGTAACAGTTTGACCAAAAAGATAAAGACTAGATAAGATTTGGACTTAATTTGACTAAAAAGATACTTGAGACAAGAGTGTCAGTTTCAGCCCAGTTATATGTAACTGCAATTCTTTAAACAAAAAAATCTGAATTAAAAATTCACTTCTGTAAATGCAATACTAAGGTTGATGCTATTGTCTACTGGAACCAGAGTTTCTATGAATAGTGGATCAAATCCGTCAGCAATTTAGCATGGCTCACAGTGAAGAAAATATCTACAATGCCACGAGAGGTGTGATACCTGCGTTCAGATACCAAATTGTCCTTAACCCAGCCTGGCTACAGCTGAGTGCTTTTATGACAGCATAGACTTGAATACACTCAGTGGCCCACATGGGTTTTACAGGCGGGGATAAATTCCACCCTGTGACAGCTTCTCTGCTACCTGCACCAGAGGTAGCTAAAGTGAACTTGAGGGTACGTGGGATCCCCACATTGCACAAGAAATATGTCTGAAGTCCTTGAAAATGTCTTGGAAATATTTTTGTCATCTCTTATCTAATACATTATTATTCTTTTTTCAGAACTGTCCAATACAATTGCACTTCAATGTAAGCTTAAATTTTGAATGGCAACAAGAGACCTCAGCTGTTTCTTTTAGATCTTAAGGAGAAAGATCTCCGAAGTTGTACACCAGTTTAGATCCTATTTCAGCTGCTCCTGTTGTTATGGGTAGTCTCTTTGGCCTAATGAGCCAGATTATTACAAAAGCATTTCTTCCACTGTGCAGCTGCAAGTAAACCTGAAAGCATGAGATCGGGAGCGCTTGATGCAAGGATAAAGAGGCCACCCTCTATCTTTCTGTTCCTATACAATGGTCAGTTTTGCTTCTGCTCCTGTACCTACTGTTGCACAAGGATCTTTCTTGTTCCCATGATCTGTTCAAACCCCAAAACAAGGTCCTGGAGCTTTGTAAGGGGATATCTCAGCGAAGATCTACTTGTGCACAATGGCATTCAGTAGGAATTTTTCCAAGAGCTCTCCAAAGGGTAGTGCAGTTGCACACCATTCCCAGGGAATCTTCCCCATGCTTGAACTTTCCAAGGCGTTTCTTTAATGGATATGAAATCCACAGGTTGAAGGCAAAACTACAAAAAATACAAGTCTAGAGAAATTATTTAACAGCTGAATCTTAAAATTACGCCAGATCTCGCCTTCATATATCCATCAATCTGAAAACTAGCATGTATTATAGCCAGCTCACACTACTCACAATCAGATAATCTCTGTTCACTTTTGTCCCACCTTAGCTGGGAAAAAAATATTTCTGGCTGTTGACTTTGGACTTTCCCTGAGCCTCTTCCACACATAATCCTCTTCAGCCAAAAAAGTCTGAATCTGGCAGGGAGATCTAGATGAAAGAAAAGGTCATCTTTTATCCAGATTTTATTTTTTGTCTCTGCATGTTATTTTGTTAAAGTAGAATAGAAAGGGAGAAAAATTCAAGAAGTAGAAGACCTGATTCTTAAGAGTCATAGGTAGCTTTCCAGAGAAAATATAGGCATCCTCTCTACTAATATTGTTATCTTCTCATAAGATGTCCCACGTGTAAGAATGAAAACCGATAATGTAGCAATGTTCCCACACATTATAACCCACATTTTTCTTTTATGAGTTAGCATCCCGAGGCTGCAAAGTTTTCAGGGAGTTTTGGGCAGCTCTGAATGATATGTTTTCTTAAACAGAAAAAGTCAGTCCACGTTTACGTTTGTCTCTTCCCCACCTTCAAAGTGCTAATAAATACTATTTTCTTATAATCATTCCCAACTAAAAGAAGAAAAGACTGATAAGAATTTAAGTGCGTTGACCAAAGCTATGGAGTTTTACCTCCTGTTTCCCTGGATTCCTGTGCATATCCATTCCTCAACTATTACACATCAAACATCCTGCCATCTATATTTTCTGACAAATATTTCAGATCCTAATAGGCAAGGCTCATTTTAGTGTCATACAGGTTAATACACACAAAGGGAGCCTGGCTATGTCTGGAAACTCACCTTTACGTGCTATTTATTCAGATACACCCCACCACAATAGGCACCCACTGCAGGGTTTTTATACCCTGTTAATTAATCAAAACTACTTTGCAGTCTCAGTCCAGTTTCTAGCAGACAGATGGTAATATTAAGAAATTGACATATTTCAGACTCGAACCCTGCAGAGCTGTCTCAGCAAAGAAAAAGACTGACTGGCACAGAGCCCATGCTCCCATCACAGCCCCCACGGGTGCTCCCTTTTCCAGGGCAGCATGCCCGGTGCACTTGCTCTGCGCGTAAATCAAGCAAAGCACACACGGTTCATCAAACCAACCTTTTCACCAGCTTCAGGAATAATGAATAGGAAACATATATTCAGTGCAAGCAGCAGGACGATACAGTAGCAACACCACCTTCTACAGCTAAGTTTCTAGTGACATCACTAAATGTTCTGTGACTGAAAAACGTGGGGCTTGGGTCCAGAAAGTACCTCCCCCTTCATCCCAAAACTGCTTAGTCTTCCCAAGTGACTATCACTCCATTACAGTCTGTAGATCATAGGTACGAACTGAGCTAAATAATTGACACTTTCCTTTGTTTAATTCAGCATACAACTTTTGCCAGTATTGAGACACTAGACACCACAAAGTAACTGCTATAAATTTCAAACATATACTGTGCTGGTTTATACTTTCCTCTCTGATGCTTTTCCCAGTATTAACTCTGTATCTTCTCAAAATTACACATTGTCAAATTAAGCACAGTGGGTGGTGCATTTATGATTGTTAAGTAAAACCATTGAAAGAACACTCATTTCTTATAAAAAACCAAGGATTTTTACAGAATTCCTGTCTTGGTTCCACGCTTTAAAAAAATCCGCTTTTTCTTAATCTCTTAAACTTGGGCTAAGCAGAGTTTTAAGGTTTGCAGAGCTGTTCTCCAGCTGAGTGTTTCCTTTTAGATATGCACACCTCCTTGTTGGACATTCATTATCAAACCTTGTGTTTGCCTTTTATCTACAAGTCCTCTTCAGTGTTCAGCATAAACTACATGGACACCTTGCAGATTGACATTTCTTCATTCATGCTTTACCTTAAACAGCATGCGAAGACATCAAAGAAGAGGAGCCGACTTTGATGTTACAAAATGAAAAACGCCTCATGATTTGCCAAGACCAGGGGAACTTGTAGTTTGCTCTTTTTTCCCTTAAAGAAGTACTACTGCTTTCCCCATGAATGTGAAAATCTTTGCCATTTTCACCAAACTTGTATAAACATTTTGTTCACAGTAAAACAAAACAAGCCACATCTCATTAAATATGGGCCCCAGTGCCTAAACTACAGTGGCTTGAAGGAACTCACACACTTTATTTAAAGAGCTTATTTGTTTCACACTTGTGACTTTTACACACTCCAGGTGTCATGACCCCCAGAGTCACCTCACTAATACTGACAATAATAGTGCATGTGGTGTGTTTTTCATCCACAGGTCACTGAGAGGGATTTAGAAAAGCATGGTCTTTCCTATGCTGTAGATGAAGAAATTGTGCAATAAGAGATGTTATTTGGTTTGGCCATGATAGCAAATAGCCAGCAATAAAACAGAGCAGTCCCAATTTCTACACGGATGCTCAACTTGGCAGCTCACTCTGGTCATGAAATCAAAGGCAATGGTGCTCAGCACCATAACAGACACAAAAAAGTGCCAATAACCCTGGAAGGAGGCCAGTTGTAACTTATCAGAAGGTGCTGCACACCACAACAGGAAACACTTGATTTGCTTGACAATTTATGTTCCTATTGTTTTGGACACTACCAAGGGAGATTTTCTTTGCATGTTTTCTTTCATTGTTTGAAGTGAAGAGCTACCCTGTCTTTATAAGGACAGTAGGAATGTGCATAATTAGTCCAAGGCTAGAGAATAGAGACATTCAAAATGAACATTTGTTGTTGATTTCCCAGACTGCAGTGGAACTGAGAAGAAAATCATGAGAGGAAAAGATACGTAATTAAATGGGATTTGTTAGAATGCTGCCTAGCTAGGTCATTGCATATGTATTATTTGACTGCCTTGCTTCAATGTAAAGCACGCAGTACCTCTCCCTGGTACAAAATCCTTTGATTAACCAGCTTCCCGTCATTGGTGGAAGGGGCCAGCCCTTTTGTTGTTTTGCTGCCGGCAGTGTTGCTTGTGCTATTTCTTTAAGACTCTTCATCAGATGTGGTTTGTCAGGAACATGCCTAGACTGTAAGTCAGAATAGAGCTCATTTGCTTTGATGTGCATTTGTAATGTGCCTGCTCCAAATGGAGGGGAATGAAAACTTTGGTCACACTGTTAATCTACAGGAACTGCATTTTAAGCAACTGGATGTGAGTAGACTCTGCACATACTGTAGTGTCGGCTACTCCTTTCAAAAGGAATTTTATCGATAATTGGTGCCAACACAAGAACATATGTCAAACATTTACCACAATTGATTCAGCAGGAATGTGTTTAGCCCAGACTTTCTGCTGTAGAGAGACCTTTTATTTTCAGTTTAGGGCCTGAAATTTTCCAAAATAACATGTATAGCTACCTCATTTCTTGCTGTGTTCTACTTAAAGACCAGCGCAGATATGATCAATTTGACTATTTGGCTCCAATGTTATAGGTTTTGCACTCAAGGCTTTTACCCTTCAGCAAGTGTTTTGCATACCAAGAAAGTCTGAAAGTGAAAGGGTTACACTTCCTTGAAGGTCCACTTGAATGACTGTGAGAAGGGTGCCAAAATGGTAATCAGATCCCTATGAGGTCATATTGAAAGCAGCCATGCCTATTTCACAGAGTCTTCTGATGTTGCAGGGGTCTGTAAAACATTTAATCACTGGAGTTTCAATAACTTGAGATTTGTTGTGAGTACTGTAGAGAGCACTCGTCTTAGATAAAATGCTGCCTGGTAATGCTCTTACTGCTACATGAGCCAGAATGCAATCGAATATCCATGGTGATTTAGCCTCGCACCGTCATCCCAGTGAAGGGGATGCAGGATTTTCACAGCTACATAGCAGTGGATTAATATAACTATTCATTGCAATTCATGGGAGGCCTGAGCCAGCTTCTGCCAGAGATGAAGGAAAGATGCCATTTGATTTTACTGGGAGTTTGGATGGGGTTTTGTGTGTCCAATCCTGTATCTGCCCTGCGCTACCACAGAAGCTTTCCCAGGGCCCTCTATTACTCTGCTGCCCAGGTGGCACCTATATGGCTGTTGGCCTGCTCTTATTACCCAGTGGAGCCCAGATGATCCTAATTCTGTCAGACAACTAAGCATTGGTACAAAGAGGTTTAATAGCTAAACCTTGTCTACCTTGCTTTTATTTTATTCAAACCTGTGAAGTTCTGACTGACCCAGAAAATTAAGTTTGGCATAAACCACGCTGCTGCCTGTCTCTGAAAGAAGTGAATGAGAGGGGTTGTGAAGACGGCTCTGCAAAAACTCACAGACGTGATTGCGTGTGGATGAATCCCAAGTAGCTTAGCTCACAACATACCATCTCATCTGTCTCAAGGTTTGCAGGGAGCCAAGAGAAAATCCTTGTTAGCCTATCTTCATTAAACAGCAAACAACCATTATCCAGTTAAGCTGGCACCAAATAAACCTTTTATTAAGCCTAGGTTTTGAGAAAGCCCTTCTCCACTAATGGATATGGTTTGGAGCTTACTTTGAAAGATGCAGAAACCAAGCTAAAAATGGACCAAGATTAAAGAGCAAATTACTCACACAGGTCAATCCAAATAACCCCTTCTGGTTTCTTGCAAAAACCCAAACCCGTAGACTGTCAATGGACCTTATAACACTGAAGAAATCTGAAAGGTAGTTGATGTCTCTCAAGTGGTTAAAACAAAACAAACACCCGAGCCTGTTTTATGCTACAGTTTCTGTCTTTGCTACCACTCCTGAGCAGCAGAACAAGCAAGTTTGTTGGTACCAAAGCTAAAAGATGGTTCAACATATGGTTATATTCTGTTCTTTCTGCCTATACAAACAAAATGCCCATTAGATAAAAAAAAAAAAAGGAGAGAAAAACACAATGTGCTTAAAAATGCGTCTTTTTGTAGTATAATATAGACCTTATAACAACCAAACAGTAAAAATTATCTGGACAATTATCTGGGCTGCTCGAGCCAACCAAATAAAATGGATGCCTCCAATCAAAGAGTACTGAGTTTTCAGAGGCGGCTCTTGAAATACGCCAGGTTTGAAAATGGAAGCCTCAGAGCATCAGTCCTTTCCCCTTGGCTGACAGGCACTTGCTGAAGAACGGAAGAGGTTTTCCAGCAGATATTTTGAGTCTCAGGAAAAAAATAACTCACGAATTAAGGTGGATTTTGAGGAGAATGATATTGCCTAAAAATACCATTGTTAGTACAGGGTTTTTTCTGACAGACTTGGCAGATTCCTGCAGCACCTTCTGACTGTATGAAGCTGTGTATGTGACTTAACCTTTTTATTTCTGCCTTTTGGAGTTCAGTCTCTGTCACTGTTGCCCTCTGCATTCAACTCCTCTGTAGACTCAGTGCTCCTGACACTCATTGTTATTCTGCTCTCCACTTTCAACATTATTCCAGTGAGATTCCCTCCCTGTCAAAGCACTGACTCGGTCTACCTTAGAGGACTGTCTGTTGATCTCTAAGACACATATGAATCTTTCTGGTTGTGCTATTGTTATTAGCTGGCCAAGAGTGTCAGGATTAAAATGTTTCTATTTTTTATTACTTATAGTAAGAGAAATATCACACCAATTTAGTGCTCTGCTGTGCTTGAAGGTTGTACATTATTGAGAACTGCTTAGCAGCATCACGTTCACTTCCTTCCACCCCCCCTTGCTGCTAGCAACTAAGCACCGTACTACGGTACGTTTTTTGGGCTACCTGTCGGATGTTGTTGAAAAGAATTGTTTGGAGGCATAAGGATTAGCCAAGTGAAATCCTGCATGCTCCCTTTGTTCCCCAGGCCAAACACTGAAAAGCACACCATCTATAAGCCATATTTAGCCTTCTTTTTACTTGAGCCTGAAATAAGGCCTGGTCAAGTTACAAAAGACCATAAATATTCTCATTAAGCATTAGCCTGTTCTTAAAGAAATAGTTGTCAGTACCACCTCAGCTGCAAGAAGCCCTTTTTAGTTTTGTAAAGGCTGTGTAGCAGCAGACTAGAGTTGGAAAGGTAAAGGAAGCCCATTAAATTCTCAAGCAGCAGTTATGCCAGTTTAAGATGCCTACATCCTGACGTGAACTACGCCTTTGTAGCAGCAGCAGTACACTTCTCTACCAGCAACAATGCATTCAGGCTGGGGAACTTTCCCAGTCTGAATGGGCCTTATTTCTAGGCATGGTTTCAGCCAGCCCCAGGACTTCCCAAGCTGCAGCCAACAGGATCTGCAGCCCCCTGAGGCAAGGCTGCAGCTTCTGCTGCTCCCGCACTCCTTGCAGCTTCCTTGCAGCCCTGCCAGGACCCTCTGACACCCCAACATCTTGCTTTACCACACTCAGCTCCCCAAGAGAAAGAATCATCCCCTCCTCTCTCCCTGAAATCCCACCTCTTTCTAGAAGACTAAAACAGAAATAGAAGACTAAACACCGTGCAGTCAATAAGGGCAAAAAGACTCATCAGAATTATAATAGCAAGAACCACCATCTGAGCATCACCCAGCACAAGGAACTGGAAGTTTTGGAAAGGACGGGATCACCTGTTTGCTGCAGGCCTCAAGACAAGCTCTGACTGCCGAAAACCCTGGAAAGTAACTTCTCAACACTCAGGTTTTTATCCTATCCCTTAAATGCATGCAGCACTGGCTGCTGTCAAAACTGTAATGCTAAACTAAAGTACCTGCTTGCATTGCCTAATTTGGCAATATTTATTCAGTGCAGATTTGGGACCTTGGTGAGGCATTGTGATTTCTGGAAATTTCATAAATAAACCAGTTTGTTACTAGCCTAATTAACTGATCACATGTAGCTGGAAACTCTCGTTAAGGAAACTGGTCTGTTTCCTCCACAGTGGCAGACAACAAACATTACACAGCAGTGACCCAAACACTTCTATCAAATCTTTCCAACATCTTTGAAACCTTCCAGAAAACAAGGGGAATGTTGCATTTTTTGCTTGGCACTACAGCTATAGTACATAGTACCACTGTAATGTCACACACATTTCTCTTTCCCCAATCACACTTATTGTTGAAGTTAAGGGAGAAAAACAGTTCATGTATCTTAAAAGACCTAAGAAGTGCTATCACGCTTTGAACTATTACACCCCTCATCTAAAAATATTATCTACACACTAGTCTCCTTACCTGAGGAGCTCAGAAGTAGGAACTAGACGTGTAAACTCCTTCAGCAGTAAGCAAAACAGGAAAGGGCNGAGCTGACGCTCTTATTGCTAATTGAAGTACTACTATATCAAACAAAATGATTAAGGACTTAACTGGGTCTAACCCTCTACAAGTAGAGATTACAAAACTCAATCATGATAAAATACATGAGCAATTTAGGCTCTTACTCTAAGAATACCAGTCATTTTATTTGATTCATCAATAGCACGGCAGCCTTGACAATACGTTCTGTATGTTACAGTAAGGCCTGACAGCTTACAGGACATCAGGTCTCCTGTGCGTGAAGATGTAGTTTTGTTGATTCAGAATTCCCCCAAGGAGTCCATTATTGTGGATTGCAGTGTCAAACATGTGCGGGCTAAGCACTTAGATCTCAAAGAAAGAAAAATGGGACTGTTAAAGATTAAACCAGGAACGCTTCAGAAAGAAAGGTCACAATAAAACAAAAGTGTGTGTGTGTATTATAATTTAATTACTGGTGATCAGGAATGAAATAGCCATCAATGATACTATCTTCTGAAAACTCAAGGTTTCAGCTGAGAGATTAAGTCTGGAATTAAAATAGAATTAAATTTAAATTCCAGAGTTCACTGGAAGCTGTACTGGAATAAAAGAAAATTTGAAGTCAGCCCTATGCCTTTAATTGAAGCAGGTTAGCAATGCAAACTTAGAGCTGACTATTACACTTAGAAGAAAGAGCGAGCATGCCTTCACACTGAGCATTTTCATCTTTCAGTCTCTATCTGAGAATTTTCATCTTTCAGTCTCTATCTGCACATCATTACAAGCAAAGAATTCAAACCTGTCACAGCCCTTCAGCTTATAACATGCTGCAGAACTACAGTTGAGCCAAGCCTTTCTCTCCTGAACTTGCTGGAGTGGTTCATGGGATTACTGCCCCAAAGTGTCCCTTCTACCTCCTGTTGGAGCATAAGAGACTTTGAAACATCACAAATTAATTTTCTACATGAAAGATGATTTTCAGATTAATTTTTTTCTTCATATTTATCCTTAAGGTAATTTTCTACTCAGAACTCTGAAAAAAACCAGGGAGTTCTGGCTCATATGCAGTCTACAGCAAAAGTTACCAGAGGTACAAACCAGTTAGGAAGCAAGCTGACTGACCTAACCAAGAGTTAGCTGGGCCCCCCTGAAAGAAAAAAGAAATGACTGAAAGACACCAGAGAAGGAAAAATAAAAAACGAAAATCCATACTGTTGTGCTAAGCTCGTCAGAGTATGCCCACTACACCCTATTTACGTTGAAAGCGTCTAATATTATAGCCAGCCGGGAAAAAAACCGCAGGAAAGTAAATTCAAAAGTTCTGAACGTTTTTCCCTCTTTTTTTTTCTTGACACTCAGTGCTGCCGACTGGCCCCACTTGCAGGTAACAGAAGCCGCAGTCACTGCCTGGTTATGAAATGGCCCCATGTCCGGGCTGTGCCGCTTGCCCTGAGGGCAGCATTTGCAGAGCGAGACTGTCTGAGAGCACGGGGTGTGAGGGATCCCCCGGCAGCCACGAGGAGTGACAAATCAAGTGGTTATTTTCATCAAAGTGATAGAAACAGAGTTGATCAAAACAAGCAGAAGGCACTGTTCTGTTTGGTCTGTACACTTTGTACACGGCCACTTGGGAACTTAATTAGCCCGCATGCTTCATGTTTCTATCTTTAGTCTGATGGCATACAGCTGTTCTTTTCAACATCGCTGCCTACTGTCCTTTCCCTGCTGTTGGGGTACAATTGTAAATAGATGAGGCGAGATTGCCTCAAATTTAACCCTCTGCCAGCGCAGCCTCATCTTACCAATGAACTGCAACCCCGGGGAGATGGAGCAGTGCTGGGAGAGGGCCTCCATGGCCCAGGGAAGGTGCCATTGCCAGCCTCTTGCCTGATTGATTAACCCAAACAACACCTGGTAAAGGTGTCTAAAAGGCAGGGCCCTTGCTGATTGCCTAAACCAGTTCATGAGGTAAATTGCCCAGTTCATGAGGTAAATTCCTTCATTACCTCACAGGAGTTTCATTTAGCTGTGGTCAGGAAGACACCGCCACACAGGGGATGGATCCCTCAGCCTCACAACACTCATCCCATTGCAAGGCCACCCTCCAAAGCAAAAATGCTGGGAAAAAAATATAAATCCACCGTTTTGAGGGCAACTGTACCTGACTGATTGCCTAAACCTGTAAGTTTTGGCCCAATTAATGAGGTAAATTCCTTCATTACCTCACAGGAGTTTCATTTAGCTGTGGTCAGGAAGACACCGCCACACAGGGGATGGATCCCTCAGCCTCACAACACTCATCGCATCGTGAGGCCACCCTCCAAAGGAAAAATGCTGCGGGGAAAAAAAAATCAACCATTTCGAGGGTGACTGTACCTGATTGCCAAAACCAGTAAGTTTTGGCCCAATTCATGAGGTAAATTGTTTTGTTACCTCACAGGAGTTTCATTTCATTGCAGTTCGGAAGACACTACCACACAGGGGACGGATCCCTCAGCCTCACAACACTCATCCCATTGTCAAGGCCGCCCTCCAAAGCAAAAATGCTGGGAAAAAAAATTTAAAAATCCGCCATTTCGAGGGCAACCGTACCTGATTGCCTAAACCAGTAAGTTTTGGCCCAATTCATGAGGTAAATTGTTTTGTTACCTCACAGGAGTTTCGTTTCATTGCGCTTAGGAAGACACTACCACACAGAGGATGGATCCCTCAGCCTCACAACACTCACCCCATCGCGAGGCCGCCCTCCAAAGCAAAAATGCTGGGGAAAAAAAAATTAAAAAATCCACCTTTTCGAGGGCGACCGTACCTTGTCAGGGTGAGGGGGAGGCACTTCGAGTCACCGCCATCGTGAGGTGAGGGGGCTGAGCTGATGCTGCCCTGGGGCTGTGGTGGCAGCAACTGCCGCTTCCCGCCTCAGCTGAGGCGGGTTTAGGGCAGAAGAACGAGCCCTGGATGGGAAAACACATCGCAAAAGTACGAAAGGATTTTTCCTCAGAACATGTCCCGCCGTGACAAAGGCGGTGACCAAGAACTGCGCAAGGATTTAAGTAAAGAAAAAAATAAATAAATAAATCGAGGACCGAGGTCCTGATGACCTCTAGGGAAGATGCCGAGCTGGATGTTGGAGCCAAGCTTGAGGGAAAGACTCAACAACGAGGTGGGAGCTCCCACTTCTGGTTGCCTGGGTATTTAGCATCAAGATGAGCCCTAGCACCCCTGTGCCCAGCAGTCATAGCCCAGGGAGGAATACAAAGCCGGCTTTCTAGTCTTGAGGCTGGAGAGAGGAAGGGAACGCACCTCCGCAGTAGATGAGAGTCTTCAGAATACCTTCGCTTGTGTCATTTCTTGCATATGATATCACAGCCTGCCGCTTTCAACTGGGATATTCGTATCTCCCAGCTGGAACGCAGCCGGCATCCCCAAGCCTGGCCGTAACCCCCCCCAGTTCAGAGAGCATCTAATTTTTCTGAGCTGTTAAGAAGTTACACATTCATCAGCTCCCAAGATTTGCCATATCAGTATCCTACGCCTCCCCCCCCATTAGTTTTTGTCTCTTGTAATCATTTTTTCTCATATCCTAGAAATTCCTGCTTCACCACCTTGACAGTGATGTTAACGTCAGGTGCTGCGTATCATGCCACACTCATGAGTTTTACATTCCTACGACATGGCAGACTTTGATACAATTACAGCTCGGCTACATATCTTAATTTATGTTACAATATTGCTGTAGTGATATCGGAGACAAATGTTTAATTCACAGAACCTCAGTTTCAAACTACAGTCCCTGAATGCAAACAGCAGACTTCAATATTTTTTCATCAATTTCTTAGTTCATAAAAATCAATTTTTGTAGAGTTTCTACACTGTACATAAAAGACTGTGGCATCAATTAGCCTTAATTCTTTTTTTTTTTTCTTTTTTGGAAACCTCTTTGTAGGAAAATCTCATATTTCAGCAATTTGCATTATCCACACAATCTGCTTTGAAGTTCTAAGTTATGGTAAGAAAAGGATCCACTTATCTGCACATAAAAAATGTTCAAAGCTTATAAATTCCCTGAAACAGATGTACATTATCATTGGATTTGCCTTTCTCTCTTTGCTGTTGCATGGCTAATAGAGTTTCATGTGCCCCCTCACATCCTCCCCATTTAGCATCTTTTCTCTACAGAAGCATGCACCCTACTGTGCCAATCCACACTTCAAAGATTTCTGTCTATCTATTAGAAACAAAGCACAAAGTGAGAACATATGGCCCCTTTTAAATTTCCCACATTTAAGTCAATATCGTTTCTTTTCTCCTTTGGCAAAGAAACATAATAAGGTTTATCTTCTCCCTTCCTAAATCTGCTGGCTCTCTCAAACTGCTTGTGCCAATTCAGCAGTTACTTTGCAGTATCAGACTTGGCAGCACATATGAAAACAAAATCTCTAATTTTTTAAATTGCTTTTATTTCTTCAGATCAAGAAGATGCATTTAAATGATGAAAAAGGACAAAACGTAACTGCACACTTTCAGATAAGTGGATTTTAAACCCATGAAAGGGCACAGCAGAGAGTCAACAGCAAAAAAATTGTCTTGTTCAAGTTCTTTTCACAGTGACATCTTTCCAAACATTTCCTATCACTGACTAGAGGGATGGAAGAGCACTTTGGAATCCAAGGCCTTACTGAGTATGAGCATCCGCTTGTCCTGTGTCCCAAAGCATCCGCAGAAACCCAGCGTACTGGCACTAAGGGGAGTGATCAGGCAGTACGAGACACTGATGCCCCTCTTAAGGAAAAGGAACAGTTACTTGCCTCAGAATCACTTTGGCTCCTCAGTTTTCTCTGCTGGGGTTACAGACATAGTGAAGGTACCTCTTGTGTGCCCGGAAGCAGAAATTTCGGACCATTTCTTTGGAGTGACTCCATCCTGCACATCCTTGGCGAGGGACGTAACAGGGCATGCGGGATGCTGCTGGTGAGGTCTGCTGTTCAGAGGATTCCCTTTACATTTGTGGGCAATAAAATCAGTATCTATACGAACAAAGGCCCTAAGTAAAATAAACTTCATTAACTGTTGTTAGAAAGATCAGCAGACACAGAGTATCCTGTGAATGCTGAATTTATCATTCAATTATAAGGCAAGGGGTTGCAGTGATGATGATTTTAGCAGAGTAAGGTATGAAAGTCTTGCTCTGCTCCTGAAAACAGTATGACTTGCCCCTTGAATTCATAGTCACTAGCTAAAATGACTCCACATTTCAGACTCCTAAGCTGTCAAGATTGTAATCTTTAAATTAATTGATTTTAGTATCCATTTATTAGACCAGGAAAAATCTTATAAAACCCTGTCCCTGATCAGTGCAAGCCACAAGTGCCCCAGGGCCCTGATTCCAAGCGAGTGTAAATTGAAGTACCTTTGTTTACATCTGCCGATCCAGTTAAGCTGCACAAAGTTTCCATTGAAACCCATGGAACTCGCATGTGCAGAGCCATTGAGGGCTATAGCCTTAACAGATGGCATACTCAAACGGCAAGAAGTTGTGATTATAGACATCAAAAGTAAAAAATATTCCCCGAGAAGGCTGTAAAGAGACAGGAGGAATGTGAGGCCCACAGTGCTGCTTTTTGCTTCCCCTCATACTGTTGCTCTTACTGGAAACTCCGAGTCTCTTTAATTGAGCTTTTCCTCCGCTCCATTCCTTGCAGGGTGAGGGGGTTAATTGCTTCGGACTGAAACATTACAATTTTCGTACTCCTGCTTCCTAATGGCACATTGAGTATGCAAGGGTGCCCTGGGCATGCACCGCAAAGGAGTCCATACAGCACTCAGAGCAGGGATGGAATAAATAGCTCCAGACCCCATGGCCATGGGTATCTATAAAGCACCGTATCTGCGACTTTAAAAATCAGCACTGGCCAAGTGAGACCTTAATGCTAATTGCCATAGCATTTCACTGTTTATCTTAGTGGAACTAGCCTTACCAGTCCTGGTTGTTAACAACCTCAAGTGGCACTTTATTCATCTATCAACAGTCTTATCCTGTGAACAAGCAAGCGAAGAACTATAAACACCCACTCCAAAGTCACTTTGTAGGTTTAAGCTAAAGCCCACAGAAAGAGACCATTCACAGAACTCCAGTGAGAACAGACAAAATACAACCTCCAAACCAACGTTTTAATCTACAAAGTTTTATTTGTCTTTTTAAAACTTGTAAACCATAAAAAGAGCTTATCAAATATCTGAAATTAGTACAAGAAAAAATGATGACTCATATAGCAAACTGCAGTTGAAGGTCCAAATTCCAAGACATGCACGGGGCTCTTCTAGCTTCCATTTGTGAAGCTGAAGACAAACCTGGCCCAGTTTGTTAGGTGTTTTATCAGAAAATTCACAAAGCCTCAACGTGCTATACTTTGTGACTAGAACAGAATGGGAAGGATTACGTGCAAGAATAAGCACTCAGCACCAGAAGGATCCAAACCCCTTATCTTCATCCACAAAGTACAGGATCAACCAAAGGAGTACATCTCTCAGCTGGTAGCAATTACAAGCTGCTTTGCCTATATGGACTAGGCGCTCAAAGGAAGACACAAACCCCACTTCATAAGCATGGCGTAAAAAACCAGAAAGCACAGTGCACATAATTACCAGCATGCCTGATGCTGTTAATGTTTGCCCATCGCCAAATTTGTGAAGCCCCTTAACATTATGTCTTCAACATTCTTATGAAAACTTCTGGAACTTCCTAATCTCAGACCCTGAAATACTAGGCTGATGAGACGACCGATAGGTCCAGTCTGCCATTTCTTGTGATATAAAGACTACACTTTGTGTCAGTAGATTTCCAAGGTATAGTTAGTGCTTAGTGTTTAGAAAAATCAGGACAGGTATCAAAGCTTTGGGCAACATTTGACCAACTTATGTGTATTTGTAATCAAACAGAAAAAGAACTGATGCTACTATTCAAAGCGTGCTCTAAAGAATATTGAAAACATCTGTAGAAACACCTCTGCTTCTGAAAACATTTCTCATCTTGGACAGGGACTCAGGAAACCGGGGCATCATTTCTTATTCTGCCACAGCCCTTGTGGTGATTATCGACAGCCTTCCTTGCACCTCCCACTGCACAATGGAGACTGACCTCTTCTAGAAATTCTCCTTCAAGCTTTCCCAGTGAAAAGCATTCTATGAACTACTGTTGCTGTTTTATGAGCAATAAAAGTACCATAAGAGATTCAAAAACGTAACATGGATATAGCTTCTCCATATAGTATTTTCCTGCCTCTTGTCTATCTCCCCCTGCCCCTCTGTTAGACAGTTCTGTGCTATCCCTACACTTCTCAAATCTTTCCATCCTTCCCTTGCCAGTCTTTCTTCACAGCTCTAACCTTCACAGTAATCCATCTGAATAGTTCTTAAGTTCTGCTATTAAAAAAAAAAAAAAATTAGAAGACCTCATCCTATGATTTCTATCATTTTAGCTCAGTAGGATCGAATTATCCAGAATTATATAGAAATATAGCAGTAAATTAAAGCCTTGTTGAAAGCCTCATTATTTAATAGCTATAATCCAAACTTCAAATAAGATGCAGTTCAACATACACTGAATAATTTCAATATAAAGTTATTTGCTTTTGTACGTCTGTTCCTTTTAGCCCATTTTGAGCACATTTTAAACGTACACAAGCCAAAAAAATCCCAAACCAGCTCCTTCCAAGTCAAATCAACTGAACAGCTGTCAAATATGCAAAGAAAATAAATCATTATGTGATAAATTGAGGCTGGTTTTGCTGCTAAGTGCATTAGAAAAGAAGAGAAATCTTCTTCCAGAAGCTATTTAGAAAACACATTAAATTCAATTTTTATTTCATGGATTTTCAAACATGTTTCTGCTTGGTACATTTAAAAAAAAAAAAAAAGTCTGACAACTAACAGGATGCTGACTATGACTTGGTTCCCATCAAAACCATGAATAAGTCATGTTTGAAGAAGTATTTTCAGATCTTGATGAATTGCATCAAGGTAATTAAAGGTGAGACTTGATTAGCTGACACATTTCCAAACAGGAACATTCTTGCCTATACTCCAGGCAAAAATTATGGTGAATGTTTTTGCAAATTTTCTAGCATGATGAATTTTTCTCAAGTATAATTTAGGCCCCAAGGGGCCTAACTTTCCTGTTAATTGGAATACAAATGAAATCTGCCATTCAATAATTGAGGCACACAATGACATATGGAGAACAGTAAGCATTCATCATATCCGTATCTTTATGTGGCAACTTGTAGACCGCTGAGCATACACGGTACTTATCCCTTTATAAAAGATCACCTCTGTCAGAATCCAACTTGTGCCATTCTCTAACTTCTGCCAGAGGACACATATACACATACATACACACACACATACACACACACAGACGCACACGCACACGCATACACCTTTAAGGTACTTCTCCAGCTATACTTTGCTGCTCTGTGCTCCAGATGACTACAGCAGGAAGGCAGTTATAGAGGTCGCACAGTGGCTTTTTAGTTTGGTATGGCCTTAGAGGGCTGGTCTGCCAATACGCCAGGAGAACCTGTACTTCATCATCCAAGGGCAGAACTGCGTCTTGATTTCTAACAGTGACTAAATGATGTGGGGATGTTTCAGAGACATTTGGAAGCGCCCTGAGGTCCTCCAATGACATGAATATAAAGCACAGTATTTGCTGCTAATCTTAATTAATTTACCAGCTTGATCTCTTACAGTAAAACTTCCATTTAATGTTAGCTACTACAAAACCATCAGCAGTAAGATGCATAAAAAATAAATGCTGAAATCACTGTCTGCACATTATGTAGACTTCAAACCCACATTCCTGGAATGAAATTATAGGCACCCTGAAGCCAGTGGGAATCTGGCAGACTTGCCAGAGATTTCACTGGGAGAGAGATTTTCCGCCGCTATCCTTAGCTTAGTTTACTTGGTGATAGGTGGTCGTGGAGTTGTGAGAAGGGCTCAGCAATCCTGGCTTCCCAAAAATTGCAGATGGTAGAGCTGAGCAAAGTTTTTCAGTTGAAATATTTTCAGCAAATAGTGCAAATTTTGGGATCAGCTTAGTTTTGCTGAATTGCTTTTGTGTAAAAACAGAAAATGTAAGTGAAAGGCTGGAGTATTCATTCAAAATGATTTCATGCCACTCCATTTTACTTTTAAATGGTAATAATATACTCAACTCTGATTTTTTTTTTTCCTTGGAAATGAAACCAGAAACTAATCTATTTTCAATTTTCCTTCAGCCACAGCTCTGAGCAACTTAAAACAATATACTCTTTTTTTTAAAAAAGTTTTTTTTCAGAATTAATAACAAGATGAAAAATCAGTTACTCAACACAGGTCTAATAGTAGGGGACAAAAAAAATTTAATCTTGAAACTTGATAGTTTAAATATAAAACCAAAGCATACCCAGTCCATACCTTCTGGCCTGATCCTGTTCCCAAAAATGTTAATGCAAGCTTTTTCATCAGTGGGATCTGCAAGCTCTGACAGCAATTGCAATAAGCCCCTGAAATCCACAACAAGAAGAAGGAAATATACTTTCTGAACTAGTAAAACTTTAATTTACAGGGGGTTCTCTTGGCACAGTTTTTGCTGTTAAATAAATAAAGCATTTAGTCAAAACCATCTATATTTACTATACAAAATACTGAAAAGCAAACATTTTTAAAAGATACGGAAATTTAAGGTTCTGTGAAAAGAAACTGTGCTACATGTTATTCACACTTAATACACGTAACACAACTGCAACACAGTATTTAGATACTGTACGTTCATACATGGCTGGTGTAAAGTTTTCGTATGGGGATACCATGTTATTAAAATGCATTTGTATTTCACAGAATCTGAGCAAGGCAGAATTTGTCTTTTGAATCTCCAAATATCATAAACCAAAGCAAATCAATGCAAGGTTGTAACCAGTGGTCAGCTGTGTTACATTTCCGAGTTCACTTGGCACAACGAGTACTGCACGCTATTCAGTCCGATGGGATTTAGTTACTGGTGCTGTTATCTTTTCCAGCAAAATATCTTTGGGTGAAAGAGCATTTATGCCCCTTTGCTGCCCTTTCTTAGAAAAGCCCACGGTTCTGAAAAGCCTCTAGTTTTTCAGAACGTTTTCTGGTTTTCAGCAACAATCTGCGTTAAAAAAATTGACTAAGAAACAATTCCCACCTCCCGCTCTTTCTGGCGTATGCTCTACTGAAAAGAGAACAGCGTTAATTACATCTTTAAAACAAATAGCATGGCATCCCTTCTTAGATGGAATGTACACTTGTGTGTTTGCATGCGGTATAACGTAAGTCACTTGAATACATCAGACTTTGTTAACACTATAATATAAATAAGCTTATTCCTTCTACTAGACATTTAAATGCCTTTTTTTTTGCAGTCCATTATTATATATACATTGAAAAAGAATGATACACAAGCAGCAAAAAAGGCTTAGACTAGAACAACTCAGTGGTAACTAATCAAATTTGTGGCCTTTTCATATTTTCAATACAGAAAATTCTGCATATAAATATTTTTGAACTTTAGGAATTTTAAAAATAAACAGAACAGTATAGTTGTCACACAGATCAAACACATTTTAAAAACATTTTGTTAGAGTTAACAGAACACACTGTTGACAGCTAAAAAATATAAAATAAAATAAACCAGATTTTTAAAAGAGGACAATAAGTCTAAACAACTGCTGATCCAGGGAGACAAGAGATGGACCTAATTACCACGAAGCAGTGATTCTATTCCAATTCCACAAGAAGGCAAGGCTTTCCACTTTTCTTTAAAAGTTGATGTCTCCACGTTCTTAGAAAGGACAATGTCCCTCTAAAACTGGTCAGCAGGAAGGTAATACCCCATTTTGGACTGATCAAAACTCTAGTCAGAAAAAAATACCCTAATCATAAAGGGCTTATAACAATGTGGGATAGTTACACTTTACAATATATACTATAGACAAAATACCACAACATTTAAAATAATTAAAACCAAAAGCAAATATGTTTATAGAGCAATTATGTTTTTATGTGAGTTCAGTTCTCTACTTTAAAGTTCCAAAAGCAACGTAGGTGTTTTTCAGTCACTTTCTACCTGCAAAATGGTGATCTGTACAAAACCCAACTGAATGGATTATAAATCTGGGCCCCTCGGAAAGTAAAACTTGAATGTACTGACCCTTGTTTTCACTTTTTTCCAATTTGCTTTTGACCTTCAAATTTCTCATCAGCCAGTAAGGTCTTGTGAGTATGGTCTCATTCTCCTTCATGGAATGGAAGCCCTTTGATATGGAAAAAGTAGAAGAGGCCAGAATGATTGTGAATGATTTTTTTTTACACGTTGAATTATCTCTAAAATGGGGAAATTTAAATTGGAGGCACCTAAGAAAATGCCATGGCATATATTTGTAAAAAGTCACTGTTGTGGAAAAAAAAAATTATAATGTTAATATTCAAACCACAGATTTCTAAAACACAACAAAATGTACCTGAGAGTGTGCATATTTATATATATTTATATTTATATTTATATTTTATATATATTTGCCAACATTTAAAGTGAGAAAGTATATTTTCCTCAATTCTTTCTCAAAACAAAGAACTGTGGATTTAAACAAAACAAAACTCCCAAACAACCCCTCTCCTTCCCAAACCCCCATGAATGATACTTA
>VYZM01013517.1:262484-277967 GCA_013398915.1 Dromas ardeola
TTTGCCTCTAAGTATATATTTATTTGCATTAACAAAAATGCAAAGAGGTATTTTTAAGGGATTCTTGAAGTTTTTCGTATTTTTTCCAACGGCTGATCGCACACCCTTACCGGTATGATTTAACAAGATACTCTTCTTCTTCTGGCTGCCATCTGGTGCCACAGTAAGTTTCACTCGCAGAGTTTTGCTGGAACTAGGAGAATGGTTTACTGATGCATCAACTACCTCATAGATGGTATGAAGCAAGCTGGTAATATCCTGTAGTTGGATTGAAACACAAAGAGACACACTATTGTGAAAATGGTATGAAACCTACAGCTTTGATACTTATAACTATTTTAGACTCGGGACTATCAAACTCTGAAATATCCTCAGAAATCACTGAATTTAAAAGAGCAGAACTTGCACAGACCCTTACAAGAAAGGATTCATTTCTCTTTTCCGTTAACCCCCATTTTTATTAACGTAGACTGTAATATAACTCACAGATACAGAAGGGAATGATTCAAGTACATCTTCTTCATCAAATGGCATAAGATTTACGAAAAGGGGCAAACCAGACCAAAGCAATAATAAAAGCACGAGGTATTCAGGTTTCCCAAACTGTGAATCAGCAAAATTCTGTTCTGCCTTTTCTTTTCTTTGGTTTCAACAGAACCCAGGGATAACCATTCATACTGCACTAAACATTGAGTTCACATGACCGAAATAAATACAGTAATTGAAGAAAACCTTGGACATTAAAGTCCTACTGCTTCTTGGGTTTTTTTCTTGGGATAGTTAAATGGTTGATTATATAGAGAAAAACCAGTAAGAGAAGCGGCAGAACTGTAAACCCCTGATTTGGAAATAAATTACATCTGAATGCCACTCTACCATATGCATATCGGGGGTCTAGCTTTTTTTGCAAAATTCAAACCCGTTCTAAATTTACATTTTTGAACAGCAGAGGTTATCCAGTCAGGCCTGTTACAGAACATTCTTCACACGTCTCTTTGAAGGCAAGGGGACGTGAACAAATGCTTACATGTGTGGCTATATCAGAAAGAACACTAGCTAAATTCAATGAGCCAAGTCACTGTTTAGTAGCTGGTGATGCTCAAAGGTCTGTAAGGCTGATCTAATCCAGCCAGGGTCAAATAGGGTACTCCCTTAAATTGCCAGGATGAAAAGGACGTATCTTGATTCACTGCTTTTCCCCAAAGGGACTTCACCCAAACTGATCTTGGGCACCAACCTAAGGCCAAAGCATACTGATCCTTGCAGGAAATAAACATCCCATTCAATGTATACCTGAGACTTTTTCCATGCTGGTCTTCCTATTCCTTGATCTATCCTAGTACCTGAGCTCTTTCCAAATGCCAGCGGGCACAAAGGAAATCTAAATCATGCTTTGTTAAGTATAACTGTGTCTGAGGATTAAGAGTCAGGTCTATAAAAATTCAAAACCTCTACAATTCTTCCTTTGCCCTTAACAACGGCAGCTTGAAGTTTAGTATGCCTCAACGGGTCCCAGTACTTCACAGTCAATATACTACACAGTCCTCATTATCTAACCAGCTTTAAAGGTGATGCAGAAATACTAATTTCTACTCACAAAGAATTTAGGGAAATACTGACCTTATGGGTCAGGACGGTAGATGATTTTCCAGCTCAACAGGCAGAATGAATAACTAACTCCTAGAGGGTCCAGACTTTGTCTTAACATGTACCCTCTCTAACTTTTCTGCGCTTAGTGGAATTTCTCCACACTTGTGAGTTCAAGACAATATATTCATTACAAAGGAGCAGAATTTGCGGTCTCTCCTTTACTTCCCCACAGAAATATTTTTTTCTACCATTTCCACAAGGGTCTCTATATATGGGCTGTTACTACCGTGTCAGTAGATGCTTTCCATCCTTTTGACAAGAACCACTGTCTAAAACTTGAATGAGGGAGAGACTGCTCAGTGACAATCTGGTGGACACCTCACAGCTCTTTAATACATTTCACTTCTCACACTTCCACTCTAATTTGAAACCTAGCCAGACGTCCAAATAGACACAGACGTATCTGACAGCCAGCTTGAAGGGCTGGATTTTTATTTCATCTATGAGAAAAACCTAACCAAGCAATAACATGAACAGACCAACAAACAAAACATATCTGTTGCTTTATACACCCTCCATAGATTATGTTCTAGGACCCTTGTGCTATAATCCTACACCTCGATAAGTCAAACCTTCCCATTCAGCAGAATACTTAGGCACCATATTTATTCTTGCAGGGCCTCATACACTCAGCACTTTGGTGAATGAAGCTTTTCCCATACGTTCCTTAATAAGTGGTGGTTAGCCAACATGGCATCTGTCCACACAAGGCTACTATCAAGAAGTTACTATCAACTCTTTCATTCACAATAATCTGTCCCCCTTCCTTTTTTCAGCTATGCCCGATGTTTGTACAAGCTGATCATCCAGTCTATTTTAACTTCGATAGGCAAAGACAAAACCTCTTTACTCCCACTGTCCTTTTACATGAGTTTTTCCCAGTGAGGAGGTCTAACTTGCTAACTGGCACACAGTCTGGCCCTTGTGTTCTGTAAGGGTCTTTCTCAACAAGCCGCTTGACTCAGCAGTTTAAAAGTACTCTGAAATGTTGTCAAGGAAGGCCAGATGCAACGTTTGTGTGACACATACTTGGCAAGTCAGAAATATGTGCACGCACGTATCCATGAGGACAATTTACATCTCTCAGCCAAACAGGTCTGAATTAACCCAAATTAATGTCCAGGTTCCAAGCAGCTTAAGAGGCGGCACGGAGGTATCAGGACACTTTGTGGCCTTACGCTCTGCTGCCTGGGCATTTCATTGCATGTTTAATACCCAGCTTCCTCCACAACAATCTGAACTGCTTTGTCTTCTGGCACTGAATGAACGTGGTCGTCACACTGGATATATACCAAGATCGAGGTTAGGGATATCCATAAGTAACTGCTTAATGCTTATGCTGATCTTTTAAATACCAACAACAACATTTTTATTATAGGATTCATTTACTTGTGGTCCTCATTTGGGGTTGGAAATTCTAGCAAGCTGACAGTTCTGATTTGGTTAAACAAGTCTGCCTGGGTAATTCGCTACTCTCTCATCTACCAAGGTCCTGGCCGAGTAGGTACCAGCTACAAGGCAGCCTGAACCTCCTGGTGCTTTCCAGTTATTGCTTCACAATTATAACATACACATTCCTGAGGCACTCCTGGTAGGAGTGGTCTTTGCCAACGAGTTTTGAATGGTGACTAAAACGGCCTTCTTATAGCCCTTTTTTGGCAGCTAATATGGTAATGGCTTCTTGTCAAATTAGTAGCACTAGACCATTAAAATCTATGTTACAAAATTTGTATTTTACAGTTATGTCTATATTTACCCCCAAAAGAATTTTCATCTTCCAGTAGCCTGCCAGGAGACTGAGGCAATTAATGTTCCCCTTGAAAGCTGTCCCACTGAACGTTATCTGCATTTAAAGTCCTTAGAAAACTGCCTAAAACCATTGACACAGTTTCACCTTCTACACACCAGCTTGTGCATTTCACTGTCCTCAAGAAATTTAGCATCAAAGATCAAGAATAAAAGCTAGTTCCACTCTCCTCTCTTCTGGTACACCAACCAACACAGCATGTCTCAGAGACCACCTACCAAAAATCTAACTTTTCTGCGCAATGGATTAGGATTTTTACGAGTCACGTAATTTACCAACTGCTTTGCTTAAAACTGCTTGGCACTTTCCGCACAAAAAGTTTCATCCCACATTTCTCAAACTTCCTCCCTTTTTACATGAAAAATATACGATAACAGATTTTTCAGTGTTTCCCCTTTTTCCAAAAATATAATTTGCTTGGTTTTTTCCTAATCGAAACGTACGTTTAAACAATTTCTAGTTAAAAATCATTGTGGATTTTTAAATTACTATATTAAATGGGTAAAGAGAAATTAGAATTATAAAAAATAAAATAAAATAAAATAAAATAAAATAAAATAAAATAAAATAAATTTCTCTCCTTTCTCTCCTTTGTAGCAAAGGGATTATATTAAGAATAGAAGTAGGCTGTATGAATCTACCTAACTTCTGAAGGGCTTCTAGTGTGCAGAATTTCTGCTGGGATAGGTAGTTTAATCAAGAAAAAACCCTAAAACTGTGATATTTTTCCTCAAAGAGGAAAACAAATGCTTGCTGGGTAGTATCCAAACAGCCAGCACGTGCCATACCCAGATCTGTGCCTTGCTTATTGAACGCCACAGTTGGTTTTTCCAGGGCTGAAGGATTTAACAGTGTTAATCTGTAAGTTTTTCACATCCTATTTTATCAAGCAGCTTATACAACGAAGTATATTAAAAAGAGCAACTTTAATAGATTGCCAGAAATACTTGCATTAGAAATACTAAAAAGCAAACAGGCCACACACATGTGCTGCACTCACACATGCAGCCGCAGAATACTTTACAGATCTCCAGTAGGAGATTAGCAGGAATTTAAAACATCCAGAGAAAACTAATGGGTCTGCAAAAAAGAACAAGAGCAAATGACACTGAAGCATTCTTCATTCCTTACAGAACTCATGCGATTGAGAAAGTTCCTATTCCAGGTATCAATTATATACTTCTAAGGATCATTAGTGGTAGAGGGATGACCCTATTTTTTCCAGTATTAGCATAGCTTATCATCATAGGACTAATTAGCAAATTAGAGATTCTATAAAGGAAACTAAGAGGCTTTTCCGGTGGAATTAATTTCACAAAATGAGACATTTGCACAAAAAAAAAAAAAACAACCAAAAAAACACACAAAACCAAAAAATCCCAATCAAACAACACAACAACAACAAAACAAAAAAAACCCAACAAACCAAACCAAAGCCAACCAACCAACCCACTGAGTGTAATAACACTGAAAGAAAACATTCAGTATGATTCTTTGTAACTTGTCTAGGAGTCATGTTTTTGGCTTCCCTCAAAACCAAAGGAGAAAGTCAGATTTTCTCTTACTAGTTCTCTCTGGCAAAAATGCACCAAATCTAATGGCTGAAATGATGGCTCCTCTGATACAGACAGACATTGCTCCTCTATCTGTTAATTCCATTGCTGCTTCCATATTATGAGTTCATACAACGTTGACAAACACAGGGAAAACCAGCAAATTTCAAGATAAGGGTCAGGCTGATGAACGGTAGCCCCAGAAAAGCCAGTATCCTTCCCCAAGACAAAGATTTGGTGCTGAGTTTTGAATACAGAAATAACCTCAAACCTTTTCACTCATTACAGAGGATATGAGCAAAAATAACTAAAAAGGGAAAGAAAAAAAAAAAGGAAAGGAAACATAAGAGGAAAAATTGGGTATTTAATGTAAGATACAAAGAACATTTTTAGCATTAAAAATGCATGAAGAGAAACGTCAATATCAGTTCATTACCTTTCCTTCAGAAAAAGAAAAGTACAAATGTCTTATTTGTACTTTGTTTGTAGCCTGATTTTTACATACAGCAGGATGTTTTTATTGCAACATCAGCTTTGTTTGATCACATACGTTTTTGAATCATTCTTATGCGGAGCTTCACTTGCTATCTACTCAACAACTAGTCTAGAAGAAATTCCCTTTTTGTACTCCTGACAAGTAACTTTCTTCTGTGCTTATTCCTGTGCAGTCACTCACCAAAGAAACCCAATTTTCCAAGAACGAACTGATTGCAAAAAAAAAAAAAAAAAAAGCTAGTGTTTATGAAGTATAATTACATTCAGAGAGCTCAATATAAAACCTCACGGATCAAAACACATTAGTTCAATTATCCAAGTTTCAAGTCCGATTACAAATATCCGTGTGAAGATAATTACAGTGCAGCTGTCAGTTCTAAAAAGGCCTGTAGTACGTAATGAATTGTCCTCTTATGGCTTGTGGAATGAAGGGAAACATTATTAGCCAAGTTTTGTAATATACATATTAGAGCAGGAAAAGTTATCTCCCACTACACCAAAGGACTGAAAAATGGTCGTCTTCTATGACAGAAAAAGTAGTAGTTCAATAACACACAGTAATGCTAATTTTATAATTTGCTATCCCAATAATTACGCTTTCATAATGGGCGTATCTGTTCAAGAAGCATGACTAGATCTGAATTTCTAAATGTAAGGACTACGGAATAAGTCATACAGACTCTAGGAGGAAATCAAAGCACTATTAAGTTCTGAAGATGTTGTTGTGATCCAGAAGAAATTTCACCAAGATGGAATTTGAATGCTCTTGCAGTGATCTGTCATTGTGTAAAATCCAAGGGATATTTTATCCAGTAACTAAATCCATATCTTATTTACAATTTTCAAACGTTCTAATGAAAAAAACATTTAGTCCGCTTGTAAAATTGCACCCCACCTACATGTCTCACAGAAACTTGATTTAACACTGTGTATTCCTTTGGACACTCTCTGGACATGAAGTCCAACGTTTTAGACACAATGACTTTGAATCAAATGAAATTAATGTGGGTGGGCAAGTCACTTCCCCTTCCAGTGTCTCACTTTTCCAACATGAAAACAAGAATGGTAAGGCTGACTTCTTTTTGTAAAGCACCTCAAGGTCTACAGACAGAAATCTGACTTAAGAAATTTCATCCCTCTGTTAAATCCGGCTATAAATCCAGGAGACATTAAAGTGAAATTTTCAAAGAAGGAGAAAAGTCCACACTAAGCTTTTCTCACAAGAACACTGGACCTTTGTTTAGAAAAGCTGACCGGTTGTGAAAGCATTTTCATCAGCTCACTAAATGGCACTGGTAGAGATCAGCCTTCTTCCTCAGACTGCCCGTTCTGTCCCTGATCCAGCAATGTGCTTCACATACTTTTAACTCAAAGCATGTGTTCCATTCATTTTAACTGAAACTATTCACACGTTTAACATTCACCATCATTACGCCCTTTGCTTGGATCAGGAGCAGAGCTGCTTAACAAACGACACTATCAAGCCCACTATGTTGAACGCCAGTCTCTCAGGGGCCAATAGAAAAAGAAATTCTGTGTCATGTGAAGAGACTGAAATTCCTGTTTTGTGGCCAAGATGATCTATGAGCTGTTATTGTTAGTCATTCTTGCACAAACTACTCTTAAATTGCATCTGCATTCAGCAGAAGACAACCAACAAGATGGATTGTACAAATGGCACTGGAACAGCTTGCGAAAGAAGTGTGTAACATAACTGAGAAACTCTGCAACGGTGCATACTATTTGTTTCTATCTTTGGTCACATGCAAAGAGCTGAAAATTATCAACCTATTTGGTCCCTTGGTTAAAAGAATTTTTTTTGGCACAGGTTCAAGCCTGAATATAGCAACCTCCAGACCTCAGAGTAGTATAATTTTCAATCCCTGCACAGATTTGGTTTCAGTTAAGCTGCAGCCTGCTCTTGTAGCAGGGAGAGGTAGACTTTGGCTGTAACATATTCTCTAAGTACAGTCAAATTAAGCTCTTTGGTGTACCACATAATCACAAATAATTATTGTATACATACTTAAAAGCATATTCTCGTTATGTTCAGCACATGGAACTCCCACTGACATTAATGGGAATTCCATGCCTGAATGTAAAGGACACCCATGTGTGTGGGTTTGGGTTTTGTGTGTTTTTCCCCTATTCTTTGAGAGTCACGATAATCTTGTAATGAAGACTTAGCCTCGGGTCTCGAACGATCTGAGTTCAATCTGCCACTAGGTTCTTGTGAGACTTCAGGCAAGTTATTTCATTTTTCTGGTCTCTGTTCCCCATACATTAACAAATACAACACTACTTCCCCACCCACCGTTCTCCTTGCCCTCTCTCTATATCTCATCTTCCCATTTGAAACTCTGGACTTGGCCTGTAACTTTTCATCTGCTTATTCTCTTGCATGAGGGGCACAGATTTCTTTTGACTACTCAAAGCACTACCAGAGTAGAGACAATAAAAAAAGCCTAGTAATGATGTTCATGTACATGTTAAAAACCCTGAACAACCACCACACTTGGCAATTTGTTCATAAATGTCAAAAGATATTCGCTTCAGTCTTCTAGGAAAAATTTCTGCCCCCATTTGATGTCTAAGGCAACTATACTTTTGGTATTTACCCTATTCCTTTCTTAGTATTTCCTTTCTTAGTAATTTTCACAGACACCAGCATAAGAGTCAAGAGGGACAAAACCTGACAATTTTCAGCTGATGATCTGAAGGCATGGGAGACAGAGAACACACCACACACAAAAATCAATGATAGCACATTGCAGTAAATCTCAGTAAAAGACATTCTTCTAGAAGAAGTATAATTCAATTTGGATAGAAATAATTCTGAAAAAGGACTGTATTCTAATCTATACATCCTCTTATTTGGCTTCTTATTTGCACAGGAAATACGACTTGAAGACATCCTGATAATAAAAAATACACACGGGTATGCTTTGACAGCCATTCACTGTGGTCATCCAGCAAGTATTATCAATCTTATTTATACTTGGAGGGAGAAGGCAAAGAGATCAGCCTAATATCCATGAAAACAACAGAACAGTATAGTTAGTCCTACTGGAAAGAATGTCAGAAAGCAACCTCGCTATTTGCTTAGCTTAACTCTGAAAAGCAGGACAGAAGCCAGAACAATATACATTTGCAGGGGTTTATTTTGACAATGTGTTTAGTTGTTCGGTTGTTTCAGATATTTTTCCTCCTCAAATGCCAGTACTATTTTTTAAAGGCTAATCCCAGATATTAAACAACAACCAGCTTAAAAAGTGGTACAGTACATCTGAAAACAGTAAACTACTGGTGGGATTGTTCCTAGGAGGGAAGGGTCCATGGAACCTGCTGTTTAAGTTGGCAGGACACCTCTATTTCATAGAAGAAAAAAATGTTCCTGTTATAAAACACTTCTCTTGTTAGCAAACGCTGCACACAAAGGGGCAGCTGTACTTTGCTTACCTCACGTGTGACTCTTCCGTTGTTATCAAAGTCATACAGTGTGAAGGTCCATTCTTGCCTGTTATCTTCCTCTACAGACACATCACATTGCAATTCCTAAGAAACATGCAAAGAGCAGCTGATTACCTAAAGCAAAAGGCCTGTTTGCAGAGGAGACTCTCTGTGGAAGGAGGCTGCTTGCTTGCTTGCTTTCTTCCTTCCTTCCTCCCTCCCTGGCGGGAGGAAGCTTTCAGGATACGTCCCGGGAAGGCCTTTGTCCACCACACTGAAGGAGTCTCATCACAATCACATGATAATCCTGACTCCCTTGGGCTAGACTTCAGGGAATCTGCAAGATGCTTTCTACTTCATCGTAGAAAACACGTCCAGGAAGGTACAAGGAAACTACTGCCTGAAGCTCTTGAAATATAATAAAATTTCCCACTAAAAAGTGAGAAAGAAAACTCTGCCTAACTCGGGAAGAGAAAGATAACAGAAATAGAGTGACAGAACGAGGCGGTACACCATAGTGCCAGGCGTCGTCATTAATACAAAGTGGACATATGGCACAAATCCCCACTAGCGAGACCTGTCCTTGACACAGATATTTGATACCCAAAGGTTGTTAGAGTTAGTGCAGTACAGCATCATTCCACCGAAGCTCCCGACACGGAGCCTGCCTAGGAACTGGCAGGTAAGAACGATTTGGGAACAGTGCCTGGTCATTATTTTACCTGCGCTTTTGTTAGTGAAAGTGCGATCTGTGGAAAGCCTGAAAGAATCAATTTGTTAAAGGGAAAAAAATTCTCAAACCAAACCCAAGACTTCAGTCAAGAACAAAGGCTGCACTTTGACTGACTCCAGTCACCTGGGTGCAAATCGTTTGCTTTCTCTCAAGATCTGTGCAATCAAAATTATCCAGAGCCACAACAAGGCAAACCAGAAGAGTTACAGTGCAATTAAAATGAAAGCCACTGTATGCAAGTAAAATAAACAGCTCCAAATAGCTTCGGCGTGATAGAGCTCAAAATACCTGGTTGATCTTCTGACTTGAAACCAATTCCCTACAGCAGTTCCCGGTCCCCCTGTCCCCTGCTGAGTTCAAAGGCAGGCTGCTCCCCGTTGCAAGAAGCCCGGCTGAGAGCTGCCAAGCGCCCCACACTCTACTGTGGAAACACAGTCTCACATTACATAAACATTCCCGGCACCTTAAAAGCCAAATCACATCCACCTCAGATTTAGACCTCATGTCTCAACACTTGCATTTCTGATTCTTTTATACCTTTGAAATGTTTACCAATCTCTTAGCTCCTCGCTTACATAGCTGGAAAACTTTCATTTGTAGAACAAGGGGAAAAATATCAATACTTGGTTTCTTGCCACATATTAATACCTCCCTGTCCCACATTGCCTAACATAACATCTTTATGTGAGGATGTGCTCTGCTTAGTTAAGAGCCATGGCAACCTTCCCTGCATTAGTCATGGAGCCTAGTACCAAGTGCTAACCTTTATGGCATGCCAAGAACTACTTGGGAACAAACACAGACTTTGCCGGTACGCTAGAGTTCCAGCTACTCTGGCACCAACCATGTTGACAGGTGTCCTCCAATGTTCAAATATCAAGGCACTGTTAATTGCAATTTATCATTCCTTTCCTGTCTGCAAACGTCTGCTACTCGAGGTAGAATATAAAATGTGCCTAGAAAAAAGAGGTTTCGCTGTGAAAAGGCAGGAAAAGTCACCTCCCCCCAGAATGCACACAAGCACCTAGCAACACCTGAACTGCCTATGGGAAAGCTACCTCCTTTTAATCAGCCTTAAAACAGTAAAAAATAAATCATACTAGACTACTAAATCTGCTCTAGAGAAGGAAACGAACACTTGAGCCATGCTGCAAGATGGCTGCGTGGTCTTTTAAATAACAATTGAGGAACGCAAAGCTCATTACTGTGACAGGCTGACAGCACTGAAAGGTAGAAGTTTGCCACATCTGCTGGAGTGCAGAGAGATGAAAATTCATGCTGTTTCTTGCCAGTACCAGGGTATCTTCCTCCTCACCAAGACAGACAACGCTCTAGCTGGATGACAGCATGTTTCAATACTCATATTTATTAAATCACTCCCTACACAAACAAAACCTGCCGAGTACACACAATGTCTAGCAGTTTTATGATGTTTGTACGTCTAGAAGGAAACAGACCATCAGACTCATTGCCTTCTAGGATCCTTCCCCTCCTGCCATGTGATTTCCCCTGTAGCGGGAAATCTCCTGTACAGGATTTCCCCTGTAGCAGGTCAGGACTATTTCACTTTGGAGGCCCAGGCACAGAAGACAGGTTATGGAAGCTTTCACAAATGTCTTTTACACCAGGCAGATTTAACCAAGTGCAATAGTCCATGAAAGTCCATCTAAAGATTTGATAACATGATAGCTGGCATAATAAATTCCTAATGAAAGGATCATAGATAAAGGGTTAAACCAAATGCCTCCTCCTACCATACATGTCATGTCCTACAGAGGACGATCCTCATCTGATCCTCTCCAAATCTGGAAATAAATCTCACTAATCATCTCAAAAGGAGCACCAATAGTCAGACACTGACTTGTGCCAATTCTGCTCCCTCCTGCACCCATTACAACTGTCGGGAGCTATATACCTGCATCAGAGGACACTATTTGGTCCATAGGTTATTCTTCTACCATAATCATGTCAGTACAGTGAAACTTTAAAATATAAAGGACTTACTTCAAATTTCAGTTGCTTCTTGGAACCTGTGCGTGTGTCACTTTCTTTTTCTGCTTTCTTTTCATCTCCACTGCAAACTCCGTCTGTCTTCTCTGGAGGCAAAGCCACTGTGAAAAATATATTTAAGAAAAAACGCTCATAAGGAAATGTCAAAGCAGCCTCATATTTGCAAATCTGTCTCTATATTTAGGGTGAAATTGATTTCAGCAAACTTGTATGAGAGGATCATTATACTTGATTTGCTTTTGTTTTCACTACACATCTGGGGTAATTTCTGCAGACAATCTACCAACAGCTTTTGGTACACAGCCTCTCCTACAAACATCACTAGTCACAGGAAGTTCAAACACAGTATTATGAGAATATAAATCAGCAGAACTGTTACTGTAAATAAGTTGAATAATTTTGCAACATATTGAAAGTTTGTGACATATTGCAAAAAGACACTGCATTTACCAGCAGTGAACGAAGTAATGAAGCTGAAATGAAGTCCTCATTCTGTTTCAATTTCCCTCTTCAAATACACACAAACATTGCTACCTTCTAAAAAGGTAAAGCTACCTGCCAAAAAGGTTAAGCTGCATTTTTTCAAGGATGTATAAAAAAGTATATTTCACCTAAGTTTCAAGTTAAAACATTTGCACTTGCATAATTCAATAGCACCCATAAAGCGAATCAATATTAATATCTATCAGATACATATCACAACATATCATGACATGTACCAGATATGGAACAGAAAGATATATATACTTCTCATGCGGATTAAAAGACAAATGCCCATGAACTTAATAGCTGTGCCTTTGGCTCCTGCAGAGGCACTCAGCCTTGCACACGATGTAACCCTCTATCTGAAGAAAATGAATCCTATATTCATTGTGAAAACATACAGATTTTTTAACCCTACCCTCAAATGTTTTAGATATGGATTTTTATACATCCTCATACCTCTGCCAATAATGTTATACCCATACTTCATTAGGCATAGCAGTAATCCTGTCTACTCCCCAAAAAATAGAAGATATTGCAAGAGTGTGGGTCTTAAAGTCAGCATTTTTGCTCTTGCACTGCAGCATTTGCATTTACCCAAAGCCTTTATCCTAATGCTATGTAGGAACCATTTCTTGAGGATGCCGTTGAAAGTAACATCTCATGTAAGTGCCAGTTCAACAAAGTCGGATTCCTCACAAAAAAAGGAGAGCTGATCCCCTCCAGTTCAGGATGACCAATTTCAAACTGGGTCTACTCTGTAGCTCTCCTGGTGTTCGCACTGATTTCCTTTAACATTTAAAATTGAACAATTAGCTAAAAAATAAAAAAAAAATCTACCCTTACCATAGCTTTATACTCTCAGAAATTCCAAAAGCTAAGATTCCTGCCACAATATTCACATTGCCACACTGCAATATAAAACATTTTCTAGTCTTATTTCTTTGTTTAAATTTAACACTACTATCTTACCTTTTTTTTTTTTTTTTGGTTTTTACAACTGTGGTATACTAGAAAAGATTCTGGATGTGTAGGAAAGAAAGGGGGATGAGGTAGAAATCCTACCCTTTGGAATTTGCTGACTTTGTTACTTATTTGCAGTTTCGATGTTATACTAACACCCGCTTCCCAACACGCACATGTAATTTGCATTGAACAAATGCAAGTAGGCATGGAGTTCATTATACACATACTCACACACTGATGATAGACTTTGATTTCTAATCCAAGCCACGTTAGGATTCCCTACACTAAACACAGGCTAAGCAGGAAGGTCAGCTGAAGGAAGAGAAACCTCATTTCATGGCAGCTTCTTCCCTTGTCCTTTTAACCTGGTGTTATTGGATGAACAGGGACTGTTTATTAGGAGGTTTTTGTATAATGTTTATCATAATGAAGGCACATGTTAAAATAAATACTACTTACAATACAGAAATTTGAAGTGTATCTGAAGAAGGGCCATTTGCTTTATACTCACTTTGTCCATAAATGCAACGCCATATTCCTGGAAGTTCAAAGCTAAGACCACAGAAAGACCCCCGTAAAACAAAACACAACATCTGCTGGTCTACCTTAGTCCACCCTTGTTGTTTCATTCTAAAATCACCAAGAAATGAAAAGGTAACGAAGGCCTTCATAACAAGGACAGTTACATTGACAGTGGTTCTTCATAACTATTAAATATGCCCCTAGATTTTCAATGGCTCATTCGTACCAGTGATGAATTTCTCCCAGGAACAGTTCTAACTAAGCTGATAGAAACATTTGTATGAGAGACTTTCGCGATCCCTCGCAATCTTGCTCTAGGGAATGTGAAATAAATGAAAGCTGGGCTCGTATGACTCCTTGCTTCGTTGGAACAGTGGACAACCAATTGAAAAAGAAATCCACCCCTGTTATCACACATACTTTTAAGTGTATAAAGGTACATAATGGTACAAGAGACTTCTAAGTGGCCCTTTATCTGTTAAGGGACAGCATCCCAAATGACACTGGCATGGCAAACAACATTAGGCTGAGAGCACTGAGGACCAGATCCTGCACAAGGAGACTGCTCCCTGTCCCAGCGCTCTCTGTTGGGTTTTTCTGTCAAAATGAAGTGCGTTACAGAGCATTCTCTCCCTGCCACCACCGTGCTCTTGCACTGTGCTGAAAGCATGCCACTGCCTGCTCCCATGGCAGGGGGCTGGAACTAGGTGATCTTTAAGGTCCCTTCCAACCCACACCATTCTATGATTCTATGTGCAAAGGAGCACCGGAGTTCCCCAGCCCACAGGGTGCTGCTGAGAGGAACGGCAGGGAGTTACCTTCTGGTGTCAGGAACAGCCCTTCCACTGGCACGTCTAATAACCTTTTTGGATGCAGAGTTTGTGTGTTCAGATAGGAAGCTTTCACTTTAATGTATAATTTATGTAACAGAGGAAAAAATGTGCTCTGACAAATTAGTCTGCTCAAAAAACAAGAGTTCAACCATTGGGGAAGGAGGGGATACATCTTGCAGTACACTCCTTGAGAGAGTTTAAATACTGTATGCCAGAAATTATCCTCTTTGAGCTTCGCTGACCTTTGATCTGAAGAACTCATTGGCCTTGCTGCTCTGGGGAATTATCCTTTGAAATCAGTTACTCATTTTGGAGCTCAGATGAAATGGGGAAATCTGGTGATCTCATCCTGATGTCAAGTTTCATTCAGCAAAGAAAAATAAAATCTAAATGAGGAAACTTTAAAGGGGAATACGGAGGTATTAAAATAATATTTACGAGTGATCGAATAATGTGTCTGTGCATATATCCTCGTGTGCCTTATCCAAAGCCAATGAACATTTAAAAATACAGTCTGGAGTGCGACTGTTTTGTCTGAGAAGAGAAGTAGAAGCATTTGGTATCTTGTTTCTATACTTAGTTTTGACTATTGACACGCGCTCAATTTCATGAAGGATGCAAACACATGCTGAACCTACTTATAAATAAAATGAGAATGTCTGCTTGGGACAGTTAAAACTGGCAGCCTATAAACAGAGATCCACCAGCGAGCCGCGTGCCAAGGTTCAGATATATTCACAATGTGAACTTCCTTTCAGTTCTGCCAATGATATTAAACTAGACCAGACAAGATAGCTATCTCAAAGGAGCGTGAAGAATTAATAGACTTGTGTTTCCAAAGTCTAGGCCATCAGAAATAGGTCCGCGTACAATATATCATCTGTGCAAAAATACTTACTTACCTCCCCACTCAGAGAACAAGTCCTGACAAAGAGAACGCGCTACATAGATGAATACACAGAGAAACCTACCCTTGTTGTG
>VYZM01013517.1:278020-330463 GCA_013398915.1 Dromas ardeola
GGGGGGGGAAGTATATTTATTGCTTCTCATGGGAATAACCATATGCTCTCAAAAACAATGTTCCCTACAGAATGTTTCATGAATTGAAATAGTGCATATGTTTTCTTTATGATGTTCTCTTTTCTTGTTCATTATTAATGGTCTTGTATTCACTTCTATAACCTTAAGACACTATAAAAATGCGTCTGGACAATATTTGAAATTGGAAAGACAATAAAGGAAAAATATTAACTTGGAAAAATTGTGAAATACCATTCTTTCATGAAAAACAAACTGACTGGCTTAAGTGTACTAGCAGATGTTTCTCTCTAAGATTGTTAATTACTACCACCCAATTGCTCGTAATTGAGGTGGGGGAGGAAGAGAAGAGGAGAATGAACAGTAGTTTAAAGGTATTAAGACTCATCCCTGAAGAATTAAGCCCTTTTTTTCAGAGGTTTATTCATTCCTAAAAAAAGAAGGGGTAATAATTCCAACTGCTCCTCAGGAATCACCAAAAAATCCCAGAAATGAGGTAAAACTGATTGCTGTGCTGGATGTGTTGAACAAGCATACAATACTAAGCTTCAGACATCCAAACCATTCTTCACTGACCTCCATCCTGCATCTGAGAATAAGGGGGGAAAAACAGAGAGCCAAAATAGAGCTGCAGTCAGGTATCTTTCACCCTCACTCAGGTGGCTTGTCATTTCAGATTTCTCAAAGCCTCATTCAAGCAAAGCGCCACGCTCTTTAACAAACGGTCTTCCTTCTCAAAGTAAGGACAGTTTCACTCTGTTTTTCAACTGTACTTGGCATTTTAGTCAGATAGATTAAGAGGATCTTGTGGGCAGAAACAGAAAAGGATGCAACTCTGATGAATGTTCAGGTCTAAGTTACAGCTACCGAGTCCAAATTTGCACAGCAGTTAGGAGAACTCAGGCTAACCATAACCAACTTCAGAGCCTCTTTGGGATGACAGCCATTCCGAAAGGTATGTGATGGATCACAGGGCCTTAACTCAGAAAGCAGAACTATGGGAGAAGCTATGCAATTCCACAGTGATAAATTATGACTGGACATTGCCATTATCTTAATGTCAGGGTCATTACTGTGCAATTTTTGAGAGAAAGCAGAGTAAAGGTAAAATTGGAGAACTGACAAAAATGCCACCTCTGAAAGTGAGCATCTGGCATACATGAAACCAAACCCTTTGAAGTGAAATATTATTAGCCTTCCCCTCAAGTCAGATAGACTGGATTCCACAGCAATTCTTTAAAACTACGACTAGAAACAAAGGGACAGAATTATCTGTACATGGAGAAAAACAAGCCACACACTAGAACCTGAGACTTGCGGGGGAGTAGGATGAAAGGAAAATAAAAATTGCATGGATATATCAAGTCAAGGAGATGAAGTCATAAGCACTTCTGTAACAGCTCAAATTGAACTTCAGTAGCAATATTTGACTGGCAGAAGTGAGCGTCAAAGAGCTGGTCCAATCGAGCTCAGTAGTGAATTCCTACTGACGTCAATAGGGTAAGGGTTTCACTTCCAATTTACAGATCTAGCAGACGCAGCGGAACTTAAAGTCAGAAACTATGAGGACCAAAGGGACAAAAAGAGAATTAATTGTGTTATTTTTCCTGAAGTCTCTGATGTCTAAATTATCTGGTTCTGTCAACATTTTTTTCATTGCAAATCAGGTTTGACAAACATAACTGACATTCTTTGCTGACTGCACGACAACAACCAGAGCAATAATAACTATGTTTCAAAGTCCAAATTGAGAAGTCATCCTTTAATTAACATTTGCATTCACATTCAGATTTCACTTTTAAGTTCTCCTGGAGGCCATGGATTAAGAAATATCACCCCCATTAAGCACATGTTTTGGTTTTATTCCACAGAGTTGACTGAAATACATCCCCGATGGAGATAACTTTGCTTAAGCAGAGGTCCTCTTCTCCAGTGGCAAACGATCATAGGCAGAATAGGACCAGGAAGGGAGTAACATTCCTGTTCCACAGCCACCAGAGTAAGCGCGTAGAAAAACAGGCTCGCCCTGGGTCAGTGCCAAAAGCGTGTATTCAACTTTCTCTGGCTGAAAGCTGAAGCTGATGAATTAGACACACCCTTCAAAACAACAAAGATCAAGCTGCCTCCTCTGAAACTTACCGTAGGGAAATTAATTGTCCATTTTAAGTCCAGTGGGACAAGTCAAAACCAATTTAGCAAGAGCCGCACTAGTGGTGCTTTGTACTAGTCTGGGATGGGTATTTCAACCTGAAAGTACGGAGAGAAATCATGTTCTTCTGTTTCACTGTTTCCTGTTGATGGTCACAATACAAATTAAAGGTTGAATCGCACACCATGGAGTGGGAAAAAAAAAGATTCATGATGTCACAAGACGTACTGCCAGCACCCGAGCAGGGGGAGACAGTTAGGCACAGATCAGAGGGGTAGTGACTCAGAGCATGTGATGGCTTGCAAAAAAACCTCAACAAAAATAGACAACCAGAATACGTGTTAATCATTCAGGCATCAGATAATGATTCTAACTGACAAGTCACTGCTAGGACACTGGGCAACTGCTAAACTGAAATTTACTTAAATGTTCAGACAACATTTTCTCTCCCGAATAAAAAACAGTCAAACTTACAGGTCTGTGCAACACCACCTCCCTTAAAGCTTCAGTTCCTTTTGCCAACCCCAATAATTTGACATATGTAAGCAGAAGTATTTCCAAGTCTTGATACAGAATCACTGGTTTCTGTCTAGGTCTGGCACCTTTTTTTTTGGCTGCTGGGTTTGGGGGGAAAAATTTTTACTGTCTCCTTAGGAAAAAAAGATTTGCACTAAAGATGCAGATACAAAGGACAATACGGTCTCTCTCTGCTAGCTAGGGTGTAACTCATACGTGCTTAAACACTAAACCTAGATTTCTCACACTCCCGCTGGAGTGAGTTTGCTGAAGGGAGGGAGTTTGCTGAATTTTGCCAGATTATGATTCCCTTTTCCAATTAGTTCCCCAACTGGCTGTATTTCATCAACAGCAACTGCCAGATTAAATGCCTTACTTGACCATCTTCACCCAATACACTTTGATGTTCAGTTCTCAAGCTTCAAAATACCTTTTGGATGAAGATCAGACAGCACTAAACAGAATTACTAATTAATTAAGCAAAGTTAAATTTTAAACACTGTTTGTTGTGTTAGCCAAAAGCCTGAACAGAACAGTCTTTTTTTTTTCCCTTCCTCATTGGAGATCAAAGAAGATCATTTCTCCCTCCCCTGCCCTATCTTAAAAAAAAATTGGGGGGGAGAGAGACGGGGGGGCAGAATCTCCGTAAGCTTTGGTCAGAATAGTTCAGGATGATACCTGTAGCAGCAAGATTTGTGTTTGATCAGTGGGCATATCAAAAGCCACATTAACAGAATGCAATCTGCTATAACTATCTGTATCATTTAACATGGGTAAGTACTTCTTAAGTGAAAACTGTCATTGTCATATGGACCACTTACCACTTTCTAACAGCAGTATGTGTCCCTGGAGCTCTAAATGGGCCTGGTTGCTGAACAGTGACAGATGGGGACACCAACTGATCATTTGTGACTTAAAGCAAAAGAAGAAAGACCTCTCTTCTCTAAAGATGGCCATACACTGATTTTGGTTAGTAACTGGTAACAATTTTGCTTTTTAAAAATCCCTTCCTAGTGTAAGTTGCAGATATGCATGTTCACATAGGATTTTCTATCTCAAATTTTCTTTGTCTCTTTGGATTTTTTTCCCCTGAGACTCACAAGGGAAGAAAAAGAAGAAAAAAACCCAGCCACTACATAACCCTTTATTCAAATGACGGCTGAGTAGGTAGTGTTATTAATAATGTAGGCTTTGATATCAACTCGCTCCCATCTAACTTAGATGTTCAATGGAAAAATCATGTTTTCACCACTTTTGCTATGATAACGGGGCCTCTAAAGGTATATGAACTGTAATATTCATTTCATCAGAATTGCTTCCCATGAGGAAGAATGTCACTCTGACCCTCACAAAGCTAGCCTTTTATAGAAAGCAATGTTTTGGACCTATACTGCAACATTATTTGGGCTGTGATGAATCAGTTGCACATCTGAACTCACTCATAGTTAATATTCAGTAGCAGGTTCAGTGTTCCCATCCTCAGAGCCATAGATGTTACTCTGAGAGGTGGGGGAGAATGGAGAACACAACTGAAAAGCAATATAGTGACCAACAGCCCAGCATATACGTGTGCACGTACAAGCATACGTCTCTTTCCCTTTTCATATTCATACATGGGTGACGAATGGTACTGAGGCGACACATCACATACTGCAAAACATGCACAGAAATAAAATTAATCAAGGCTTGACCCAACCACCTTATTTAAAGTCTAGAGAGCACGCAGGATCTCACCACAAGAAATGACTCCCACAGAGCAAACGCAGGCAACTGCTCACCATTTTTAATAAGTATAGTACAGCCTAAAGACCACAACCAGAGACAGAAGCCCACTGTGCTACGTACTGCTCACAATGCAGAAGAGGAGACAGTTTGGAGCACGCTTAGAGGAGAAGCCAGACCTTCTTATTGCTCTAGAGACCCCACGCGTTTCACAACTGAAGATTCAGCTTCCCACTTTGAGCTACCTCTTTGGTGGAAAACCCTGCAATATCCTCCTAGACAGTGTCATTGTGAATTTTTGTTCAAACGCTGCGTCTTGAAATCTGGGCGGCAATCCCTACTTGCTAGTCCTGCAGGGACATGGGTGGCCTGGGACAGGGCAGGTGGGTGGGTGCCCAGCGCAGCTCCCCAGGGGTCCTGCAGCAGGCACGGAGCCCTCTTCATCTGAGCGCTGGTTTGCCAGGAATATCCTTCCACACCTGGATGGCTCCACTCTCTGTAGAGGCTCATTAAAATAACAAACCAAGGGTCTGCAGCACCACACTGCAACTTCATGCCTCCAAATCCTTAAGAGGGACTATAACTCCCTCCTAAATAAATCTCTTGCGGACAGAGCTCAGGGCTGCCTTGGCTCCCCTCGGCCACGGCTGGCCAGCGCTGAGCCCGGCGCGCTGCCCCAGCTGCGGGGCACAGCAAAGCCCTCCGCTCCTCTGGCGCCCTGTGAAAATTCCTCGGGTAGCAGCTCTTTTACTTCGGATATTTTGTTTTACAACTATTCCTTTCCTCTCTTTTTGTTACCTTTACAGTTTTAAATCCTTTTCGGTACAAAGTTGGGCACTTTATATGACATATTTTACTGGTGAAAGGACCTGGATTGCTGGATCAGATTTCCAAAGCAAGAAAAAGCTGATTACTGGTATTTTTATTTTTTTGGTAGGCTGGGGGTTGGGACTTTCCATCTAACAAGAGCAGCCGGACCCCGGGCTCTTTCAAGAGCAGAAATGTTGCTTCAGGTTCATTTCCACAACCCCATAGCGTTGCATTTATTATTTGCTTTTACTCACAAACCAGTTGTGGTTACAAAAAAAAAAAAAAATCTCTTCCAAACAAATGACATTTTATCTTTTTCTCCACAGGAGAATAAGGTTGACTGCTACTTGTGCTTTGAGGTTTGGATATGATTGAGATGAAACATCTGTTAAGAAAAAAAGGTGTGGGGGGGACTTTTTTCTGCTAAAAATATCATGCCTTTTTCTTTTTTTTTTTTTCCACCAAACTTGAAACATGTGATGAAATTCAACTTTTAAAATATAACCCTGGAGCTACTTGAAACTATAAAAGTCTCCTCAGTATCTGAGGCAAGTCAGAATTTCCACTGTTCAAGCTGGGCTTTTATGAAGAGCAGACTTTAGAAAAAGCTGTAATCTGTCTAGGTAACAAAGGGCACTTGTTCTGCCTGGTGAGGTAAAACTTTGGGTTTCTGTAGCTACTGCAGCAGAAGTGGAGTTGAAGCACACAAAAGCACCCTGACTGATACACACTTTGAATTTGGAATAGCAACTGGCAAAAGCAATATGCTTTTCACTGAAATTGCCTCTCTCAGTCTGCATGTACACGCTTGTGTATTTCTAAGGTTCAGCAGGATGACAGGTTGTTGTGTCTAAACCATCCAGCCCGAAGGTTCAGGCATCTATCTCGCTTTACACCCATCTAGCCATCTATACAAAACAATGCCTCCTAAATTCGATCCCAGAAATGCAAGAGCTATTTAATCCTGTTATAAACTGTATCCTCACACGAGACACTCTGGGATATGAAATCCCCAGGGGCAGGAGTGCAGGGCCCTACAGGAGCACGCACACGGGATCTAAACAAAAGCCTACTGCAGAAGGCTACCCAAGACCCAGCGAAGGGAGCACTCAGACTCGGTTGCCTGGCTGCGTCAAGGTCAAGTCAAACACAAGAGAACTGGCAACTTCAGGAATATTCGGGAGTTGCCGCAGGACATACTGCCTATTAAATGCAGTATTCAAGGGTTCTACAAATGAATTTAATGTTTCATGTAAAGGCAAGGGATTTGAAACAAATGCATTATCTTCTGAAATAGCAAAGGCCAAAACTTCTTTCAATTATAAGAGCACAAAACTGGAATAATTCCATGAACACCAGCATGAGAGTATTATCTGGCCCCAAATCTTTGTCTGGAAATATGCTCTAGTTTCACATGGATTTTAAAAAAATAAAAAAAAAAAAGGGAGAGAGAGAGAGAGTCACAAGAGAGTCAGAGAAGAATGGCATTTTGACTCACTTTTCAAAAACATGTTTAATAAAACCTCCACGAACTGTGGTCAAAGCTACAAGAAAAATAACTGGTAATAATCGTTGCTGGGAAATTAAAAGTAGAAAAGGACCTTTGTTCTTCAAGTAGAATAAATGAAACCACTGGTATTCATCATGTTTCCAGAGAGATTGTTTTCAAACTCCTGACTTGTTCCCATATTTCATTCTTTGTTCTTGGTGGTGGATGTCCTGGGGCAAAGTTCAAGTGCATTTTTATCCTGCTGCACACGTACAGTAATGCAGCTTTACCTCTGTACCATCCACTTGACCAGCTCTCTCTGAGATACGCCTGAGTCCATCAGCTTGCCACGGTGTATCCGATGGTCGACCCTGCCTCCCAGATTAGTCACCACTGCAGAGGCAGGAGAGCAGGAGCGGAAGACAGATGTGACCGGCTGTAACCCAGCCATCTCGGGTGGTGGCAAGGGTTTGAGGGGTGTACCCATGCGGTGGGCAGCCAGTGCAGAGCTGTGCACCAGCCTGCATTCCTGTGCGCTCAGCGGGACTGTCAGCCGGCCTGAGCTGGATGAACAGCTCACCCAGATGTGCCTACACACGCCGCAGTTCCTTCCTCCTCTGAATCACAACATCGACAGCCCAAGGGAAACACCAAAGACCAAGACTGATTGGTATTTCGAACTCTTTCAAACCTCATGGACAGAGCATCAGCCTCACGTCACTGGCAGCCATTTCTTGTCCCTGTTTCAGTCCCACTACACAGTAGCTTCCCTCGGGCTTCACTCACTGCTGTGAGCAAGCAGTTAGGTTCCATGGTCTGCTGCCTGAGCGCCGCCACGATGCTTCGCCTTCAGGATTCAGAAGGCAAACGCAAGAGCCCTCCTCCCTTCGATGAGATGTCCCTAAGTTATGCACTTTTGCACTTTGGTTGCCCTGCTTCCCACACACACCCTGATCGTCTGCCTCTTACGTGCTACAACAGAAGCAGCTTGAGAGATTTGTAGTCATAGGTTTTCAACAGGTATATCCGCAGGTGATTCTGCCTCCTAGCAGACTAGTTCAAGACCTCCCCAGAGCTGAGAGTAAATGAACAGTCTTACTGTTAATTGATTATTTTTTTAATGACCACTCAGAAAGAGCATTAGCTTCTCTGTGAAAGAAGGAAAAGTTGCCCATCTTAGGTAGAAGGAAAGAGTATGGAAAAACAATATTGTTATAAATACCAAGCATGCATATAATATTAAAGCTTTCCATGTTTAAGGTGTTCATAATGATCAACTCTATGGTTTTTTGAGGTGTGTGTTCACTTCCCTTTTCATTACCTTGGTTTTCTACTGAAATGTTTTTTATACATTACACACAATTAAATTAACTTTTGGCTTTCTTCAGCCACCATGAAGAATAGAGACCACTTGTAAGTTTGGAAGGTTTTTTTGTGTATTGTACTTTGAAACCCTCTCTCTCTCATACTGTAAGGGACAGAGATAGATGCAGGAAATCCCAGGCTCTGTTCTCAGCTTTGCTATTGTGGCCCTGAACCAAACATGCAACTTGCTTGAGTTCAGGCGTGAACAACTTTCCAGCAGCGTAGAATGATCTGAATACAGAGATCAATGCGAAGCTATCACTTACAGCAGGTATGATCTTCCCAGTCCAATGCAGAGGATTAATAACCCAGAACAAAACTCTCAAACCACGGACAAAACACATAATCTATCAAAAACGGTTAGGAGCTGGTGGGTTGTCAGCTGAAGAGAGAGATACCCTGCAGGCAGGGAACAAGCTCAGCATGGGCAGCAGAGCACAAACCATCCGCACAGCAGCGGCTCAGTGTGAGGAGGAAAAGCTCACCCTCCGAGGTGACATAACAGCCCACTTTTCACTGCCTTTCTGTGCTCCGCTTGCCAACATGGGTGAGAGCCGTTAAGACACTGTAAAGGACCATTTGGAAACACCTGGAGACCACTAACTCATTACACACAGGCCATGGACAACCATTGGATGGCAACAGTCTTTCATCACTATTGACCTGGCTGCACTTGAAACAGCAGCTCTAGAAGTAAAAGCTTCTGATCCAAATACCAACCCCCCTCAACTGGAACAGCTAATGTTAAGAAACACTTGTACAATTTTACCTTTTTTTTTTTTTTTTAAAAAAGTGCCTTATGCCATAAGATTTTCCTCCCACTCATGGCAAACAGCCTACCTGCTTCTTATAATTTCCTGGATCTGTGTATGACCACAGGAAAACTTCTGCTAATCCTACCAGTCTCATGTTCTTTGGTGACTTTTATTCTAACTGCCAAACTAAGCAGTTTTCTCTTGGCACTCTCCACTGCTCCTTTTTTCCCCCCCCTCATGTTCTTTGGTACTCCTTCCAATTCACAGTAACCAGCTTATCAGCTTCCAGCCTCGGCAGGGAGTAGCTGTTCGTCAGATAATGGTGGCTGGTGCCGGTGGGTCACCCTGAAGCTGAAGATATTTTTCACAGTTGTTTCATGTCATATCGAGTAATAAAAAAGGGTGCAGCAGAAATCTCTCGACAGCCGAAAAAAAATACAGGCAATGAGCGAGGGATCACCAGTCTGAGATGATCACATAGCATATACTCATCTATAGCAAATCGATGGTAAGGGCATAGGATTGGCAACAAGTCATTAAAACGCAGAGTTCCCACACAACATCCCAGAAGGCTGACCACAAGAGCACTTTTAAGGTAGAATTATTAGCACTCTGTTTGCAGTGTCAGGGATGAACAGTATTTGGTTTAAAAACATGACAGGGAAGGGACTTTCATTTTCTGCAAAGCACCAAGCCTGCATCAATAGTACTAGGTATGTAATAACAACGGTGCTGAGATAAAGCAACTTTGTCTGTGTGCAAGATGCAATCTATGTATTTTCTATAAATACACTGGCATTTCATGTACATAATACATAGAAAATTATTTACGCTTTAGAAAATAAATGAAATAACCATCATAACTGAAGGCATTAACTAGAAATGAGCATGCAGTTTGAAATAACTGCCTTTTGTTACCCATTCACAGCTCAGCCTAGCACAATACACGAACTTATTACAGCTAAGACATTATCAAAGTATGGTAAAAAGTGTCTCATAGGCAAACAGAAGGTTAGTTAAAACTAATTAAAATGCTTGTTCAAATTTTCCTTTGCTGAGAAGTTTATAAACAATTTGGGCCCAAGTACCACACCTTGCCAGCCTTCCTCTGAGTTGACAACCCAGCAGATACTCCTCTAGTCATACTAGGAACATCTTGAAAAACATATAGTAATATTAAAAATAGAATGAATTATTTTTCTGCTTTGCTGAATACAGCATGCCTTACCTGAAGGTTTAGAAATTCCATAATGTCTTGTAAATGTGTGAAAAGTGCTATAGGTAGCTCTTTTGCAGATATAATAGACTTTTTTTTCAGCAACAACATATGCCTTGCACTCTGCTGGAGGGGTCTCTAATACTTGTGGGCAAGAACATGACCTGGTACCAGATAAAGGAACATCTTACATTGCCAAGGGATTTGGATACATCTGGTTTGGGAAACATATAAAAAAAATGGGTTTCTTGATTCAGGTCAAGCTCTGTCACTACTTTCATCAGGACTTTGGATATCATGTTCAGATAAGGCAACAGGAAGATTTGGATCTTCTCCAGTCTTCTGTTGAGAGAATAATAATCAAGACATCACCCTCAGCTGACAAATGAAACAGGGAATGGATTGCTATCAGCATAAGAGACAGTTCCTCTGACAGGCACAGGACGAGATTGATCTCACAGAGATGCAAGATTTCTGGTTTGCAGAAACACTTAAATCATACTTTCATATGAACAGTGACATGAGAAATCACAATATCACATAACTAATTAGGGTGATAGGTTAGGTGTCTCCTGAGTTTAAGGACTTCACCTTGAACTCCAAAAGGCAGCTGAAGGAGACCGACAGCTATAACCCACTGGGCTCTAAAGAGCTTGTGTTGAGACAAGTAGGAAATTGCCTCTTTTCCATAATCAGTCTGTGTCAGAGGGAGATTTTCCTGCTTCTGCTTCGGGTATCACAAGCAGGGAGAAAATAGGCTGCTTTGAAAGGCTTCTAAATAGTCAGGTAATAAGACAGAGGAACCCCAGTTCACTTCATAAAGACATGGAGTGGTCAAGAAAGCTCTCCTGGTCTACAGGCTTTAGCTGTGAAAATTTCCCAAAAGGTCCAGGGAAAGGAGGTGAAAAAAATTCTGGAAAACAAGAGCAGGACTCTTGAATGATTCATTTAAAAGCTTACTTATGCCTTGAAGAGCAAAGAGAGAACTTGGATGTCATTACGGAACACACTAATAGCAGATATCTTTCTGAACCACCTGCGTGTCTCCATGATGGAAGAGCGACTTGCTGTTTGATGCTACATTCAATTCCTGCCTGCCATTTTAGCTTCCCCACTGAAATTAAATGAAAAATATCTCCTAATGTATGTGGTAGTTTTTTGACTTCTTCCAGAGCCACCTCCAGTTATTCAGTTCTACTATTCTATAGTAGGACAAGGAAGAGAAATTTCAAGCTCTTTTATCCTAGAGATGAAGAATAATGAAGCACACACTTCCTGTGCAGAAACTGTTGGACAAGAAAGTTCAAGCAAAGAAGCTTGAACACAGCCACAGCAGATTGCACAAGTACGCAAAGTTTGGCAAGTGGAAGTCTCCGAAATGTAGTGGGAAAACACTGCTAAACTTGGAATGAAAGTTGCAAATGAATCCACTACAGAACCTATATCCAGCATGCCCAATTGCTGAGTTATTAATGACAGTGGGACGGGAAACAGAGTAATATAGAGAAGAGACTGAGGCTTCCATTGGTATCTCTTATCTAAGGAAATCACTGACCATGTAAGAGAAAACCCAAAAATTTCAATTTAGTTACTTGCCCAGCAGCAAAATCAAAGGCAGGTGCTGGACATAATAAACAATACTGGTCAAACTGTTTCTTTCTGCACAGCACTCAGTAAACAGAGTCGCCACTATTGAGTTCTAACCTCTTGTCATGCAGCAACATTGAGTCAACAATCCGCTCTCATGGCTTAATGCTTTTGATGTTTACTTTGTTCTTTCTATAGTTCAAAAGAAAGCACTAATGCACCAGTGCTCTTACCAAATACAATCTTAATCCCAGAATACCGAGCCTTTTGCTGTTGGCCAGTTAAGTCTGTTAAGACGAAAGGATTTGATCAAGCTTTACATAACAACACAGAAGTTAAATCCAGCAAAGAGAGTTCTTTTTATCTGTACTGCTCAGACGGCTGGGGTGGGGGTGGGGGGGGAAGAGACGGAGGAAAAAAAAAAGGTAATGAACTTGGCTATGTAAAACAAAATAAAGAATTCAATTATTTCTCTTACTGCCACTTTGTCTTTTCAGTGAGAGTCTTCCACAGAACTCAGATTTATTCTCCAATAAAGTCTCTGAGTGCGAAGGCTGTAACTTTCCCCTAACACAGAAGAATTGTGGCACCTGCTGTGCTTTTTTGCAAATCTGAGAAGTGTTTCTTTTTCATTTTTTTTTCCATCCCTACGGTGTATTTATGAAGACAGAACATAGCTCATTGATTAGACACTTGCCTGGTACCTGGAAGAGCTGGGCTCAAGTCTTTGTCTTGCCGTTCATGTCCTTTGGGAGCTTTGCCCAACCAACCACCTTTCAGTGGGTTACAGCTCCCTATCTCTGAAACTAGTTATCAGCGATGTTGATGTTATCTTATGACACATGAATGTATAATCATGCAACATGCGTTACACCAGCACATATGTAAAGATTGTGAGGTAGTAAAACAAAAGCAGAACAACTATTTTAGATGGAAAGATTAATACACTTTCTAGAATATTAATTACATTTTCACACAAAACATTTCTATGCAGAAAAGAGTTATGACAGTGGTCATCACGTACCTAAGCCACACAGAATTCAAGCTGTGCCCTAACAAAGGTCTCAAATGATGTTTCAGCTTCACTTTACGTTAATATCACCATTTTATACTAGTACTATCACAATCATCCAAAAATATTATGCCAGTAAAAAGCACAAAGTTATACAAAAAGGGTGAAAGCATCCTGTTTTACCACAATGCTTCTGGTATCGCCTGTTAATTATAAGAAGATTTTAAATATCCCATTCAACAGGGAAGTGGCTAACACTGTCCCCAGCATGGAAAGCAAAGCCTGGAGATCTGGGAGCCAAAGGGATGAGGACTGAGCACCAGGTGGGAAGAGTTACCTGCCTCCCAACCGGAAAGATGCCACAGAGCAGCTCTTCCCCAGTGGCAGCACACAAAGAACGGACCACCTGCCGGTACCTAAACCTTGTCTTCACTACTCAGCTACTTGGTAAGAAATGAGACACATCAGAAGTAATAATGTAAAACTGCTGAAAGACTGAAATTACAGTAGCCTAAAAGGTTTTACACTCTAACAATCCTGCTGCTGACTAGTTTGGAACTATTATATATTGGATATTATGTTTGCTATGCAAGACAATTCTGCACAACAAAGTAAGAAATAAACAGAGGCAAGGAAAGGTAGAATGAGACACAGAAAAATGAAATTATTCACCTCACTGACATTTAATATCCTGCGTTATGTAGCTTCTCTTGTAATTCTGAGAATTAAAAAGCCACCCTTTATTAGAGTTGTATCCTACTATAAGCAGAAAGGAAAACTGTGGTGACGTTAAATATTGAAACACTCTTAACAAACACTGACTCCATCATGGCAAGTATATCTTGCTATTTTGGTTAACAGTAGCCTACACGCACTAGCTGAAATTGAGCTCCTACGTTACAGGCACATATATAAGGAACTATTCTTCGTAAACTAAAGACATGACAGAAACATGAGGTCCAAGAAACCCAGTATATTAACACATTTCACAGGTAAGGAACTCGGAGACGGACAATCTTAACATAGAGAACCCTTCAAGTTCTTTTTAGACAGAAGTCTCTATCACCAGAAACAAATGACTGGATTATAAAACAACAAAACTTTCGAAGTTAAGTTTGACATGGTTCATTGCTCTATGTAAGTTGGGCATATTGTTTCCGCTAGCCTGTAATGTAAATCTAGCACACAGCCCATGCAACCACTTGTTATACTAGAGCGTTTCCTAAAGAGTTTCTGAAGTGTCATTTCCTTGTTTTTTAAAAAGAATGAGCAACAAAGCCCTCAAATTAATCTCTTCCGTTCATCAACCCCCACTTGCCCAACTGAAGTTCAAGGTACCTCAGGTATGTTCTCTGGCACGCAGAATACAGACTCAAGGTCCCCAAAGGCCCTTCCTACCACAACAATGATGCCATCTCCCACTGCAAGGAGAGGCTCGAAGAGATGAAATGAGCCTTGGAAAGAAGTTATCTAGGGCACTAATGATTACATTCATATTCAAGAGAAATGTATTGAGTAAGAGTCTCTTGTCTTTATTAGAAATTAATGCAGGAGTTTCTAAGTCTGGTTTGGGTAACACAGAAGGATGTGCAGCGTACCACAAAACCCAATGCTAACGTTTTCAGTGATTGCATTTACCATCCCTGCTGAGGACAGTGACACTCACTACTGCTACCAATGCCAACAGAAGTATCTGGAAAAAAATCGTGAGACCTTGAATTAAAACACTTGGTGCCTATGATACAACTAGGTGACTTTTTTTGATACTAGAAGGAGAGTGGTAGGAGATACAGAAATAATACCATACTCCCATCTTAACAGTTTTGCCAGGCAAATGACACACCAGTATATCAAGAAATGCACTCTCAAATATGCATTCTCACAGGCTTGTTCACTGACATATTAACCAAGAAATTTTGTTCTTTAAATACCTTCTAGATGAAAGTGTTCATCACCAATAGTGTCTCTGTAGCCTTCCCCAGACAAATCCTGTTTAAAAAAAAAAAAAAAAAATTACAAATATACTACATACGAAGTGTTGAGGTGTTAAGAATATATATTTATTATCGCCAGGATTAATTTAAAACACCAACAAGAGCACAGAAGTTGTTCTCTAGGAAAGAAGTCAATCATTAGTTGTAGTCAATGCATTTGGTACTATTTCACAATGCTCTGGACATATTTTAGGACAAAAATTTAATGGAGATTAATAGATTGCACAGGGGAAAGAAAAAGAAGTGTTCATATTCAAATCCTTTTACAAAGTAGATTAATATTTAGCATTTCAACTTTCTGTCAATCAAGCAAGATTAAAAAAACTCCAAATGGAAGTGATAAAGAAGAAATAAGCCCTTCACTACCCACAGAGGAATGTTATCACTTGGTTCCACCAACAAACAGAAAACTTTCATATGCCAGAGGTCACCCAAGAAAAGCAGATACCAGACTCTGAAGAGCTGCCTGATCCTTCAGTCCCGAAATTAATGAAATTTTGTCAGCCCCAGTATGTCTAGAGCAATACAGAAGCAGATGCCATAGATATGCAGACGATCTTATCTCAGACACAAAAAACATTTCTCTAATGGTGCTGAAGTAGTAATAAAGGGCATCAGTGGGATTTGGAGCTAATCCCACTTACAAAGACCCTAAAGAGCATTCTTACTCTCTTATTAGCAGACCCTTCCAGCTCCATCCCCCCACCCCAGCCAAACCACAAGCAGTGACAGCTATCCTCATGTTTTGCCTTCTCCCGTTCATTCTGAAGGCTCTAGCATCTCCGTAATGTCACTGACCTTACATTACAGTCTGGCTCCCTAGATTCTCCACAAACACTTTCTACCACTGATAAATAGTTACGGTGATAAAGAAGGACATGGTCCTAAAAAACTGGCATGCTGCACTCATGGCCATTTTAACTTCACCTGCAAAAACATACCAGGAACACAGAGCCAGCATTCTCAACTGATGAACTACAAGTTGACAGTACAGAGATTTTTGCACAAGATAAGAATAAGGGAATAACCTGTGAAAATTAATGTCTGATTGTATTCATTAGTTTTATTGTTAAGCAATTTTATCATGATAAAAGCAGTTCACCTCTTTTTCTTGAAAAAGCTGACAGAGGTTCTTTTCTGCCTTCCACATGCCCAAATGTTATTCTTTGGGATTACTTATCAGAAAGTAACTAAGCCACAAAAGCATACCTTAGGAATTCTTCAGTATCAATTTCTGCAACAGCATTTTAAAAATTAGATTTCACAAACACTTACCGGATAGCTAGCCCAGAGACCCTGAAAATACTGTTCTGTTCATGAGCAGATACCCTGAAGTAAAGTTAGAACTCATGGGCCAAATGGCTCTGAGAAATGCTGGCCACTTGGCCCGGAATGCTAGGATTCTGCACAGCACAAGGTTGCTATAAAAGCTGTCATTCTGGGTTTACCTTTCCAAGAAGCAAATCACAAAACCTATTTTGTTTCCTTGAGGTTTTGTTCCAGAAAAAAGGTCTCTTTTTTTTGAGCATGTGCTGATTAATATCAATCATTGCCTTAAAAATTATGGAAGAAATGGACAGTGAATGAAAAAAAGCCATTAAATGTTGGCATAACTTACCATATTTCTGCAAGACTGTCTTTCTAGGGCCCTGTAAAAGTTAGTATACTTCTGTTTGATCAAATTCCCCCATGTCATCATTTTCCATGAAGCTCGGAAAGCACACCTCTGACTGCTCTCGTAGATAATGAGATACACAGAAGTGACTGCATAGGCATGTATGGCACCTCTGCTCTCTCCCACAATGTTAAATATTTAATAACTGTTTTGTTTGTGGGTTTGGTTTTTTTACTAAACTCAGAATTCCTGCTCCCTCCTGCTCTCTTGGGAAAAAAAAATATATTTTCTGTTAACCTGATCAGCAAACATGCTCCGAGTAGGCATGATCTTACTAGTGATATCCCTCTGAGGGGAACATTACCTAGCTGGTAGCCTTCATCTCTTAACAGTTTAGCAAAGCAAGCAGTGCATCTGGGTATCAAATGTTGCCTGTTAAAATGTTGTCATTAATCTCATCCTCTACAAAACCCGTAAGTCATTAATTTTTATGACTTTTCAAAAGGCGTCACTTAAAAATGTGCACACATTTGCTGATGTAAAATGCACCATCAAGTAACTCAATGGAAAAGAGTGGAAGACAAAAGTGTAAAACAGCAGAACAAAGCATTAATATTCATTAAGCTAGCTTCCCCATTTTCTCACTTTTAATCATTACATGGGTCTTAAGTAAATATATTTTATATTCTAGTCTAGTTTCACTCCTTCTCTAGCTCCTAGTTATTTAAGTTAAGGTAGTAACTTAATGCAAGCAAATTTCCATAAGTGTTTCCGCCTTAAACCAAATTATTATAAATTACCAAATTCTAGCAAAGTGTTCTTATGATGTTGAACCATAATATTAGTGTTAAATGCCATATAAATTGACAATCCATCTTGAAACTGATGAGAGTATCATTTGAACATTTTAGTGACACATTTAAGCAGAATTCTGCAGCTCCCATTCAAATGTGTTCCTCTGTGCGCGCAAGATTATGACATCTATTATCTTTGATAGACAGATGCATATCTGCAAAAGGTGTGGGCAGCTCAGGATTTTACAGGAAAAAAATGAAGGGGAAAAAAAAGAAATTGTATCATTCATCTTATTATCATTAATTCTTCTGTCTGCAGAGAGTCATCTGAATATTTTTCACATCACTGATACGGATGTCACAACCTGGATAAATACCAAAATGCACCTGCTTGAGGAAAGGATTCTGGACAGCGTATGTAAACTTACACTCGACAGAAAAGTACAAAAGCTGAGCAAGCTCATACTGCATAATGGAGTATTATCCCATAATGGAGTATTACACTCCATTATCCCATAATGGATAATATAACCTGTATAAATTGTCTTAATGTGCATAAAAGAGTGCACCTAGTCCCACTTCCCCAAATACACAAAGTGGACTAGAGCAAAAGAAAAGGGTAACTGTGTAAGACAACTTGCAGCTCAAGAAATTCTAGTAGGAAGCAAATGCTACAGCCAGGTAGGGATATTTGACACCAGGGAGAAGCGTGTTGGAGCACAAAGGAAAGACAGGCTCAAGGGGGTGGAGAACATGGCAGCGGCTGTGCTGTTGGCCAGGCTGTGTGGCGTGGGCTGCCCCACGCAGCCACAGGAGCCCGGCCCGCAGCAGGAGCGGTGCCTGAGAGAGCAAAAGCAACACCATTTAGGTCATAGGTAGTTGTATATCACTGTCCTGACACCATGTTTTAAATCACAACACTGCATTTTCAAACTGGAACACTGAGTCATGAAACAACCAAAACCAGATGTACCCTGTGAAATACTATATAAATGAGGTCAGCGAGCCCTTGAAAGAATAAAGAAAAGAAACATTTAACGCAGAAGGATTCCAGCGTGCCACTTCTATAGGTTGCTAAACAGGAACGCATCTAGAGTAAGCGTCTCTACCTCACTGGGAGTTTCCCAGATAAATAAGTTGGCCACCATTAGCCACCAAGACAAATCACACAACATGACTGGGATTCAGGCTCAAACATCTGCTTCAAAACTCTGACCAGCTGGCTGCCTGGCCTGGGTAGAAAGGACCTTGTGTCCCATATATCCCTTCTGATAGGTGCCACTGTACTCAGCTGAGATTTTCAAGGGTGGGGGTGGAGAGAAGAGTTAATTAGTGCAACTCCCTCAGAAATGCTGCTGAGTATATACATACACAAGGAAGAAAAACAATCTTTAAAAGCTCCCACACCCCAGGGCTTCCATTCAGCTGGTTACAAGTCAGGCAAATCGTCACTTGCTTCCCACCTTTGCCATGCAATCAGACTCTGATGAATGCTAACTCGCTGGGAATTTTATTTTTTTAACCCCAACCTCAGCCCTAACCACACTGTGCGGTTTTCTTACTGATACAAGTCTCTGGAGACTAGAGGCCAGGCTCTCACTCGGGGGCTTCCACTTATTGACTTCTTTTTCACCAGCTATCTGAAAATGCTGCCATCCAAATCCTCACCCATCCCCCTGCCTGCATCGCATTATTCCTCCAATGCCTTTGCTTGGCTCCCTTTCTGCTTCTACATCGAGGTTGAGTTCCTCGTCTTCACCTTCCAGGCTCTACGCAGTTGTATTTGCATTCACATCTCCCAGCCCTGCCTCCTGGCCCCTATGCCCACCCATTCCTTTAATCTGGGTCATCAGTATGACTCTTTCTGCCTGTCCTGGCTCTGCCTTTTCATGCCTCTCTCCACAACATCCAGCAGCCAGCACATAAGAGCCAAAGCTACAGAATGCAAACAGACTGTATTTTAGCAACTCGCATTTGGACTAACATGGTGTTAAATACAGTTTTGCTTTTGGTGTAGGTAGACACCGCTACATCCATAGATGTAGTAGATATATCAAAGGCTAACCTTTGATTTATATAAGTTATCACGATAACAAGCACATTTTTTTAAAGTTTGGACCCCTCTACTCCCTGTATTACATCACAGTCAATATTGTGTTAATTAATATTTTTCTAAAAGGTGTTGCTCTTCTCAAGTAGAAACAAGTTGCTTTAGCTCTTCTCCTTCAAACATCTCATTAAAATCCTTTGATTTAGCCTTAAGATACTCAATTTTCCACATTTTTGGCAGAAAATATGCACACATTTCCTGTTTTAGTGAAGTTCTTATCAAGGTATCGTATCCACCACTTCCCCCAAGTAAAACACATGCAAAATGACAAATTGTCAACCAAGAAATCTTTCCTCCCTATTTTTAACCATCTGACTGAAACATGTTTTTTTCTCTCTTTAGTCTCATACTGATGCAATAAAGTTCCCGTACTTTTGGAAAGAGCAAAGTTGAAGAAACGTGTTTCACAACAGAGCTGCAAGGGATAAGATATGTGGTAACTCTAACATGCTGTGGAGTAGATCTTATAAGGGTTTTAAAGTAGCTGCCAACAAGAATGCTGTGCCACCTATGCACAAACTTCCATTCTTGGTGCAGACAAAGAAGAGTCCACAGAAATAGAGGTTCAAGAGAATAAGGATGTCCTTTGGCCTTTCGCGAAACCAACTGAGGACTCTGTCAACTGCTAAGTGGCTATTCTGAATGCTTCAGTCTCAAGCGCAGGAAACAACTTTCCAAAATAAGTCTGATTTTCATATAGCAAGTCCTGGGCAGATTCTGAAAACCGAGTCTCTTGAAGATGCTTCAGGAAACCCATCCAAGCCCCAAAGCAGTCATTCTTTTTGTTTTACTTTATTTTTAATCTTGTCCAGACTTGAAGAGAAAGAGGTAAAAGACTTTTTCAAAAAACAATCGATGGGAGGAACCTAGTTCCCCTGTGGGTATCTGAAATTTCCCATGGACTAGAAACATAGCCATGTGTAACTATGATCGACTCAAGCCTAGTCTTCACTACTAGGAAACCTATTCACACCTCAAAACCCAGTATCATTTATTTTAGGATAATGCAGGTTAAAGTAGATATTCAGTTATCTGAGGTGATCATTATTCTTAACAAATACAGCGTTACAACCAGGCCTAAAACTCATAAATAGATAGATGGATAGATGGATAATTTAAACTGCTTGTAGTCAGACATACTTGGAGATGATGTTTCGCTAGGTTAGCAGCTTCCATGCATACAAACCTGTGCAAGCATACATAAAAGTAGACGTTTGTGCACATAATTTTGTGTGATCACTACGTACAGGCAAAAGGTAAGAATGCATTTTGGGCATGCATTTGGCTCTCTCCGCGTTTGGAAATGAAGCCTTCATATTAATATTCTCTTTCAAAAATGCTTGAAGATCTCCCTCATAAGCCTTTTCAAATAAACCACACGCTGCTGTATTACAGTGTCCTATTTAGGAAAAGAGCTTCCTTTCCTTCCCTGTTCATAAGTAATCCATATACCCAGGGCCTTATAAAGTATATATTCCGAGCCTCACTATGATGAAAATCGAAACTAGGCAAATACAATTAAGAATCAAAGTATATATCATATAGGAAAACACTATAGAGCAATACACATTTATGCCTTGGTTAAAGCCTTATATTGTTTCTCCTATGGCATATTTTACCTTTCCTTCTGCAACCACGAGGTTTTATTTTTTCTTTGTGAGTTTGCCATTCCGGATAATTTAATAATAAAGATAACTCACCAGGATTCAACTTTCTGTAAAGAATGTGTAAAGCAGCTCACGCTTGGAGAAGGAGTCAAGGTGACTTTAACTATTAGACCAAAATTAAAATATACGTTGCAACTGCAGTAATGCAGGTAGTTAAGCAGAAGCAGCAAGCTCGACTTCTATGATGTTTTCTTTCTCTGAAATAAGAACCTGGTGCTCTATGATCCATTACAGATGGGTTTTTCTCCCTCCACCACACGTGGAAGCTCCTTTCAGATAAAATTTCTTCATAATACAATCACAGCAGGTAGAGTTGTTAAGAAAACAGATTTCTCCTCTAAGATCTCTGACAGATGATCTTGGGTGGGTTTAGCTGCTGTGGTTTTGGATTTTACTGCCTTTATCAGCCATGATGGGCTCTATGTCCGGAGTTACAGAGACAGCAGAACACAATGGGTATAGCACAGCAGATACTGAAACTCATCCTTTGGTACCTTAGCACAAAGTTCACACTAATATACCAGCTCAAAAACTATGGTGTGTGAAACACACAAATGCATTCAGTTCTGCTGCCCCTGCTCTAGGAGCAGTAACCCCCAGCCATAAGATATGGTAATAGCGTTTGAAATCACTGCATCTATATCCACCAATTTGACAGAATTGGAGCCCCTGCAGTCTCATCTCACAGAAGGTGACTGTAAAGCAATTCCAGCAGCTGGTAAAATACTGTGAAGATAAAGACAGGATAACAAAAAAAAAAAAAAAACCACACCACAAAACCTTTAATCTCCAGTCACAAAGGATTGTGGACTATTAGAGACTTTTGAGGGAAAAAATACCGCCAATATCTTTATATCCCTGTTACGGACCCTCCAATGGGTACAAGGAGCAGCTGTATGATACGCTTTTAAGGATATCCCATCCATAGGAACAGGAACATGAGGCTGTTGGGGAAGTGAACGTGCAAAGCAGATGGGCACTTACACAAAAGACTTCATGATGGACGTCTGGGTAAGAAAGGAAGGAAACATGGTACTTTTTGCTCCAGGTTGCTTGCAAAATACAGCTGAATCTCTTTTGTCCCAATCCAACACCTGGACTAGGCTTTAGAACAGGATAAAACACAAATCCTTTCTTCGTTCTTCTGATACATTTCTTTTCTCCAGCCTCTGAAAATCAAGTAGTGGCAATATTGAAACACGCTTTTTGCAGGTAACTGTCATCTCTGCTGCAGCAGGTAAATGAGCATCCTCTTTTAGTGGTCAGTCACTGCAACGTGCATCCAACAAAAGCTACCAACCTGCCCATTTAACTTGAATCGTAAGACTCCTATGTGCCGTGGAAGATAAGCAGACTAGTAAATAAGTATCTGTACATATCCTGTATCCAAAAAAAATTAAAATCTATAGAAGTAAAAAAGATGCATTTAGGGGTCACGTTTATTTAGATCACTCAAATTTCAAGACAGAACGTTACTGTTTCTATGATGCTTTCACCCTGGATTTCATGGATCTTTAGGAAACTCTTGCTAGATGTTGTAAAGTGACATCTTCCATTAACACTATTATTGGAATTCAGGAACTATTATGACTTCTACTTTTTAAGGTGATAAGGTGAGACACAGCTTTTCAAGGACTTAGGCCAGATAAGAGATGCTATAACTGAAAGCAACTGTATGAACAGACCTATGGATTCAGCAGTTACTTTCCAAATGAAGGGTCCAACCATCTCCAACTAAAAAAGATCATCCGTCTGAGATTAAATAGGACTGAAACAAGAAATGACTGCTTTTTGCTATATTTAAATTCACTTTGAAGCTACTTCAGAAGGATAAATGTACTCACTCTACAGATGCAGCTATTTACCTTACTTTGTTCTTCTAACTATGCTCTAACCTCTTTGCTGATTGCACAATCCATTGTCCCATGTCCCCCAAGATCTTATCTTCAACATAGATCATACTGATGAACAAGTCTAAGGATATGAATGAAAAAGGACAAATCTTCATCTTACTTACAGCCTGGAGAAGCTCAATAACTCCTCCAAATTGCTTATTTTGGGCTTCTTCACCACAGAAGACTGATGGACATAGCTATGTAATAAATCTGATTTTCTGTTCAGCTTCCTTCATGACAGATTTGGTTACCAAGAAACCCTTTAACAAACAGACTTAAGTGCACTGAGGTGATTTTACCCAGGCATACGCTGAGAAACAAGCACGCACAAAATGCCTACAGAGCTTGACTACAGAATAACTTGCTCATTTAAGATGTGATCACCGAAATCAAGGCTACTCCTTTCTACCAACGTCAGTGATCATCACAGATTTAACATACCACATTCTGAACCTTTCTTGTCATAATAGCCTGTGTCTTCTTCCTACATGGCACAGGTTTTCATACAGCACAAGGGCTTAAGGCTCCCCTAGAATGATAATCAATGCTCCTCTATTATGTTTATAGCTCTAAGTCTTTTCCTGCTAATGGATGACGTATATTTATGCAGCTGGAGGAAACCTGGATTCAATAACTGCTCCACCACAGACTCACTGTGTGGTGTAGGGTAAGTCACTTAAATCTCTCTGTGCCTTCGTTTTCCAACTGTAAAACAGAATTCTTGATGCCCACCTCTGCAAAGAGCTCTGAATCCTCAGGACGAAAACATACCCTGCTAAATAATATTACCTTGTTAGGAAGCACAGGTGTGTGACCCTGGACACATATGCTAATGTTGATCCATAAATCTGTCAACAGGAGGTGCTGGCAAAACAGATGGTTCACATTCCTTTTTAAACCACCTCTTTGTCCCCAAAGCCCAGGTATGTCAACTAATCATTTTATAACTGGTCAGGGTTTTAATGGGCCAGGAAGTCACAGTGAAGCACAATGCCACCAGCATTATGGCTAAAAACAGAGCTAAGAGGAGTAAAAGACAGACATAGAGGTTTCTTTTACCCTTCTCCTCTGCTCCCTGGCACATAGCAAACACTGTAAGGCTCTGCAGAAAAAGATAAAAGAAAAAGCAGAACCCATCCCCACACATTCCTGTAAGCAGTAAAGCACCAGTGATCATGCCTGAATGCCCATTGATGCTGCGTACATAGAAACAGACACATGTTTTTTAATTACAGGCAATAAAAACCCACAGACACACACCATTTAAAAACCTGATTTAGATGAACAGTTGCATGCTGACCCACAGGGTCAGGAGGATTACAAGCAAATAAAAAGTTCACTTCTAAACATTTATTTTACTTTATTTTATTTACTTAAGAGTTACCTCTATTATTAGGAATTTCACTTCCCCATCTCAATAGCTGAAAACTGAGCACACAAGCATTTTCCTTGAAAATGTTACTGTAGCAACGAGGGCTGTGGCGGGATGGATGCTGCAGGAGGGAGCGCTGGGGCAGGCGGCCGTGCGGGATCGTCTGCCACGCACATTCCCATAAAAGGGATCCCAGGGCCAGAAGACCACATCAAAGCCCCGGAGCTTAGCAGATTTCCCCTTCCCCTCCCCCTGAGTCTTTGAGACGGAGACTTCATACTCCAGAATTTAATATCTTTTTCCTCCCTCCCCCCATCTGCCCCTTTGTCTGCGTCTCTGTTCTCTAAGAGCTAACAGATGTTGATGCCATATAGTTTCAAAGAAAACTTTTGATGCCCACATAACTCATTACAACTAATATATTCCAAGAATGCTTGTAGCTCAGGAAACACTGGGGTGAAAAAACAGAGGAGTGGGGGCAAATGGCTACACTGAATAACCCTTGAGAGAAAATAAATAGTTCACTTCAAAGTCATCAGGGAATTCTTTAACAAGCTCTTTCTTCCGCAAAACACAGAACAAATTCAGCTGAGCCTAGAATTCCCCAAGGAAAAAAATAAAACCAAACCCCATATAAATGGCAAAGCAGAGGGAAGCATCAGAGAGGTCGCCCAGCTCACCCAGCAACAAAGCGCAGCATTCTCAAGGTTCCATATTCCCAAGCAACCTGCACTGTGCCAGGGCACAAAAGCACTGCTGAAAAGCGGAGACTGTCAACAATAACAATACAGAGAGCCCTAAAAAAAGCTAACCCTGTCCCTCTGCACGGAATGAATGCAGCGATGAGATTGCTCAATTCACAGAGCACTTCAATTCAGCCTTACCACGTAGGCAGGAGGACATGTCACGAATGTCACAGTTATGGAGAAGAAACACCGGCTCATTTAGCAAAAGCAGGTGATTGCATTTTTCAGGGCGGGCAGGTCTGCGTCCTTAGCTCTTTTCTAGGGTTACATCTAGGATACGACCCTGCATAAATTTTTCTAGCAGGTCTCCCCCCCTCCCCTGCTGCTCCCGCACACAGCTGCATCCTCCTTTCCTTTTGGTGAGAAGCCCCCCAGGAGTCACCAGGGGCTGGTAGGGAGAAGGGTTGAGAAAAAGGGGGGGAGGGGGAGGGCGAGAATGCGATTACATCAATTTCCACAGCAGGCGGATCAGATTGCATCATTGTACACAACTTGGGGCCCGCTCTTTTATCCCTGATGCAGGCAAATTTCCCATTGAAATCAGTGGGAGACTTGTCTGTGCAAGGACTGCAGAATCGGGCGTTCTGTGATCACAGAATTAGAAAGCCGTAGGAAGCCACACCTGGCAGCACCTCTCTCAGTGGTGCTCTGCCCTCCATCGGGGTATCAAATCAAAACAAACGAAAAATATAACGATGATGTTAAATTCCTTCTCCCCCTCATACACACACTCCTAAAAATCCACCACTGCAGTTATTGTATAAAAGTCTGTATAAAGTTCCTACCAGTGAACTGCAGATTTCACACAAAACAAGTAACAATGAGAAAGGAAGTGGGGAGGGAATCTATCCCACTACACAGTTGTAGCCATCTCTCATCTAATAATTAAAATGTAAGGATTTTTAAGGGTTTTAGACAAACAGGTGTGTTCTCCTGCTTGTTTGGGTTTTTTTCCCAGGGGTTTAGATGGAAGAGGGGGAAAAAAACAAGTCAGCCCTACTTCTGCAGCAGCAACGACGCATGGTCTCTGTTTCAGAACAGTTCAAACACAAACCATAGTACCGTAGCACAATACGCAGAATTATTAGTTTTTCTCTGCTGCTCATTCCCAAGCACTACACTTTGCATCCACTTTCATCTGCATAAAAATTTCCCTTGTAGCAGCTCAAAACTCTCCCCGCTTCAACTGCTGCTACTCTCATGCATACCATCTTCCCAGAATATTCATCCCCCAAACACACTGGTAAACAGCTTAGGCAAACCAGAACCAAAATCTTCTCTCAGATTTGTTCAGGATAAAATGTGGTTCCTCGTAAAATGACTTCTTATTATCTCTCCAGCCCTGCTGTTTGGGGATGGATCATTTCCTCTAGAGAATAACAAGAAAAGCGTCCACAAGCCTTGTGGCTTTGTAAGCAAAATCCATTATTGCTGAGGTCATCCACCACATCGCAGGGTGGCAGGGGACCCAGCAAGAGAACAGACAGCAGAGTGGCTCAGGTAACTCAGATCTAATCCGTGGACATTACTGAGTTCTTAGGGTTAAATGCATGGAATCAGAAGATTTAACATTCTATTCCATAAATTCAAAAGCTTATTAACTCTCCAAATAGCACACCTGTAAGATCTGAGTCCTAAGTTTCCTCAGAACACCCCACGGCATCCAGACTAAGAGGACTATTCAGTGTGCGAAAAGGCTGTGAAGCCCCCCCAGAAGCCGGTGCACCAGCGCCTGTGGTGGCTGCTCTGCGGCAACTCTAGACTCCATCAAACGGCCGGTTCTGAGCTGCTGGGATGCAGCACTCGGGCGAGGAGCCACCTTCGTTTTGCCCGTGATTATCACAACTGTCAAATAGCATATTCCAGTACAGGCTAATTATATGCCCCTCTGTCTCACATATACCAGAACAGAGGAAAAAAAAAAAAAAAAAGAATCCTGAAAAATATGATATAAAATAAAGGGGTGGCCTGATTTTAGTTTCAGCTGAGCCCTATTGTGACAGCAAAATAATTTGTTCTTTAGGATGAAAAAACAGCAAATGATAATTAGAAGAAACAAAACAGAAAAAAACCCCACCCAACATTGTACGCATTACTGACAGTGACTATCAGCAGCAAGAACTGAAGTCTCCCCAGCATAAGAGGAAGCACAACAGCAGCACCACCACCACTGAGGCTTTACATTAAAAAACAATAGGACCACAACCTAAGGTTCCTCTTAAAGCTGGTGATGCTTTGCCTGAATAAAGACTTAGAAATCTGCACCTACAGCAATACTCTTGACTTTATACCATGTTTCTGCTTTTTATACTCAAACAATAACTACAGAGGAGCTGATACATCCAGCTTTTTAGTAAACTTGTTGGACTCTCTCAGCTGTTTCTATATATTGAAAATTTACATTCAATAGACTAAGTTACTTTTGCTGGAATTTGTCAAAGAAAAAACCCAACCTATAGACAAGCCAGAGCACAAAACCTTTCAAGTGTATCTCCTTCAAATGACCTCAGCAGTAGGGGCCCAGCAGTATTGATTGCTCTCGGAAACTCGTAATTCCTTTCCACTCTCAAGCAGACAAATTAAAAGCAATTAAAATTCTTTACATTTTTCACAAACTTTTTTTTTTTTAAACTGTCAAAGTTAGAATTAACATATTTTCAACTGTGTCCCCCTGAACACTAAAGGTCTAGAGAGAAATCTTTCAGACGTGCGTATCTTCCTCAAACAGGACTTATACCCATACACACAGGAACTGTGCTACACACAGGAGAAAAAAACCCAACAATTTCAGTCTGTAACGATGGAGCAGATCCTCATTTTGACACAACTACGACATTCTGGACATGCAAAACTCTGAACATGGGGCCACTGGCATGGTTTTGTCTCCTGAACTGGGCAGAATGATACCCGGAGACATCCAAAGACCCTGGAAGGGTTTTTATGGCTGGTTTTCACCATTTCAGGGAAAATGTTTGGTTTTCTAATTGTACGTGTGTGAACATGTGTCAGAGTACGTTCGTTTGTTCCATTGCAAGGAGAACAGAAACTTTAAGAAAAGAGAGATTCATTTTGCCAAATGTTGTTTCCTCTCAAGAAACACTGATAGAAAAACATTATCCAGTCTCACAGAATACATATGGAGTCCCTTAGCCTGAAATAAAGGAATTTATCTTGCAGTGACAAAGCGAAGCCTGGGTTTCTGAAGCATTATGGGACCTTACATTTCAACACCTTTATTCCCTTGTTCCACTGTTATTGCATTAACAAGTATTACTGTTACCTATTACTCTTTGACAGTATACTCCAGCAGAGACCACTGCCTGTGCCTCCCAGTGCTATGAAGACCCACAACCCTCCCCGGCCCAGGAGGATGCACTCCAAAAGCTATGCGGGGATTTAGTTCTTGGCACCTGCAGGTGCTTGCAGTAGAGAAGAGCCCACCAAGCATTGCCATCTGGAGCAGCTCTCTTGTTCGATTCCTGCGGTGACCAAGCCCAGTGAAAGACGAGCACACAGGTCTTGGGCAACTAAATTGGATCTTTCAGTCCAGGTATCACAAGTGCACAGGTACCCAAAATCAACCCCGAATGCCAGGGACCCATCTCCAGTCACGATATTATGTATGATTTCAGATACAGTGCATGTCTCTGAAAAAAGCTGGCCTTGGCATAAGACTTCACACAGAATGGGAGAGGCCAAAACCAGAACAGTGAGAAGCCAACCAAAACAAGGACACTGGATGTTGTGAAAAGCTGTAAGAACATCATTTCCATGTTCTGAGCACGTCACTAGGGCTAGCAAGTCCTCAGTGTGTTCCCTTTGGAAAGGCACAGCTCCCCTTTAAACAGGTGGCATAGAAAACACGATTCCATGACTAGCACAACACACTGACAAAAGTGGCATCACTTGGGAACAACAGCCACTTTCTGTTCCCATAGAGGGTGGGAGAAAGCTGGAAGAGAAACTTAGGGTACTTCAGTTTCATCACAGGCCCACAAAGTCCTCCTCATGTTGTTGTGACAAGCAAGTGACACAAACTGGAGTTTTGAGTCTTCTCAGCTTACCATCCTGCCGTACTTTCTTTTTCAAACCAACTTAACTCCATCTTTGTGGCGAGGTTTTGTAGTCATTTGCTATGATTTATGACATCTTATTTAAACAGAAAGGCCAGCAGAAATCCTTTACAATGTTTATACAATCTTTAATATTTTCCATGAGGACCAGACACATTTGGGAGGGGGGGAGGAGGGATGACAGCCAAATGCAGATTATATGCAGAGCAGCAGGCCTGACTGACCCCATGCAGCTATTAAAAAGGGACATCAGCATCTTACAATTCACATTTGCCCAGAAAAGTTTTGCCTAGCCTTATGCAAACACTGGAAAGGCATTAAAGGAGGAAGGAAACCTCAGCATTTCCAGTCAGTTTACTTTGCTCTCTTGACTTTACAAAGATTGTTTCCTTAATGTTTCGATTCAAGCCTGTTGATCCATTTAACATGCTCCCGTATGAAAGATGCACAAAGAGGAGTGGTGCAAATAATTATTAAAAGAAAGGGAAATGACAAGGAGACTTTATTACCCCAAGCTACCTTCATTTAAATTTTTAAAATATAAACTAGGAGAAATATTTCATCACAGTCATTACTGGCATCTCAGTTAACATTGCTAATGCCAAATGTTTTTTAATGCTGCTAATTTTTTATTACTTGTATTTAAAGAATGAAAGAAAATTAATGCAAACAGAACAAATCTCCCCTCTCTCGCTAGACACAACTCTTAATTTCAGTCAGAGGAGTCTGTCAGGCAGCCCAGATTGCATCAACAGCTTCATAAGCTCATGACACACCAGCAACATAGCACAAACTGTTGCCCAAGCTGTCCTGGCAAGACATGCAAGCCTTGATTTTGATCCCAGTTTTACCCTAGTTTCACATTTCTGTAACTGCAGTGGAACAAAATCAGAGTGGCTGGAAACAGAATTGTGCCTTCACCTCTTGCCGGAGCATTCAGGACCAACTAATTTTATCCTTAGCTATAGCATCAATATCGATATCAAAGTAGGTATTTTAACTTAAGTTGAAAACTCTTTATATTTCTTCCACAAGAAAAATATTAAGAACCCTGCCCTAGAGAAAGATGAAAGGAGCCAATCTCCCCTTTAAATTACCAAGCAAGCCTGGGCCTTGACTCCTTTTTCAATGGGAAGTCAAAACGTCTGACTTCAATCAGTTTGTATAAACCAGCTTTTGTTTTTCCTTTTACCCAAATGACTCCACTCTTAAGGATTTATTGTAACTGGATTGCTTTTCTACCCAGCAGGGAGCTGTAGCACTAGCAAAGCTGTTCCACACAGTAGGTTTTCCGCTGATTGAATTTCTAGACTTTCAGCTCTTCGGAAATGTTTGCTCTTGTACAAGCTGTCAGAGGGAAATTGTGTGCAGTCGATTTTGTCTCAGCTAAAGCCAAGCGGGGTTCCATATGCAGCCAGCCAATGCGGAATTGAAAGAAGGAGGATCAATCAAATTGCAAAGGAAAAAAAGGTCTCAGCACAAACAAACAAAAAACTCCCCAAAGAAACAAACCACACAAGAAAAAAGGGCAAGGGGAAACAGATGAGAATGAAAAACATTTCTGCAAATAGGTGCACTCAAAAGAACCAGCAACATCCTTTGTTAAAAGGAAAACTTTTATTTTAAAAATCACTAAAATAAGGGCTAGGAGCCATTTGAAGAAGCTGTTCCATTAAACGTGCACAAAGCCAACACCATTCTGTTGCTCCAAGCACAAGCTGCTGTATAAAACCCTCACCCTTCGCAGCAGCCCACCCAGCGGTACCGCCACAGCTGCAGCACCATGGTCCCATCACGTCCCAGCGCAGCATACCTGCCACAGCGAGCGCTGGAGCAGCCAGCCCTCTTACACTGCCTACTGTGCTTCTGCATAACCAGGAACGCATGCTGGGAAGACGTAGGATGCTGTTGCAAAGCTGCCATGCTTGTCGCAGATGGTGGAGGGTGATTTAACAAGATGGATTTTTCAGCCATCACGTTCTCGGTAACTTACAAAGACTATAGAGTCACCTCCACCTCAACTGCGCCATGGCCATTATCTTGCCACGGACGTGGACTAATGGTTCAAATTGCTGTCTGCACTTCACATTTTGTTACTTAGAAATCTGATAAATGACAAGGCCAGAAGTGCACACTGGGGCTGACACAACCAAAGAAATCAGAAGCAGCAAGCAGAGATTAAGACATCTGTATTAAAGATCCCATAAAAGGATCTTAGTATAAGCAACACTTGACTGTGGTCTGGTCTGCAATAGCTCATATTTCTAACTTAACTCAAGGACAAATTTTGGTTCTAACTGCGTTACAGGGAACAGAAATGCTTTTAGGCATGCGCCAATACTTCCAAATGACATAGTAACTCGTGACAGCACAGGGGAGTATCAGACTGGGAGACTCTGCCCTGCCAGCCATGGGTAGACAAGCCCTACAATCTTGAAGTATACCGTAATACGAGCTATTACACCAACTCCAGGCTCACCACCTTGACTCAGAAGTGAGGTGCATTTTGATGACCCCGTGTCAAAAACCTGCGCCACTGGGTTTTTATTTTAAAGAATAATTACAGCTCATGGGTCATTCTTTTTTTGACACACAGTAAAAATCAAAGCCATTCACCAGGGTTTTTCTTTTTAAATTATCAGATTTGACCTGAAAAGACTCCCAAGTCCTCTTACCTTGTACTGTTCAGGACTCACCCTCATGTGTAAGTTTAGTGAGTAGCCGAACGGTGCAGCAGCATCCATACTATTCTCTGTCTGCAAGGACAGTCACTCTACCTGCTAAACGTATAATGGAGAGAAGCACCTTGCAAAAAGGCTTTCTTAGAGCATCCCAAGTGTCTGCAAGAGTGACTGGTGCAGAGTTTCAGTGAAGGTGCAAAAAGTGAACTTTCAGTTTACTGTGCGCTGTCTTTTCTCAGAAGACACTATGCAGTGAGAAAAGATGACATCTATCATGAAACAAATAATAATAATGAGGATTTTTGCCACTCTTCTTCCCCAGTCAGCTGCCTTCTATTAACAGTGGTTTTCTCTCTCAGTTCCCACCTTATTTCACCTGTTAAGTGCAGCTCAGTGATTTTCCTGCTGGGAGTCTGTTCAGACACGCTTTCCCAACTCAGCACACTGACAGCCTGACATTCGTGTTCCTAATCAACAGCGCACCTCGACGAAGTCCCAATGATGAAAGGAAATACCCTGGCTCCAAAGTCTTCTAAAGGGCCGCTTGACTGACAAAGGCATTTGCACCACTATTTCCACCATATTTAATGAACCTCATTACCCAAACAGTCATCTGCTCACACTAGTCACTAAAGAGTTTCCTCATTTTTTCTTTACCTCTCGGGAGGGTACAGTTCCTCTTTGACTGTAAAGAAAAACACTGCAAACAAAAAAGGAAGAAGGCAGAGAGTAAGAAATTCCTCATACACAGGAAGGAAGCACAAGGCTGCAAATGACCCGAAACTTTGATCAGTCTTTCCTATTGATGCTATTAAGATTTACTCCAGCTGTCCCAGCCACTAGTGTTAGCAGTGGACCCGGCCCAGGGCTGTAACCATGTACAATAGCTAAATAAAGTATTGCCTTAAGATAGAAATTCATTCATAAATCCCAACAAAGGTTATTGAAAGGTTATTGCTCTCCAATTAAAGATACACTGGCATTTTGAACTAAATATGGATTTGATTTAGAGGGACACAGAATACAAAATTCAATATTGCAAATGCATAACCTTCAGTGTTCCACAGGAAAAGCAGAACAAAGATTAGCCAGTTCTCCCCACACAGACAAACAAGCTTAGATTGCCTGAAAGATTTCTTATCTCATTATTGATTTCAATCGAATCTTCTATCATGTAATTCAGTTTGTGGGCACAGGGTTATACTAAGTGCAAAGAATTATTCTGGAGCTGACAGATGCAACTGAAGCAAGGTAGGCACAGCTCCAACACAGCTTCTCACCAACACTTATCTCTAACCAATTTCTTCATTTCTTACATATATTCCACTTTCAGGTCCTAAAAAACAGAGGACAACAATATTTGAACTGCCTGTCAAAGTTAGTGTTCTTCACCATCACCAGCCTTAGAGTTTTGCTCTAAGTTTTGCTCTATTTACCTGCTTTGGATGAAAGCTTGCCCTCCTCTCCCTCTTATAAAAGAGGAATTTATGAGAGGGAGAGAGAGGAAAAGACAAATGACTGAGTGGAGCAAGAAGACATTTGGGGGACTTTGGAAAAAGCGGAGCACGGCTTGGAACCTTGCTGCTCACCTCCCCACTCTCCCAGCTGAGCCACCAATAATCTTACCCTAAGAGCTCACCTATACACTGCACTGGAAAGTACATACCTTCCTCAAAATGCTACAACAGAAGTTTGAACGTCCGAGTCACTCTACTCCAATGTGCGTAATTATACAAAATACACATTGTGGATTTGCTTCTTCTCCCATTTAAGTAAACAGAAGTTTTGCCATGGATTTTAATGGAAGGAGACCTTATTTCCATTGCATAGCATAGGCCATCTGCAGACTAACCGTATGTCTCATCTGGCAGGTCTCACTTTAGCCTACAATTGTCTTTCATCCAAAACAAACTGCTGTCAATCTGCCTTTATTTGCTTTAATAATTATTTACCTTACAGTTATTACCAGAAACTGCTAACAGACTTCTTTTGAGGGAGCAAAGCAATTTCACACAGAACCAGGATGGTGACAACAATGGAAGAAGATAAAGTAAGAAAGCTAGAGGAAGATTTTTTTATATATATTTAATTTAAAAAAAAAANNNNAAAAAAAAAAAAAAAACAAGCAAAAAAAACAACACACAAAAGATACTGATGTTGGGAGAAGTTAGAGGCAAGGCATAGCAACACAAGACGACTGGAAAACAGATGCAGAGAAGAAGAAATTAAAGTAACGGAAACCTTTGCACAAACACTAAAGGTTACTGAAACAAACAGTTCTTTCGAAACCAATGTGACTTCTTAAATGAGTAAGTTTTACAGCATTCTAAAATGAATGCTTAAAAACAATGGAAAAAGATACAAGGTATCTGTAACAGAATAACAGTGCATAAAATATTGAATCACACTAATACTAATGTTAATTATCCCTCATTAAAAATAAACTTCAAAGTGGGACAAGAAACCTGAATGGTAATATAGGCAAGATTTAAGAGTGATGATAGAAACTAGGCTAAGGTATATACTAGAATATGCACTGAAAAGGGAGTAATTAGAAAGACTGAAACAAAAACAACGCAAAGAAGCAAGGGCTACAGCAGGAAAGAAAATGGGATGGGTGTAGACAAAGAACATGCCCATGTCTTTATCCCCTGCCTATTCAGAGCCACAGCCCACAAACGTTTAACACCTGATGAAAAGACTGAAGCCATGGCCATTGCAGTGAATTTCAGTGACCTGGGTCTAACTCTTAAAGGCATTCCTAGGTTTGGAGTTGCAAGGGCTTCTCTTGTGAATAAGCACACGCGTATGTGCGTCTGCAGGATTTAGTCATTAACTCACAGCCCTTTCAGGGTTGCATTTTTCTCACAATGTGTCTCCAGCAGCCACAGCCTTGTCCAAGTGAGAAGGAATTGCTAGTGTGTGACAAAATGGGATGCAATGCAGAGACAGATACCCAGTGGAGACTGGGATTTCCGAGAAATTATGGACAAATTCTACTGCTTACCTGACAGAAATGGGATGGGCTGCTGGCTGACACTTCAGAAAACACCAAGAACACTGCCCCAGTGAGAAAACTTCCTTTAACATGTAAATGAACTCTCCTCGGATCATGCATATGTAAAATGAAGTTGGGTATCAACACTTAACATATACATAGAGCTGCCCTGAAAAAAAAATAAATCCAAACTTCAAAAGAAAACTGGGTATGAACAAGATAATTCTGTGGATGTCCTTCAGTGAAGCTCTTCTACAACTCTATACTACTGAAAAAAAAGTCCATCTTAACAAGTTTCTGCTGAAGCAGTGTGGGCAGCTGACAGTGCAGCACCTCACTCGCCACCAAGCTTCCCTGTGCCACCGTGTCCGTGCTATCTAAGCAACCATTTTAAAGCAATCCTCGAAGTTTCTACGTGAGCTGCTCTTACATCAGTGTGTATAGTACAGACACCCCCCTCAAATGTGTTGTAGGGGGCAGAGAGGAGTAACCGTCTCTAATGACATTGCTCAGAGGCAATAATCTGTAACAGGGATGCTAAAAAACAATGAAACAAAACCCTGAGGGGTCAGAAAAGCGCACAGAGATAGGTTAGCAAAACACACATTGTGATGGGAGTAAAGGCCCTGGAAGTTACACTAAGTTTATAGAAAAATGCAATGTTCAAATGTCCACGGTAAACCTTACATGTACAGTTTTCCCAGGGCATCCAGGGCCAAAGCAGAAGCCCCAGCAGCTTGAGTTAGAGGACAGAGTCCCTAAAAAGTCACCTGCTGCAGACTCGTAGGTTCCACAAACAAGGCACAGATGGGTTCACAGTGCACAGGAACAGAACTTTACGCAACTTTCTGGTCCATTTGAATTGATGAATATTGTAGACTCAAATATTGGAAGGAAGCCTAGGAGGAGAGCGCCTGTTAACATGGGACAAGCCTTTGCCTTCAGGAAACATGAACACAACCTGCCTTAGCCCCATCCCTGAAGGTGTTCAAGGGCGGGCTGGACGGGGCTTTGAGCAGCCTGGAGTAGTAGGAGGTGTCCCTGCCCAGGGCAGGGGGTTGGAACTAGATGACCTTTAAGGTCCCTTCCAACCCAAACCATTCTGTGATTCTATAAAACACAGTGGCTGTGATAGTTTTAGCACACCAGTTCAAAAATTGGTAGTCTCTGCCCTAGGATGGAGTGAGGTGTTTCACGTAGGCTGGCAATATATGGATTTCACACTGGAGTCTAAGGTATTCTCCATTTGCTCACACTGTACTACTAAGAGACCATTTTATGTCATGTTTCTCTGCTCTTATGGCAAATAATTATGCATATCCAATATTTACCAATTGCAGTGTGGTGGCAGAATTCCTGTTAACAGCTTAATTTTGTGAATCTCTTACACAATGCCGGCAAAGCAAATTTCGCAGCTGCTGAGCTTGTTATTGATCAGGTACCCCTTTGCATCCTGACTGAATCCAAAATGTGCCCAATAAAGCTCTGTTTATTTTAGCTAGGGATATTTCCATAGGCCTGTTTTGATGGGCAGAGCTCCTTCTCCTCCGCTTCGGTGTCTTTTCCATTTAAGAGCAACAAACTTAAAAGATTTAAAAATAAATAAATAAATGGAACAGGAAAACTAGCATAGCTTCAAGATCTCACTTTCTGGATAGAATTTAGGACAACAGGCGATACTAACAAATACAATTTGTACCAGACTTTAAAGCCTACGTGCTCAAGCCAATGATCACACACATACACAAATTCATGCTGTGAATTCTATTATAAGCTTGCTGGAGATAATACACAAAAGCTTGTTTAGAGACATCTTGCTCTTTTTTTTTTTCCTAATGTATTATCACTGTATTTATTTTTGTTATGCCCTTGCACATAGAGCCTTAGCTCTCCGCTTACAACGCGCATTCTGCTCTTCTCACCGAAGCGGGAGTGGAAGCGGGGAGAACACAAGTTTCCTAATTATACACCGAGCAAGTCACCGCACTGGGACGTTTAGAAGCAGTCGTGCAGCCCTCTGTGATCAGGGCTGCATTTAAGCCTTCTGATAACAGACCGGGTCAGGTAGGTGCGTCACTCTGGACATATTAAAGTGTACTGACAGAAGACAGTAGCTCCTTTGAAGAGAGTTTGTGCGCGCAGAGGTAACAAGGCTAGCTGTGTAGCTTGGTACAGGCAGCTGGCAGGAGCTCCCCCCCCCCCGCCCCCAGCCTGCTTGAGGGAGGGAAGAGCATAACGCAGCCAAGGAAAGAACACGGTTCAAAGGCCCAAGCCTGACAGTAAATAATAAAAGAAAAGGAAAAATAAGAACAAAGAAATGTTAAACTGCCTTGTCTGTTTCTCAGTTTACACAACTGTAAACAAATGCAGAGGTTTATTAGTTTATAATGCTTTCTGCGGTCATGTAACTCAAATGTGAGCTTTGATTTAAGAAATGGAATTTGGCAAGAAAGGAGTTTCAAGGCAACCTACTCACTTTCCCATTAAGAAGATTAAAAAAGAATTCAAAATATTTAACTTTGAGTAATAAGGCCTGTACTTGTGTAGCAACTAATCTTGTGCTCATGCACATCCCAATTCGGTACTGCACTTGCTTACCTTTAAGCATCCAAGTAATCTCACTGACTTCCTGCATACTTCAGCACGCGCTGAGTGCTTTGCTGAAATGGGGCCACGATCAGATTTAAACAGTGTCCCTTAATGAGGATTTACACGTTCAAATAAAAGGTCTCCAGAAAAGCCGCTCAGCCTGCAAAACTCTAGCCATCCATGTTAACCAGCAACTTCTTATCTAACTTTGCCTTTAAATAGAGCTGTCTTACAAGGAAGGAATCCACAAAAGAGTTTAACAGGACATTTCAAGTTCAGCTAAATGTGGGAAAAATCAGGGCCTGGACTCTTAACCGTATCTGGACTCGCTGTGCCAACATGTAGAAGGCTGCAGCATATAATCCCTTGGTACACTGCAGCCACTTGTGCATTCAGCCTGAACTCTGAACGTGCTGTCTTACTTTTCTAATCCAACAGGCAACATCCGTATTTTCTGGCCAAATTCTTTTCAGCTACGATCTTTTCCAGATTTCAGTCGTTACTTGCATGCAAAAGGAGTTGAATTCAAACTTTTACCCTACAATAGGCTTTAATTGCATACACCACATACTTTTAAACACTAATCATTCTCATGAGCAGTAACTGAGAAATAACCGTACTTTGCTTTGAAAATACAGGATATAGTTAGGAATAAAGGAAAAAGTCACTGAAGAAATACCACCCAGTTCCTTATCTGCTGCTCAAAGAGAAGGCCAGTATTTTACACTGAAAAAATCCATGATTTCCTTTAAAGCAGGTTTAGGTCTTGGTCACAATTACGATTATTCTTTTACTGCTTTAACAATGTATCTCCCTCTTGCAGGCACTATTGCAGAAAAAAATCTTTAGTCGGCAATAAATTACCCTAAAGAACAGATTACGTTATCCCGCATCCATTTACCTGTTTAGAAAAATACATGGAAAGCCACAGAAGCTTCAGCTTTTGTAGCCAGTAGAGACCTAACGCTTGCCAACAGCAAGAGGGGAGGATTTTGGCAGAGCTGGTACCTCTCTCCCTGCTGGGGTGGCTGCTCCGGCCTGACAACCCCCAGCCACACAGGACATGGCTTCTCTGCAGAAGACAGCTCTGCGGGATTTACATGGGAGGCTTGGTTTTAAACTGAGTTAGAATGCAAAAAGCCATGCGGACATTTGTTTTGTGCCTTTTATTTTTATTTGGCTTAATTGATTCAGAGTCATTTTAAGCCAAACAGAAAAAATAAGATAGTTAAAATCCTTAATGCCCACAATGGAGGCTTCACCATTCAATTCAAACTAAAGTCGCAGTTTATTTAAACTAAAGTTGTGCCACTCTTGTGTGTGGACAAGGCCAAAGCTAATCAGGTGTTGTCTCACCACAATCCCAGCAAACAATCCGAGCGGAGATAATGGAAGGCTCTGCTTCCCGCCACTGCAATTAGCAGCGAGCAAGGGAGGCTGTGCCAGGCCAGAGCTCTCCCAGCAGCAATTTGGGCTGTAGAGGGCAGAGGGTGAGCGGCTCGCTGCGAGACGGGGCTGGCAAATCTATTTCTGCACCAAAGAAACAATCCCCTCAACATCCCTCCAGTGTGTTGTCGAACCTGACCTGTGTGAAATTTGAGAATGGATATAAATCAAAGGGAGAAAAAGTAATAAAAAGCTCCCGGCAGACTTGATGACATGTTGATAATGTTCTCGTCCTGGAGTCAGGGTGACACCAGCCCAAAGATGATATATAGAACTAAGCCCACATACCGACGATTTACTGGCCTAACGACAGTTTTCATTGATCAGAGGCCAACAATTACTGGATTCCTTCCCACTGCCTATTTCAGTATCAGGCTCTGGCGTACAATCAAAACACTAGCCCTGCTTCTCCACAGTTCATGTGCCAACTTTGCAGTGGATGCTCAAGCCAACCAAGAATGATATGCAAATCTGGCAGGTGTTTGGGGCATACCACTGCTGCTCAAAAGCCCAACCATAAAAAAGGAAACAGCAGAAAGGCGAGGGCAGTCCCTATCTGCTGCAGAAAGGCTGCAGGCTCTGTACAGTACACAGTAAACAGGTCCCAGAAACAGGAGACATGGCTTTCAGGCAGCAACAGAAAAGCTCAATTATTTTTGCTCGCTATAAACAAAGCACACTCTTTTATATCCCCTCCAGATTGTCTAAAGGCCCCTCTTGCCACCAAAGCTTATTTCAAAAAGAACAAGAACTCACAAACCAATAGAGCAACTGGTGCTGGTACCAATCACATAACGTTCCTTTCTTTTTTGTTTTGCTTTGTGTCTTCAAGTAGGGAACCAGTAGAAAAAGATTTCCTTCCCAAGTGTATGGAAAATGGATGTGTCAAACTGAATTAATATCTGCAATGGCACATTCAAATGGCCATGATTAAGCTGCTGGAACGAGATGAATCAATGTGAGAAAGGTGCTGGCAAAGAAATATTTTTCCAGTATATTACTGTCTCTTACAGACAGGCAACTGCATGTAATTTGTCTTGGTCTATCAGGATTTACCTATCTGTTCCACAGTCAGCACAGGGCAATGCTGCAAATTTTCAAAAGCTTCTATCCACCTTCTTTGGGACCCAAAGAGAAGTTGGGAAAAGCTCCAAGAAAATAAACAACTCCTGTTAAATGAAGTAATTAATAGATTCCTTACTGTAAACTCATGAGATATACACATTTAGAAATTACACAGGAGCACGGACTACACAAAGACTGATACAACAGTAGCTTTGTAAAACACTTAAAACTAGCGATGCCACTAAATACTTTCCTTCTCTTCACCTTCTGTCCCTGTATTTCTGTTAATCTTTCTCTTACATCTGATTAAGCCAAGTTTTTCAGCAGAAACAAAAGTAGCTGAAGAGTTCAGAAATACTGCTTTTAAGAACACAGAGGATAGAAAATATCTTCTTAAGACCAGTTGTCATTTGAAAAAAAATGACTTTCTGCGATTTCATGAGACTTCAGAGTTGGGTGACTACTTTCAAGGGCAAAGAGGCAGAAGGACAATGTGGTTTTGAAGAAACTCAAAAGGCTGGATTTTTTTGTTGTTTTAAATAATATCTGTGTAACAACAAAGCCATCATTAGAAATACCGTCAATGTTTTGGGAGAATACCAACCACCCAGGCCAGCTTGAAATTTGCAAACTTCCAACCACATGTTCTTTTCTTAAAAAAGATTAATATAATACTTAAAATACTTAACCCTGTTCCACAAAAGGAAGAAAGGATGTAACTGTAAAGGAAAAATGGGGAGATTGACCATCCAGAAGATGCTACGGGCATATACTCTGAAAAGAAAGGGAGTTTTCCTCTCTTCAGGCTTCCCAACAGAAAAACTTTTAACAAGAGGGCCCACGGGGTTCAAACACAAGTAGATTTTTACAGAGAGAGTATTAACTTCTATATAAACATACTGCACAAAGGAAGAGCACCTGAAAGTACATGAGATCAACAGTCTTTACGTGCTCCCCCATGCAGTACTGGCTGTACAGCTCTTCCTTGCCGCCTCTATTTCAAACTTCACTTAATATGGCATTTTAGCTTCCGTGTCTATTTACTCTTGAAATGTGGCCGGCCAGTAACAATAATTGCTTGCACTGCCTACATGCCCTGGCGATGAGCTGGAACCCCTCGCACTAAGCACTGAACTAACACTTAAACCAGCCTGTGAGTGCTGAGCAGGCTCCTGGCTGTCCTGTGTGCAAACAACTCCGCCTCATCCCAGGCAAAAAGCATTCCCCCAGGGATCAGCACCACCCTGCCTTCACTGCATTGGAGTATCTCAGATGGGAGCAGCTCTACATGAGGTTCTCTAGAGACAAGACGCTGCTGGGGCAGCACAAGCACTAAAAATACACACATTTTTTGCCTAATGCAGACAGACTGTTGGGATGCATTTCTCTGTATTTTCCATACTAAAGGAATAAATAGAGAATGGACAAAATGGCAGCAGAGCCTGGGGAATATGCTTTTGTTTTCCTTCCTAAGAAAGGGGCAAGAATTATTTGATGGGTCCCCATGGAATATGTACTTCTTTCAGACACTTCTCCACTCACTTGTAGTACTCGTCTGGAATCTAAGCCTTTCCTGCAACAGCTGAAACCATCCATCTTTAGCAACAATGTTGATACAACAAAATTAGCTCCGTATCTCTTTTTTTTTTTTGTTTCCTAGAGAGGCATTAGTGCAACAGCAGTATTTCTGTGTGGAGGAGAAGGGGACATTGGTAAACGCTTTCCATCAGCAACTGATACAAAGGAAATTAAAGCAAAGAAATCTTGACTCTCAGCCCCACCTGAAAGGTTGGATCTGCCTGCATCACACATCCACAGGGAGGAAATACAGGACAGAGCTTACTGAGAAGAGTACCACCTTTGTGTTACGTGTGTTTGAGCAATGCTCAGCATATTTTGACCATGTATACAGAGACCATAGAAGGTTTTTCAGAGTATCTTTTCCCCCACCCTTTCGTATCAGTGTTCTTTCCTTTTGCTAGTATTTAGACAGTCTGGTGTTCATCAGCATGCCCTCCTGGTCAGGCAGGCATCTGTTTCAGCTTCAAGTGGTCTGTGGGGAAAAAAAGCTCTTAAGTTCAAAGAGGCCAAATTATTACGTGAAGAGGGTCCCCAAATCAGAACATCTGTATGCAGTAAATAGGTGTGTTTCTAAATATCAGGTTTTTGCAGAAAAGATGAAATAATCTACAAATACAAAGGTGAAAGATTTATTCATATCATGTACTTCAAATACTAAGCCTACCAATCAAGGTTAAAACGTTCCTTTTCAGATATGACTCTTTCCCAAGGAACCTGCTTTATAATTAGGAGTACATGGTAACCATATGCTGTTCACTATACACTGAATGCAATGATAAGGTCAAATGACACTATAACGACATATTTTTATATCTGTACGGAGATAATATCATGGTAAATAATCAACCTTCTCTTCCTCAGTTGCTGGAGCTGCCGTACTCCCAGAGGTGCACTGTTTCTGACAGATTTTCAGGGCCTCATATGTTTGATTTATTTGCTGTGTTTGATTGATCTTTGATGAATCTGAATTATGACAGTGGTCCACTGTACTGCATTGTGTGTCAAAATCTGGTGCACACTAAGTTTACTTTACACCTTTAGTGACATATCAAGGATTTATAAATTTCTCCCAAGCAGCAGAAGACTATTTGATGCTGTTCCAAACTGTCCTGGACGCTTAGTGCTCACACTTCTGAAATGTAAGCGTACTGTGGCAGCAACAAGAAGCTCTAGTGTTGCCTGCAGACAACACTGCAGATATTAGGACATTACACTCAGCAGTACTCTGCCCAAAATTGGAAAGTTAGATTAACTTTTCAGTCTGGCAAAGGAAGTTTATATTGATCATGCAGATCAAAAATTCCACAACAGTATTCTTCCTCCCCTTCAGTTAAAGCTTTTTTTTTGGCTGATGCAAGCGAAACTTTTCAGACTTTATTTCTGAGAATGGATTACTGAAAGTGTGTGGAGTAAAAGCACTCCAAAAACTATTTGTCAGCCTTCAGAATTTGTTCCTGTATCTTTACTTTGGCTAGTCTCGCTTCTTTCTCCTCTTACCCACCGTTTCTCATTTCAGATCTTAGCCTTTTCACTGGACTAGCTTCTCCTTTTTTGGACAGTTGGTGCCTTGTGTTTCTGTACAGAAGTCAACATACTTCAAAACCTTCCAACCTGCCAAATCTCACAGACTTAAAACACATGCCTAAACTGAGGAACACAAGAAATAAAATTGTGGAATTAAACTTCAGTTTAAGTAATTCACGAGTCCAGCTCCTTTAACTTCACCTTCATCAGCTCTTTCAGCTGATGCCAGTAATTTATAGTAATGCAAATGAGACAAAAAATAGGTCTGTGTGGAATGGTAGTAAATATAAAACTAAAATGAAGGACAGCTGAAACATGGAGTCAAGGTGCACTGTGCAATTAGGATCACTTAATTTTCTCATTATTTCACTAAGAGAAGGTTGCACACACGGCTGATCTCTGCAAGGAGCTATGAAGTAAAAAGCAATTTTCAAGTATTTCTGCTCAGTCCAAGTAATAACTGAGTAAAAGGTGTATAAAAACCTTCTTGCTTACAACTTGACAACATCTGACAGAGCATGTTTCTCTATACGGCTATATTGAAAAAGTAAAAATCAAAGCAATTCTCCTCTTACTAAGATCCCATGTCACCAGACAGCACAGCTGGGAGATCTTCTGGATCCGCTGCACCCTACCTGCCCAAATGGAATTTCTTCCCTTTATTAATCTCCCCAGCAAGTGGTGGGGCTGCCCCTATATTTAGCCAGCTCATGCAGGACTGGCTCCCGCTGTCTTCAAAAGGCGTATCAGGTGCTGATGCCTATTTTTAAACAGGACATCTAAACTTCCCAAGTGTGGTGACCCGTGAGTTTGGACATTCTGCTTTTAATCAAGTGAGTTAATTAACTACAGGGCTCTAAAGGAAAAAAAGGCATCAAAGAGGAAGACCAGGCTACAATAAAGCAGCTCGAGATCTGAGTGATAGGAGCTCCTCCTACTTCAAGCACAAGTATTCTGGGAAGGAATGCCCTCCCCCCCGCCCCTTACCTATACCACTTCTTCCTTCCTGTGAGGGGCTGACAGCATCTTTTGTTCAAGAAAGTCTCAATCACTGGTATTACTCACTCTCAAGTGAAAAGTCTTTCAGCAGACAAAAATCTTGTCCCTAAATACCATGCCATTGGGAACATACTAAGAAAATACTGAAATCCATGACTGAAGGTAAGTACAAGCACCTTTACAGACATTAACGGAACCTCGTAAAAGAAGTATGACAACTAGCTATGGTAGTGAGCAGTGATGGCAGATGATAGGATGGTACAGGACACAATGGGGGCTGAAAAAGTTTAAAGGTATTTTCAAGACAGATAAAGCATGGCACGCAGAAGTTAGAGCTTGAGAGGACCCATCAAAGAACCCAGGACTTCTTATAACCTCACCTACTTCGTAACCATTGGCCAATAATCCTTCCAAAGTAGAGTGACAGGGTTATTGTTCCCTATACTAGTTAAACGTATGGTGAAAAAGAAGTTCAATATTTTGAACCACTCTGGAAAAAGATGTATAGCTTAAAGTTGTCCAAGTTATTTACACACACACACTTCTTCCTACTGGCGCACATCTCACCTCTAACATAACGGACCTGTTACTCTGACCTGTGCTGCTGGGGAAAAGGCAAGGATTTTCTCAGTCTGTTCAATGTAAAAAGCAGATACAAAGAGATACGGGCTAAGCTGTAGTCCTAGCAGAGGGCTGAGACGTACTGAGAGCGCTTATCCAATGCTGTGACACACAGGCAAACACTGCAGACACACACAACGAGATGATCAATGGACAACCCCCCCCTATCTGTAGAGGAGATGCACCCACTGTTGATAGTGGGTGTCATGTTCTGGTTCTGCAAAGATAAGTCCTTTAGTCTCTGTTTTCTCTCTCTCTGACACATGCACACACAAACATACTCTCCCTTAACACCCACACTTAACAAAGTGCAACAGAGGCCAAGCTTTGCAGTCAAAGGTCCCCAAATCTACCCCTTTTCAGATACGTAAGATTAATGCTTGCGTGTCGCTGCTGACATTCCAATTTGCTCTCCAGCTTAATGGCCTTCCTTAAAGCAGCAATGAATAAAGATAGGACAGTCGGCAGCTTTCCTTTCTCCCTCTTTGTGTCATCTGCTCTTCTTTTATACATATACATAACCGATACATACTGTCTCCCAGATTTTTATTGCAGTGTTTCTTTTGGTAAGTTTCTTCCGTCTCAGTCACTGAACATGGTTGGGTTTTTTGTTTTCCCTGAGCAAGGTGACAGTTTTGGACACAGCAGTGACTTCCAGCACACACAGTGGACATGAGCCTATTCAGGGAAACCTGATACATCTCCTCTGGTTAAAATAGCACAACTAACTGTAAAATTTCAAAGCAGCTAGACACTGAGCAGCTAATCCTACCTTACTTACCTCCTGCTATACATTCAAAAATAACAACGTTCTCAATGCTATAAGAAAATTCTCACCCATGGTCTATCTATACCAGTACCACCCAGAGAAGCCAGCCAGAGGCGAGGTCTCATTCTGCTCTGTGGAACGCAAACAGCAAAATAGACATCCCTGCTCACGTGGCTTACCAGAAACAGTCACCAGTGTTAAAACTGACCTCACTTAAGTTCCTGTTTCTTTCCACTGATGAATGCAGATAGCATGACTAGCTCAGATGTCAACATTTACCTTGTAGACATCTAAAGTTAGCCGAGATGAACTGAGCTCAAGACATAACAAGAAGTACCGAGTACTAACAGAGTGCCACAGCAGTTGTGTCGAGGGGTGCTAGCAGGACAAAGGGTAACCGTAAATTAAATGCAGATTCTGCATGCGACTAGTATAAAATCTGGAAGTCTTCCTATGCTCATTTTGTTTAAATAAGATCACAAAACCATTACCAAATTAGTAATGAACTTCCTACTTGTAAAAGGTGGAAGTCTTAGAATAAAGACAACTGTGGCGATTTATCTGAGTAGGTACTGCAGGTTTTGACCCCAACTTTACGGAGTTGAGCATTTGAAACTCTTTCAGCTTAGTTGTAATTTACAAAATTCTTGATAGCTCAAGTCATTAACGAATCCAGAATAATTTTCTGCATTGTGTCACAGGCAGCACATTCGTCTTTATTATTCATTGTTATAGACAATACTCATTGCCTCTAGTACCTTCTTTTTTAGCGCTCTGCTGGTTTTCCCACTTATTTTCATTCCTGAACTCTAATGGTAGCTTTGCAGGCAAATCGCAGCATTACTTTCATTACTGCTTAACTCAGCACGCTTATTTGCTTAAAAAAATACTCATAATATCCCCATTGCAATGAGGTCTGATTCTCCCAGACAGCTTTTACTGGTATTATTGTATGTTTAGTTTTGTTTAATAGTCTAGTCCTAAGGTACAAGTCATCAACTCATTTTGGTCAGCCTCATTTCTGAGCAATCAAGTCAGCTATTTAAACAATATGTTTCCACTTCTCGTCTGCAAGGTAAATGATTTCATTGGGAAGCAGAGCATAGTTAGCAGCATCTGCTGTGGTTACATTAAAGGCAGGAGTCAAATTATCTCTCCCTGGTTTGCAACCATTGAGCAATTTTTTTGAACTAACAAGATGCCTGAAAAATTGTTAGGTAGTTTAGGAAGCAAAATCTTTAATTAAAGCAAAAAAGGAAAACCAGCTCTCACCCTTATTTGGTTAGAGGTACACTCAGGCACTACATGTTTTCTGGCACACCCTGGACTCGCAGTCAGATGACAGAGTTCAGAGCCTGGGCCACCGTTATCCATATGCCTGAAAAACTAGACACAGCCAGCCAGATTTTTACATACATCCCTCAAACCGACTTGAGCAGTCATTCATACCTGTCACACAGGAAGGATTATCAAATCTTGAACTTTAAAATGAGGGTGAACTCACACACATCTGGGAACCTGTAGAACTCTTGCTTTTACAACCTAATTTTCTTCTGGCTAACAGCTCTTCGCAACACTCCTGATACTCATTCATGGATTGAGTTAAAGGAGAACAGTTGCCTTCATCAAACTTAGTCATAGGAGAAGGCTGTAACACACAAGTCTACACCCCCATTCAGCAAAGTATCTTCCTCAATGAAAATTCATAAAAAATGCAATTAATTCATTTTATAATCTACTTTTTTTTAAAATCAACCTGTGTATGCTTTTGCATTTCTGTTTTGAGTTTTCCTTTCATTGTGTCAATCATGGAAGCAATCAGATGTTCTCATCAAAAATTAATAAGCTCAACAACATATATGATAAAGGCAAGTTCTGGAAAACACAAAAAAAGATATTTTTTTTAAATGTATTTAGAAAATGTTGGACACATTCGTATACAAATACCAAATTCAAGGGAAACTGAAGTTGCAAAGGAACATCTCCAAGTGGATAAATCCTGAGCTCTCCGCTCAGGTGTCACGCAGGATACGGACTCTTGGAAGACATTGCTCTTAGGATAAATCTGTGGCCTTTTCCACTGGTAGTTACAATTCTGCCATGTGATATCAAATGGTATATGAGCAGATTTGGACAGACAGCCCTAGTCAAACCTTAGGAAAGTGAGAACGGGTTTTTAAGCAAGGGCCAGATTGTATTTGGTTAGCAGGTTTTTAAAAGCATGTATGTAAAAGGATACTGCTGCAAAGGAAGTAGCCCAGCTTCAACTCCCATTAACCCTTGACAGGTATGACTTAAAGCTGAAATCTCACACCTTCCCTGCTTTAGCTCTAAGTGCTCTGATATGTACATAGATAATTCTCAAATTCCCAGGGTTTACAGTTCCCAGCTCCATCTAATGAAGAAACTTCCTCGCAGTGTTTATTTTTCGAACACACTAGCAAGCCTTCCTGTCCCTTAAGCCTCTGAATGCCCATTTCAGCAGGCTACCAGTTCACGTCACACTGTAATGAGCGTGAAATCTAACTATAAACCACACTTGGCCAAATTCGTATTAACAGAGACAGGGGAAGTAAGACAGGCATAAGGGAAACCCAGTTCACAGCTGTGAAGATCATAACTAAAGCGCTACATACAAGAACAAGATTACATTTCCTATCAATTCCAGAGGGATTAAATCATCAAAATAGTTCTGGTAAGGAGGACAGTTAATTCCATTAAACAAATCTGATATATACAAAAGGGAGTCTATTTCCTCTAAACTGAACAGAGCATATAAGAGATTCAAGAATGTCTTTCATGGCTAAGACAACAGAGAAATTTATGACCATAGAAATGCAGTTGATTACACAATTAAGCAAACTTTGAAAATATCAGTTGCATTTTGGAAGTGTCTAAAAATCCAAATAATATTCAAACTCTAAATACAAGTGGAAGATACATCATGCCACACACAGTCTTAATAGTTGAGAGACATAAATACAGGAGTGGAAAAGAGATCCAAAAGAAGTGAAACTACTTATTCCCAGTCGCATAAGGGTTCAATAGAAGACTGAAAATAGCGTGGAAGTCCCTCTATCCCATCTCCTCAATGGTGACCCTGAGGCTGTATATAATTACAGAAGTACGATAAGATGTTCCATATAGTACTCGCTTTGTCACCCTCCTTGTATGGACACTGACACAATGCCAGGCAGTTTTAGCATTATTCAAAGAAAAATTAAACTTTTATTCTTTCCCATATCTCTATATTGGATATTTTATGCATATGAAGAAGAGAGAGAAAAGGCAGACTCAGGCCTAGCTTTGGTGGTGCTGGAGCAGAAATCTCTTATGGTATAACTTTGCTCTAGGACACAGAAGAAATTCTGCCGTTTTTCAGAGAGCAGAGATGTGGACATAGATGAACATGGAAAGAAAGCGCAGACATGGAAGAGGAAGTGAAAAAGGAATGTCCAAGACAGGCTGAGGCTAGAGGCTGAGTTGGAAAAAAGAAGAATTAGAAAAAGTGGGGAGAGGTAGGAAAGGGAAATACCAGTTCAAAGACCTAATATAGCTGAACAAAGTACTAGCCCATGGCTTTAGGAGAACTTCTCTTCTTATAATACTAGGCTCCCAAGACAACTTCAGCAAGGTGTTTTCTTTTCTGTGGCACATTTTTCAATGATATGCCAGTAACATCAGGTTACTGTAAGAAACAGCTCTGCACTGAGCATAGCCAGGAATGAGCAGCCTCACAGTAACAGAGCTGATGGACAGCCCTGCTGCCGTACTGCTATATATAGTGTTTTACTGAAGCGGGGGAAGGAATAAGAGCATGAAAAGCCCGGGGAAACAGGCCCAGCTCCAATTCATTCTTTCGCCATGGGAAGTGGTGGTTTACCTTAGAAAAGTTAGGATGGCATACAAGTGTATGCTGGCCCATTCTGACCACAATTATAGCCATTCAAAGAATATTTTCTTTGCCACACACAATAGCATTCTAATCATCCACAGCACTCACAGTTTCAGGCTACCATGCCAAATACTATTTAGACACAATTAATATTATTAGTAATAATCTCAACACCAAATTAAAGTGAGCTTCTGCCTCAACGTGGACATCACACTCCTTAGGAACAACAATTAGGGTAACTTAAGAATACAATAACCGGATTTTATATAGAACACAGATCTGCTGATGCATTCACTTTTTCCGTCAATCACATGGTGCTAGTCCTTGACAGGAAATGAGAGCTGAATTGTTTATAGCCTCCTAGAGCTATAGTCTCATCTCAAGGCAACATCTAATGAATACACTAATACAGCCATTATGCAAAGATCTCCTCAGGATGAGCACTGTCCTTGTGTTCGGTCTCATATTCACCAGGATCCGGTGGTCATTAAAAATTGCTCCCACCCAAAAAAAGGAATCAAAGATTATCGCAAAGATGTAAGTAAAGACAGGATATTACAGGACCAACAACCCATTATCTTCTTTTTGATGTTTAACTTGGGGTATATGAAAAGAAAAACTAATACAAGGCGAAATAGATAAACCTTATCTGCAAAATTGTTTCTCAATGCTGTCAATTTAGACGAAGCAAAGACATGCAAAACCAGCCCACCAGCCTGGCAGGGTGAGAGCTGAGCTATCTTGCCTCAGTCTCGAAAGCAGCAACTCTTCCCTGGCACATAATAAAAGGGTTAAAAATTTGAGAAGCACCAGAAGCCGCACAGAGGTTCAGACTGCTAACTCACTGTGGTAGCTTGCCAAGCTGGGGGAATGGTGTGGTTTCTCCTTGGTAAAAAAGAAACCCAGAATTTGAGTAAAACATGCCACAGTCTCGACAACATGAAGAAAGAGCTGTAATCTGAAACGGTGCTGGTGCTCAGGCTGAGTTCTTGCCCCAGGAACAACCAGGAGGACTATGACTGACATGGGAAAGAAGTTAAGAGGACAGGTCTGCGAGTCAGGGATAAGGGCAAATACCATCCTTGAACATGACCAAAAGGTTCTCCGAGAGCTGAGTACTCCGAGTTCCCACTGTTTAGATAAACCAAGACCATGGCTATGGTTTCCTGAGGGAGCAGCTTCTGAAGTTCGTTTGGAGTTTCAGATTGACCCAATCCAGAAACTCCAAGCCAAACTCAACACTCAAGAAAAAAATCACTTTCATCATACACACAGAAACACAGATAAACACCCTAGTAAAGCTACGCCCAGGAAAAGGTCGTGATCTGTCAGCATCTCTGCAGGGTAGGATCTCCATGCAGAGGTGCTGGGCACTGGTTGCTGCAAATGTTCACGTGTAGCGAACGAAATCCACATTCTCGCCTTCCCTCTCCACTTCCCAGCTGGTAGCCTGCCTCCAACTCCCTCCAAGTGTTGAACCACCGCAGTGAGCAGCTGCTGCAGCCCTAACATAGCAGTCCAAACTCCACGCTGTCACTCCAGCAGCTTCTTGCTCCATAAGCAAAAAGAAAAGATGACAGAAAGGAAAAATGAAAAGTAGAGAGGAAAAAAGAAAGATCTGGGGAAAGGCAGGTGGGGGGGTAGAAAAAAAAACATAATCAGGAAGAAGACGTACCACACAACCATAAGGAAAGAAAACAACTAGTTGGGAAGGGGCGGGGGGAGAGGAAGGCACTAGAGTGAGTACACAAGGACTGAAGTACACAAGAACTGAAGACAAACAGTAACACCAGGTAACACCAGGCTCTCCATAGAGATGTGGAAGGGAAAAAACTTGCCTGTAATTAGAATGAACTACTTCCGTTCACCTCCGCAGAACATCAGCTCCCACGTTTCTAGCTTAGTTTTATCTTTCCGTATCTGCGTGGTACGCCGCAGCACGAGCGTGAGGGTTCAGCCAATGTGCAAGTTCAGGGACCTGCCACCTCCCCCTGCACACAGCAGTGCCACGGGGAGCGGGCTACGGCTGCCACATAGAAAATGATGCATTGTAGGCCAACGGGAACAGTTGGGTTTTGGCCCTTTTGAAAGGGATTTTTCACCTGGTATCACAGCAGGAGATGTCACAGTCTATTACACAGATCTCGGATACAACAAACAGTGTATTCATTTCCATTCTAAAGAAATTGCCATGTTCATTTGGACATGCCTATTAAGTCTTAAGAAAAAAATAAATTTGAGCAACTGCCAATTTTAAAGCCTCGTGTTTGATAATAATTATTTGGTTTTTCCCCCAAGTAACATAATGGGCCTAATCCAAATTGTGGGCAAGTATCCTGTAAAATTTAATTAAAAGCCCAAAGCTGGTAAACAAAGTGATATTATGACACCAGAAACGTAACAGAGATTTGCGAGGTTTCAATGTAAACTCAAGTCACAGGTGGTTCCTGAATCCCATACCCATTCGCAGTAACCACCTACTGTACGTTTTTTGTATGTGTTACTCAGTGGGGCTTAGGCCCCGAAATGAACCCTGGAGGAGGAGATGAAGTCATTATCTTGGTGTACTCTCACCTTCACTAAACAAAAAAATACTTCCATTTCCATCCTTTGGGATTTCATACGCCCTGAAGTTTGATGGTTAAAGGTATCGTACAAAGTATTAAGCCAGATCATAAAAAAGTTCAGGCTTTTCTCCAGGGAAATGTTATGCTGTGATCTCACTGTTTTCCCAGATAAATTTCATTGCATTGTTTCTTTTGCAGCAGTTTTAGACCCATGTGAATGCCATAGCCAATACCAGATGTGCCTCCGTGCACTTGCAAGAGAGCTCTGAACAAAGAAAATCCAGGAGAGCTGGAGTTCTGCTTAATGAGAAAAGCCCTGGGACAAAGCTTTAATAGTTTAACTAAAATTACATTCAAAACTTAATTAGCAGAAGCTCTGAACTCACAAGCCATGGCCCATGAGCTCTAATACACTAATTAGCTAAGACACCCTTTAAAGCCAAGTATAGCAAAACCTTCTTGAAGAGCTGTCACGTGAGTCCTCGGATCTGAGGCAACATTTGTGTTGCACATGGGAAGTTCAGCATTATTTCACTACGATGCTGCTGCATATACAATTATTGCAGGTCCTAATTATTTTGCGTAACAAACAAACCATAAAATGTTCACAGCATATAGTTCTATACACAAGGAAGGATAAAAGCAGACTTTAACCATGGAGTTCCATACAGTAATGTGAGCCAAAAACCTTGGAGAGCTGGACAATAATTTTCAAAACTTCAGAAAAAATGCGTATCTCAAGGAATGATAAAAAAAGTCACAAGTGACATATTCTTTTTCCCCCCCCCCCCCCAACACACTTC
>VYZM01013517.1:330496-359647 GCA_013398915.1 Dromas ardeola
CCCCCCCCTAAAAATCTTCCTGGGTCAATCAAAACATCCAGAGATTTATTTAGATAATTTTCAAACAGTTCTGTTCCAATTTCAATCTTCTCTCTTGTTTACTTGCTATAACTGAAATATCTGAACAAAAAATTGCTCAAACATTAGAAATAAAGATTCATTTGAAACATGTAAAAATCAGATGTTTCAGCAATTTGAATAAAATGCGACATTCTTGGAAATTAAGCATTATCACACGGTGTGTCTATTTGGACAAATCACACTGTCTGGGAAGAAAGTTTTACAGTAGTATTTCACACCAGCTTTGGGTTGTCCCACTATCTTTACTGATACTATTTAAGCAAGATTGATTACTGGTTTCAGTAGGAAATTTGGTTAAGTCCAGATTTCAGGATATGAAGCAGTACTATAGGTATTGCAGAACCTTACAATAAATACATTCAGATTTTTTACTGTAAATTTTTCCCTCCCACAAAAACCCTGGGAAAGGTTCAAAATCCCTTTTTGTTATGTCAACACAAATGCATGTATTTCAGCTCTTACAATAAAGATTTTTTTTTATTATTATTATTATTTTGCACGTGAATTTCCACAGCAGACCAGCATTCTATCATGGAAGTTTTCAACATGCCTGTATCTGACACATAGCATTCAGGGAATCAATGAAATCAGTTTAGTGCATTATATAGTGGAGAATGGGAAAGAGAAAATTTAAATCAGGGACATCGGGACAATTCGTATTTATTAAGGAGACTATCCTATGGTCTTACAGAAGATGAACAAATGGAAATTTTACCCTCCCATGACAGATTTGCAGCCAGTGAAATCCATGGTGCTTATTTACCTTTGAAGGACAAACACAGACATTGCCAGGATTTGGATCTGTCAAGCCAGGGCATTTTAGTGGTTGAAACTTGATGCTTTTATGTACCAGCCATTAGTTTTCCTTCTCTGAGGCCTTGTTTTTCCTGCTAAAAAGGTGTGTTTCTGTATTTCAGAATAACTATTTTAGGCTGAAATTAAGACATAGATTCCTACACAAAGGTTAGTCAATGGAACACCTTTTCAACAGGAAAAATGGGCAATTGCCTCTTCCCCTGCCCCCCCAAACAATCAAAAACCCTGGAGTGTTGTTGGGTTATTTTATTTTAATGGATCTTGGTGAGTTTATAAATGTGCGTATATGGCATGGCTGTCTAACCCCAGCAGATAACCTTGACAACTCAGAGGATTATTCCAGCCCTTTGCCTCATTTTTTCTAATGCACTTGAGACATCCCAGGTAGAGATACAAGGTTTTTAAACACAGGGCAAGCTAGACAGAGTCACCCCCTGGCTGCTGCTGACCTTGCGTAGCCAACCCTCTGGTAAAGCTGAAGCTGTGCTCTTACCTCAAGCTAGCTCATACAACTTAAAATTTTAAATTTTGAATTTTAAAAATATGCTTTTGCAGGAGTAAAGTCTGATGTATCCCACCTGGCAACACCCAGACGATCCAACGACTAGCAACAGAGTACAGTGTGCTGTAGTAACTACCGACCACATACGCACAGTCTGAAAACTGGAGTCCTGGTCCTGTATCTGACCCATGGAGTCTAATTCAACACATGGAACAACGACACAGCCCACCCCTGCAAAACGGACACAGGGCATCCATTCTGCTTTCACCAAACACGGCAAAGAATACCAGGCAAACATCAAATAGTACATATTGCAATAATCCTGTCACATGATAACTACTGTTTTACACATGGAACTGTACAAAACTCACACTGACACAAATCCATAGCTTATAGCTATTAGGCCAGTTACCATCTAACAAGAAGTGTCCTTCTTTCCAGTTTTATATAACATTCATGGGATCCACAAAACATCAAGGGAAATCTTAACCAGGAGTGCAGAAAAACTTACTCCCAACAGGTTGAAACTAGTAACAAACAAAAAAAGAAGTACATCAAAGTACAGTATTTAGTTCTGCTTGTATGTGTGAAGCACTAAGTCTTCCCTTGAGGATACAGAGTTGTGATGTTTGCTCCTGCACTGTGCTGCTTCCATTAAACCCATAGAAAGAGTTCAGGCCTCATGATAACTTTGCAACTGCTGATCCAGTAAGCAGCTTAAAAGCCTCTTGATCTCTCAAAGCAAATTTTTTGCTTCCAGTTTCAAGTTACATTCCCTATTTCAAGCGACTGAAAAAAGGAAGAATCAAGGGAAAAGAAAAATAAAAAAAAAAGGAAGAAAAATTAAAATGATGCATGCAGGCTCTCCACAGAAATCAACCAGCAAGAATTCAACAGCACGCTATTCAGATTTCAGTCCATCATGTTCAAGGTAATATGTGGGCAGCAAAATGAGGTTAATCTTTCTCCTTTCTCCTGAAAGTAAATGTAGAAAGGAGACTGGATCTGCAACACAAGAAGGAGTTTCGGTTGCATCCACAGGACTGACTGCTGCTCTGCAGTCCTACGGAAATGCTTCATATCACACCAGCAAGAAGAGATCAAAGAAAACCCATGAGGTTCATTACCCTGACTCCCTTCCAAATCTTCGTCAGCCCCAAAGAAGAGATAATGCAATCTAAAGTTGGTTTAGATCTTACATCAACTCTCTAGGAGGATGGTCCCAGCCAAGAGGGTACTCTACGGAGGAGCTAGTGAGCTATAAGGAGCCCAAGCTGGGGCAGCATCCTAGCACCTCTATAACTACAAATACATCCTGGCTTTGTTCCGTTTCAGAAAATAATTCACATAAGCCAAGAAGTTCACCAGAAAGCTATCTAAGATTTTTCCTCTTTCCATGTTAAGTTTCCAATGAATTGGAAATGGCTTGGGAATGGCTTGGGTTGGAAGGGACCTTAAAGATCATCCTGTTCCAACCCCCTGCCCTGGGCAGGGACATCTCCCACTAGACCAGGTTACTCAAAGCCCCGTCCAACCTGGTCTTGAACACCTCCAGGGATGGGGCATCCGCAGCTTCTCTGGGCAGCCTGTGCCAGTGTCTCACCACCCTCAGAGCAAATAATTTCTTTCTAATATCCAATCTAAATCTCCCCTCTTTCAGTTTAAAACTGTTACCCCTAGTCCTATCCCTGATAAGAGTCCCTCCCCATCTTTACTGTAGCCCCCCTCGGGTACTGGAAGGGGTTCTAAGGTCTCCTCAGAGCCTTCTCTTCTTCAGGCTGAACAACCCCAACTGTCTGAACCTGTCTTCACAAGAGAGGTGCTCAAGCCCCCTGAGCATCTTCGTGGCTTCCTCTGGACTCGCTCCAACAGGTCCATGTCCTTCTTATGTTGGGGTCCCCAGAGCTGGGCACAGTACTCCAGGTGGGGTCTCACCAGAGTGGAACAGAGGGGCAGAATCACCTCCTTCGACCTGCTGGCCACGCTGCTCGTGATGCGGCCTAGGATGCAGTTAGCTTTCTGGGCTGTGAGCACACATTACCAGGTCATGTTGAGCTTCTCATCAACCAACACCCCCAAATCCTTCTCCTCAAAATAACTGAGTATAAGCCTGTTAATATAATTAACTGCTCCAGTGCAGGAAAGCTAAAATAGAAGTAAAATAGAATACAGAAGTTGGGATGTAAAAAGAGAGATTTATCACAAGGAGTATGCTTCTGCCTAAAAAAAAAAAAAAACCACACAAAAAAAACCCCAAACAAACAAAAACCAACCCAAACACAAAAACAAAACACATCACAAAAACCCCAACAACCGTATTCTCATTAACGGTATCCTTCTACTGCCACCTCCCTAACCAGCACATGCCCATACCAGGAACAATTTCATACTTCTCCATGCACTAAAGCCAGTAATATTTATGCTGTGCACAAATCCAGCATATTCCCATTCCAGCTAGTTTAATTAGTGATGAACCCTTGATTATACTGGCCATGTGCTTTTATGCAAAATATAACTTACAAAGCATGCAGCGCACAGAGTGAATCAAAAATTGAGCAAATCTGCACTCTCATTAACAGTTTTCAAATTTCTGTACGAGGCAAAGCATAAGCGCCGACCTTTGGCAATGAGACAATATACCACTGAACTTTATGCAGCCAGGGTAGAAGTATTTAAACTATAGTGCAAACAAAGCTTCATTTTTCTCCTTCAAATTGGGGCTTTAAAGCAAGGCTTGTTCCTAGATTACACTTTTGAAAGCAGTGGTTAGTAGAAACAAACTTCTAGCTGTCTTGCTGTCAGGGATTGATGAGCTCCTGTTGGAGATAAGGATGCTCCTGCAAAAAAGAGGCAGAACTAGTCTCTTCTGAGAAATTGAGGTGTAGGCAGTGACCACTTCTAGAGCTCACGTTACCAAGTGCGTTTCCAAAACTAAGGTCTCAAGACAAATACTGTGTCACTTTAGTAATGTCTAGCAGTTATCCTTCTACCTTCAGATCTCAAAATACCTCCAGGTACAGGATGGCCGTCTCTGTGCACCAAGAACTCTTTCAGTCTACTAAATACCGAAGGCTTTCTACTATGAGTCCCAGCTCTGATGCATGCAATATTTTAAAGTCAACCTGTCTTTCAATAAGGTATTCTTACAGGTACCAGGGCTCTCCTCTTTCTTGTGTAAGGGACTCAGATCTGGAAAGAAAGAAATTTGCTGGGATTTATATTCCCTTCCTGTTTTTCTGAAGCTTTCGGTATTTTGTCTTTATCCTTCATGTCTGATGATTTGAATATCACTGCTCTGACAGACACATTATTTCCCTTCTTGCAAAGGTTTCTATTACTCTTTCTACTTAGAACTGATCATCATTCTTATTTAAATGCAACATTTCAAGTAATAAGTTGTCTAAAAAGACAATCAAGACTCCTCTTCCTACCTTTTCTTGTCACTTGGTAGCCTGCAATACTCAAGGGCTTCTCTTCCAAAATCTCTTTGAGTTACAGCTCCTCATTCACTTCTGGAAAGCGCAGGGTTGGATTAAACTTTTTCTATTTATTCCTGTTAAAATCTTAAAAGGATCCTTTTTTGTCTTACATTACTTGTTTTCCATTCTTCATATTCTTATTTGTCATTTGCATTTCAGTAGCACTTGGAGGTGCCAATGAAACTGTGGACAACAGTTTGCAAACTACAGCACTGGAATAGAGGGACTTCGCCCCAGGAGTTAAAAATTGAAAGAAACTATAAATAAAGGATAATATCTTTGTGGGAAGGATGAACAACATGTAAAATACAGAAACAAGACTTGTCCAAGCTTACAAGGAAGTCTCTGAAAGATATGGAAAGTGAGGCCAGATGTCTGAAAGGCTACTCTCTCCTCTTTCTAATATGCTGTTTTCCAGGGCATTTGTGCCCATCTGGTCTATTCAGTTACGCAAGGACAACATATAAATGGCTGTCATTAGCCTTTGCAGTCTCCAAAACCTGTTTTTCCAACTGCCAAAGATGGAGTTGCAGCAGACCAAAAGCACTTGATCTAGAAAAATGAGTGAAGGGAGTTAGTTGGAATGTATGATCTCCATTTCCATACAGCAGCACCCCAAAGTAGTGAGTGGACTAAAATGACCATCCAAGAAATTTGATATTAAATATTAAATCAAGAAAACACATACTCTAAAGTACAGAACATCACTTCTCAGCAAAGATGAGGTATTATTTTTCACAAAAATACACTTATTGCTGCATGTCTTATATTTTTTAAAAATCTCCAAGAAGCCCAGCCTGCAGCATATAATGGTTTATGCAACAAATACTTGTGAAATGCCTACTTAAAAAGTTAAACCCCCTGGAGGGCTTGTGAATCTTTTAGTTGTAATGTACCCCTGGAGGATTTTATTTTGTATCCAACTAGCCTGAAGTTAAAGAGTACTTTTTGAACATGTTTGCTTTACTTGAAGCTAAAATCTGGGTTACTTGGGGGAGGGCAATGGAGAGTCTAATAAATCTTACAATATACTTCTTGGCAAGAAAACTACTTACTGGTGTCATGAAGAAACAACTTTACTGCTCTCTAAAGAAATATTGGTTTCAGAAGTTACTATTGTATTCAAGACACATGGAAGCTGCATTAAATCAAGTTGTGAAATGTACTGGGGTTATACATGTTTTTTACAAAAAGTTAAATCCTGAAACGGATCCTGACATACATATATATATTAAAAAAAAAAAAAGGAGGAAAGTTTGAGGCTTCCATAAATTTTGAAGGGAGGAAGTTTAAAACTTGGGTGTTCCTCTCCATAAGTCACATTCCACAAGGAAACAGCTTGATTTTATGTATATATTTTTACCATTCAAACTTCAGTGTTTTTTTTTAAACTTCTATTTTCACTGTTTAAAATTGCGTATATGTATGCACAATAAGCATGAAGAGGGAGCATGCTTGCTCTGAGAATGTCAGCTAGCGTATGTTTTCTTATTCATATTTGGGCAAGAGCCCTAACTGTTGGCACACAACACTGTTACTTTCTTCCCCAAACGCTGCATCCACAAATGGATCAGCAAATTAATCTAGACACAACTAATTAAGGCCACCAGCAGCAGAACAAAATTGCTTTGCCAGTTGCCTATGTGTCTGGATCTCCTCCCACAAGCTGCCCAGAGGAAAAAACTGGGAGACCCAATCTCTACAGAAGATCAACTGTAAAGAGAGTAAAGTGAATTAAGACAAAAGAATAGCAGATTGAGTAGTCAATTTATCCTCAGAACAGACTCAGCTCAGATGAGAGCAAGGTTATGTTCTTCCACGCTGCCATGTTCAATTCCATACTCAAGGGACCATCAGAACAAAGGAAACAAGGTGAATTCAAAGTCCCTGAATTTCTATGCTTTCTGTTTGAAGATGTCTACAAGAGTGTGAAGTAAGAGCACATGCCACAACTATCCTTCTGTGGCATATTTGCTAGACTGTTAATAAAAAAGTGTTTCCTTGGAAGTGGCATTTGTAGCTATACAGCTGGCTAGGAACCAGAGACTTCTAGTTCTCCTTCCTCACATGTTTTATTCTGGCCTAAAGAAGTTAATTAGGCATTAAAAAAAAACAAACAAACAAACAAAAAAACCTGCATATGAGTTAGACTTCGATGCTTGCAATCTATGTTACTTAATTCCAAAATACACCACCTTTCCCAAACTTGGATAGAGAAGACATAGCCTAAGCCACACCGTCACGAATTTTGCATTGTTAATCCTCTGATGAATGCAGAGTATATTGCCAAATGATGGTCAGCTAGGCAAAGTTTGTATTTTTTTCTTTAGAATTTGATTCTAATGATATAGAAAATTACTTCTCTGGCTGTTAAAATGCATCCACTTCTAGACCAGAACTGGAACCAATAGCTCCTAAGAGGTGCAGAACAATATTGTGAATGAAGATCCTTTTCCTCAATGTGGCTGGATTCAAAATTACATGAAAGAATATTTTCAACACACACATTTCATGCAGCAAAGATTCCTTAAGTGGGAAGAATGTTTCCCAATTTAGCGTGTTGTTTTGCTTCCTCCCTCACCACTCCCATGGCACTGTGTCCAGTAAAAAGAAGAGGGGAAGGGAGGGCCAAAAAAAAAAAAAAAAAACAAAACAAAACACTCAAAACCCCAATGTCTGCCTTTCAGTTTGACACATGGTTTCATGTGCCATGAAGGGTGCTGAAGAGTTTCCATAAGCTTTCCAAAACATCTGGTGTTCAATGCATCTGAGCTGTAAACTCCAGAACTGGCTACTGTAGAACGAAATGAAGCAAGTGGCATACTTTTAAAGCTTCAAAATCCGAAGTAAAGTTTATCAGGAACTTCAATATAATTGTCTAAACTCTGCAAATTAGAATGAATATTTAATGTTACAATGCTACCAGCACAAAAGGCCTACTTCTTTTGATAAAGGCACTGATTTATCTCAAAGCGTCCTGGGAGGGTGAGGCTGAAATTTTGCAAAAGAAGCTGGCTTGGATCTAGGTTTCAGAAATGACAAAAAAAATTATCAACCCTCAGTTCTTAACTGCCTTACATTAGTCTTCAAAGTTAAAAGGGGGATTAAAAACATCACTAAGCAAAGCAAGAAAATACCAGACATACTGGATTTCAAACACAGTCCAATTTTATCTCCTAATTATTGAAAATGCAAGCTGCCAAGTGCACCAACCATTATGACAACAAAAATCTGATCCAACTTTGCATCAACAACAAAAAAATGTTTATCAGAGAAGTCTAAACCACAGACTCGTTTTATAAACTTGGAAGCAATTCCAGAGCTAGTGCCATACATCTCAAAGGAAAAGACAAACCCTCACTCACATTTTTATATAACAACAACAACAAATATAAAGGGATCAACAGTCTTCATGCAAAAAAAAATTAAAAGCCTTCACAGTTAAAGACACGAAACTTCAACAATGACTGCTTCTTATCAGGGACATTTCCGCTAACATAAGTGCAAGTAAAACTCTTGGCAGAAGTGTCCTGACTCGTGTGTGTCAAGAGCGAGGAGTGAGGAACCAAGCTGGCTCTCAAGGGCTCAGAACACTCCCGTGGTCCTTAACAAGAAAGGAAAACATTTGCCTGCTTCAGGAAATCTTGTAGGACAAGGGTTTCATCCCCTTCCAAATCATCTCTGGTTTCCAGGAGTTTCACATGGAAACTGAAGGCAAATGGCATCTGAGAACTAAAGACTGAACGGTGAACTGAAGGCTGAAACAGTGCACGTGAGAACAAGACACAGGCAACCACATTTGAAAAGGTCAGGAAATTTCATGTTTTTACCCTCGACACTTTTTTCTTTTTTTTTTTTTTTTTCCCCCAAATGCTTCTGGAGGACGAGCTGGCTCAGCAGATCAGAAGGGGAAATAGAGTCTTTCAATAACACGCTGCTGTTCCAAATCCAACCCAATCTTATGGTGACTGAAAGTTATTATCCAATAGGTGGCCAATGTTAAATGAAATAGTGATTTCACTTCCAGTTTCTGTTAAGTAGGTGTCTGCAACACAACTGGCAGTTTCACCAGACAGGCCAAGCTCTGGCTCTCCAAGCCATGACCAAGGCGTGCTGGCAGGGCAGGACGGTGGCTTACACCTGTTTTGTGGCAAAGAACTTCATTTACCAGTGCTGTTAAATATGAACCAGGAGCAAGCGTGTGTTTTTAAAGGAAAGATGAAGAGGAGAATTCTACATACATGACTTTTTCCTGATTAATTCCAGCAACAGAATATATATCTAGTGTGTTTACACTATATAAATTATTATTACATCAAATTAAACTTGATACATAACTCTTAAATTTTGTTCCAAGCTATAAGTGAGGTGCTGTAGGACTGCCATCCGATAGAGCTCTGCTATCATGGCTTATGGAGCAAATGACTAAGAGCCAGGAAATTTTACTAGATGAACCTCAGCAAAGTGTTTTGGGCTAGTTTCTCAACATTAGGACAGGACATCTGAGAGTATGGCTACATGGCAGGCATTCCATGGTAATAGCTCGTATCAACACTTCCACTGGGGTAAATAAAGGAATAAGCTGCTTCAAATTACCTTTTATTTACCATGGGGTATAAGGGAATGCAGACAGGACTCTGTGGAGCAGCCAGAGACCATCTGCCCCGAAACTGCAACCAAACTCCCATATCAGCCTTCAAGGTACCTGATAATAAAACATCTCCACGCTAGCCAGGCACAGATCAGGTGGGGTTTAACTCTTCCAGCACTTTGCCGTTCCATTCTTTGCCTGGTTGCCGATACCTCCTCACTACAGACAGCCTGTTTTAAGCTTCCTCTGACATCGGCTGTCCCTATACACGTAAAGGGAAAGGCAAACTACCACCCAAAAGAACAGCCCCCAGGAGAAACCAAATAATTAGCAACATGTGTTTCGGTACAGAAAGGTGCAGAGAACATGGCTTCCCCTTTCGGTGCACATGAAGGAAATATCTTGGAAAAGCAGGGAACTAGACACTGTTTTTTCAGCAATATTTAGTCTAACTCAGCCCCCATATAAGTTAACTTTTGCACTGAAAGAAGTACACTGTGTAAACTTTTTAAGAGGTTTTTTTTCCTTTATATCCTATCCAGTGTCTTCCCTTAAGAGTATTCATAAGAGCTGAAAAAGGGCGGTATGTCCTCAGGTGACTCTACAATAACAAGTGTCTGCTGGGCCACATGAGTTAGAACCACTCTGCTATTTCTAAAGCTGTGCTTCCACCTGTGTGTTATTGATGACCCACTAACAAAGCGAAAAAACCCCTACGTTGTCACAACCGTGACGCCATATATATACACACACACATATACATCCAGGAAAAAGAAGGAAAATTTAAAACAAGTATTTCAATAATAAGTGAGTGTTACAAAATAATATTTTTCCTCCTAAATGCATGGATAAAGAACCTTTTGCTAGTCTCTGAATTTGGCTTTCACAGCTACATCATCAAGCAATGTCCTACCCAATAAAAATATTTCTTCAGAATTTAATAACTACATCTATAGCACCTTGTCTGAGATTTAAAAGCCTTGGAAATTAAAATATGGCAAGAGCAGAATTTATGACAACTCTGTGAAGTAATGTCTATACATACATTCCCTCTTAATGTCATGATTAATTTACTGCTAGGTCTATACTGTAGCAAACTTAAAAAGAAGTTACTGGTTCTGCCCCAAAACAATGCCCACCCACAGAAGACAAGCTTTTGGCCCCTGTGCCTGTTGAGCCATTTTCTGCCTACTGAATGATGGCAACCAGAATAAAGTCAAGAATGCTCAGATGTGTTAAAAGCTTCAGGCTCTTTGCAGCACTCCCCAAAAGCCATAGGCAAGTGTCATATTGCAAAATGGCTTGTCACCACCCTCTTCCTGCCGTACCCAACACATATATTCCTCAAGAAGCGATCTTTTTCTCTCCAATAGCACCTTTGAGATACTGAAACCTTACTGCTCTAGTATTTTACTTCTGCTGTACTGTAAGAAATAGCAGGGGAAGATGTTTGCTATTACACAAACAATTCTATTTATGAATTGAAAATTACTTCCAGGATTGGCATTTCCAATATATTTATTATTTCAAGGATCATTAATTGTTATAAAGGACAGAGCTCTGAGTTACAACTAAGCACTGTCAGCATAATCTGCTAAAGCCATGTCTAAAGTAAGAGCACTTCTACGTTGAATGGTATCGTGTACAAGGTATTCACCGAAAGGGAGAAAATTCCCATAAATCTGAATTTTGCTGACATAGATTCACGCAATTGTTTTATGTTTTCAGGAGAATAAACTGAAATGAACAGAGTTCAATGGACTCAACTTTGAAGTCCCTTTACCATTACATGCTTGAGAAAGTTAAGAGATGTAATCTGCGCAGTTTTAACAACTCAAAGAGAAAATAAAACCTGTACCATTTTCCTCATTCAAACAGACCGTCATTACCATGTCTTTACACCCAATCTCTCCTAAGTTCCCCCGTTGCTATTACTAATCATACTCCTTCACAGTTCTAAATAACCTTTTTTAAACTTCACACAATACAGACTAAATTCTCCTTTGGTCATTGCTCCAGTAGTATTTACTGGCATGTTTACATACGCAATAGGTATTCCAAACAGTCTGTATCACAATAAAAGTCTGTATAAGTAAGCACATAAATTACTGATAAACAGAAGTACTTTTATTCTTTCACTCTACATCTGTAACAAGAACTCTTTATATCAGTTTCCCTATGTACACAAGAAGTAAATAATTTGCTCTTCCAGCCATCTTAGTTCAACCACCCTTAGCTCTTCCATGAATTTCTTCAAGCTTGCACAGTGTCTTTTTGGGAGTTTCTCTGGGAACAAAAGGGTATTGTAACAGTGGCAGAGAACCACATATTGCATGCTGCTTGCACGATACAATCTCTACAGGCATGCAAAGCACTACCAGACTTGGACTGGCCTCAGCATCTATGCTGAAACACATATAAATTCACCACACATGCTTTTACCCGCAGATCTAATAAGGCTAACAGATGAGCACTTGCAAATTTAACAAGGAATGAGAAATAGGTAAGAGTAACAATATAGGTCTATGCTAGTTTCTGAAGAAGCAAAGTCCCCTGCAATGCCCCAAAAGGAACAGCAAGTGACAACTCAGCTGGGGTTGTAGCCTAACATTATTGAAGTTTCCTACTGATTTTCAGTAACTCCCTAATGAGGGGTTCAAAAAGTCAGCAAAAGGAAAGAGGATTTATCTAAAGGTCACATTCAAATGTTTCTAAACAAGTGATTATTTTCAATCCCAACCTCTTTGGTATCAACTGGAACTTTGCCTGAGAAAATGGTTTCGGGACTCTGCCCGCTGGTTTGTTTGTACAGTGGTACAGGAAATATGTAAATAGATTAAATATATGACAAAGTGCCAAGCGTTTGAGAATGTCTGTATACTCATTTCTGTAATACTCTGCTGCACAATCACAACTGCCAGAGCCAAACTCTACCGAAGTCAGCACCAAAATCCCCTCTGAAAACAGACACCATGTAGTGTCTGATGGGCTTGCTTGCCATCATCTTAGGACCATCACACATGTTCACACATAATCAGCCTTCGCTCAGAATGAAGCTAGTCTGAAACTACATTAAGTGCCACACACCAGGCTACAGATACAATGGGTGACAGCCCAGGAGAAAGCATGTTCAATGCCTAGCTTATTTGTTCTGTTCACATTTGGGTAATCATTTCTCTCTGCCATTCATAAATTATCGTGTCTTATGACAAGAATTCAAATTTGGAGCCCTAACGTCCCTCTCTATAAACATACTGCCCGGTCAGACCTAGCCTAACAGATCTGAGCAGACAGCTCATCTACCCAAAGTGAGAGGTGTTCTTGCAATTGTAGTTAGGATCAAGGTTAAAAAAAAAAAAAAAAAAACAAACCAAAACAACAAAACACAAACACACACACACAAAAACCAAACCAAAAACCACACACACATAAAAAAAAAAAAACAAACCAGTTCAGCTCACTACAGGACCTAATTCTTGGTGTTCATCTTTCTCATTTAAGGTTTAGTTCTCCAAACCCAAGGATATTCATTAGTCAGCTTAAACCTTTTCCCATCTATCCATCAATTTCAATTGCTTGAGCAAAGAAATATAACAAGCTATCAAAGCTGAAACAAAGACATGAAAGCTTTCCTAAAAAGATAACATGATAGGACATACACTTTCTTCTCTGTAAGGGCATACAAACTTGAGTGTTCACTTCAAGAGAATTTATGAGAAAGAAACATTATTTTTCATAGATGATTAACACTTTATGCTTGCAGCTCTACTAGGGCTAGTCAAGTTGTCCTTCCTTGCCAGAGGATTCAGAGTTTGCCCAGTAAAAGAAAGGCTCTGACCCCAGCAGAAAGAAATATATTCTAAAATAAAGACTCCCTGAAAAAGGGAGATTTACACTACTAACAACACAGCTCTCAAGCCACATGGGTAAATTTTAACATTTATATCCCTGCTAACTAGAGACAGGCTCAAACCAAAACCACAAATATGGAGAAAGTCTTAACCCAGATCAGAATTGTATAGCTCACACCCCAACTCTTCTCTTAACAATGGCTGGAAAACGCTTTTCAAAACTCCTAGAATATTTGTTCCATACACAGGAAATGAGTTTAATAGTACATCTTTGGGGATTAACTTTGTTTAGCCGTCCAAGCCTTTGATCCAAAGCCTGTAGATAGTATTGCTTTAGTTGTTACACAGAAACAGACATATTTCCTGATGGGATGCCTCCCTTGCTCACATGGTCATTCACCTTAATCCCTGTTAACTTTATAGGATGCTATACTGCACATATAATTGGCTGTAAAGGAAGTCCTTTACACGTTTCTTGGCCTTCCTCTATTCACAGCATGAAAATGGCGAAGATAAATATACTGCTGAAGCATGGGAATTGGGAAATTGGCTAAAAAGCATTACATTCTTACAGAGGAATTCTTCATTTCTAGACAACAAAAAGCAGCTCCCGAGGATGAATTTACTGCTTCTCCACTTCGGCATAGCGGGCTGCATTATGACCCTATAATCCACTGCAAGCAAGGCAGCAGCTGAGAGCTGCTCTGCCCCTGGAGCTGTCTGAGATGGCTCTGATTCACCAAATCACTGTTTCCTTTCCAGTTTCCCCGCTGCCTCAAGGAAGGCAGCAAGCAGTGTCACCGCACTGTCCTCTTCCCAAAGTGATTCTGCTCCGGAGCTGGGCTATGCTCCACCATCTTTCCACTCACAAATAGGCAAGTGAGGAAGTAGGAGATGTGAAGAGAAATTCTTTAAGCTCCAAGAATACATACACGCTACGTGTGGTTTTGTTAGCAATCTGTACAGTGGGAGTGGTATGGCTAGGCAGTATGTATGGTACATACCTGCCTCAAATGTTGTTGTCTGGTGTGCTAGGCAATGCGAGATGGCAAAAGGATTCTTGATGTTCCACCCTGCTAGTTAGACCACCATGGGGCTTTGTTTCTCCATCAAGATTTAGTTTCTGAACAATGCAGCATGTAAATCAAGCTAAGGCAAAGGCAATAGCTGTAAAAATAGAAGTATCTATCACATACAGTGCTGAGAACTGAGGAACTGGGAGGGACAGAAAGTAGCACAGGGCAACTGCTGAGAAAGTGGGATCTGTTGGCAAAGAAAATTTTAAGTCTCCAAAGGGAGAGGGAAAAAAAAAAAACCAACAAATGCCCGTATCTTACACACAGACTGAAGTACAATGATTCCAGCCAGACTGACCAAATTCTCCAAAACCACTGAGCCGCTAGATTGAAACCATCCTTACAATTCAACATTGACAGTAATCATTGTTAAATACGTAATAATGGGTTGTGAGATGCCATTACATCCTCTTTAGAGAGGCAGAATTTGTCTGAATTCTTTTCATGAGGAGGGGGAATGGGGAAGCTACAGGCTGGGATGTGCCTAGCTGCAAACACACAGCTGTAGGGGTGTGCTCACTGCTGCCAGGCCTCAGAACAGGACAGTAAGTGCCTCTTCACCACCATACATTTAACTGTGCGCTCTATTGTTTAAAAGAACAAGTGACATTTGCAGCAGAGAACCTGGCAACAACTAAAAAGCTTGGGAACATCCATCGCTAACCATCAGTCACCATTTCTAAACATGACCACGGGTGATACATCACTGCCAGCACCACAAGGAGGAGGGAAGAGGTGTTAATTAACCTGTAAACCTGCTCCACTTTGTGCTCCAGATAGTACAAAGGCCCACCAGAATAGGAGGCATAGTTCACCCTCATTATAAGGCTCTCCATTACAAAGCCAGTGCAAACAAAAGCCTACCGCTTTGACTCACCACTCCACTTCAGTTCATTGTAAACATTTTGACATGCATTTCACTCATGTACAAACTCTGCTGCTCTGAAGAATAACCTTCAAGAGAGGGTAATTTCATTATTCAAGCAAACACCAGAAAAAAGATCATCTCCCTGCAAAGCCTCAAGTCTAGCTGGTGCAGCAGAGCTCATCTTCAGTTGAATTTTTAACTAACGTTTTCCTCTACCCTTTAGTTATGTCTGTGTAGTCCTTTTCATCTAGTAACAGTGGTTAAAGAGCTTAAAGTAGTGCTGCACTAGAACATGCAACTTCCAACGGACAAGAGAACTAGTAGTAATTACTATCACAAGATAAAAAACACAAACATAAATTATTTTATGATTGAAGTGTTACCAAAGACTGGCCTCTGCTTTGTTTCTAAAATGATTGTTTCTTACTAACCTTCTTATTGTGTGAGAAAATAGCTAATTACGGACCTTCTTACTGTGTAGAAATAGTTATTCACTGAGCTGATGTTACAGAGAGTGATAATAAGGAGACAACCAGAAGTAGCTCATCACCAAGGATGGAATAACAAGAAGTAGTTAATCACTTCAAGGTTCTCCTGTATGTCAAGTATGTGCTCCTATACCAATTAGGAGAGAGTTATGGCTACTTCAAAGAACATCCTCAAGAAGTTGGCAAACTTACAGCAAACTTTTACTGTCCTGAGATGACTCAATACCTCAAAAGGATAATGTGAGGAAGGGTCTTCTTACCCAAACGACCACCGAGACACTCACGCTTGCGCAGAAGCGTTTTGCCAACGCAGCCAAGTTTGATACGCATAAAAAGGCTATTCGGTCATCCTAATGAATATGTAGGCCTAGGTGGAGTTACGTATTAGGTAGGTGGAATAATGAGAATATTTTGTGTATAAATAATGGGTGACTACTCCGGTAAGGTGTGCTAGATTTGTGGGTTTTCCCCCTAGCACCCGACATCGATAAAGCAATTATCTCCTCTCTAAACTACTTTTGGTTTCGAGGGCTTTTATTTCAGGTAACAGAAGCAAAAAGGATTAAGGGCACAGCTCAGGTATCCCATCTGTAATGCCTGAGCTTCTGATGTGCCCATTTCACCCCATCCCCTGAACAACCAAGTCAATGGTTTTGTTACATGTACGCATGTGAAACCTACTTCATTTCTTTGACTGTGTCCCCAGTACCAAATGAACCCCAATTTTGCACTTTGTATCCTTTAATAAGCCTGTTTGCGTTAGCTGAAGAAACACTCCATCCTCTGCCTACTCGCTTTTTCAGCCTCCTTTCAGAGGAAAGGTCTAGCTTTTCTATCTAGGATTTAACCAGCCCTCCCTTGGCTTCTTTCTTAAGAGTGCATTTTTACCCAGTCTGACAGGAGCGCATTTTGCTCATTCTTGTTTGATATATTTATTGTGAGACAGGATCATATGAGATTGAAGGCCCAGAAAGCCCCATGCTGTGTACCTTGCATAAAATGTACTTTCCCTTACACTTGAAAGAGGCTTACATGACATATAGTTTTTATAAATATATATCTATGAAATTTTGAAAGTAGGCAAAAAACAGTATAATATCATAAGGTAGCAAGGAATACAAAAGAAGAAAAAAAACCACAGTGAATAGAATCCTTTTTTTATAAAAAAAAACAAAACACCCTATGCTTAACACAAACTCCTTCATGAATTCTCTTTATACTTGCAGGGACTCGAATTCACCATTCTGCTGACACTGTTGCTGACGCTACTGAAAAAGTCACCCAAGAAGGCTCATTTTAAAATAAAATTTTACAAGGAGAGGAAACACAGATTTGTAACAGAACATTTCCTTTTACTTAATCACAACATCATTACTGTGATGGTATAAAGTCCACTTGGACTTCTTAATAGATTTGATGATAAAGACATAACTTGTTTAGGCTAACTGCCACAAAGACATCCAGTTAAGAGAGAAATATCTTAAATTATAGTTACCAAAAAAATCCCCCCTCAAAATTATTTAATACCAACAAATAAGAGATTCCTGAAGTAACTCGGTGTTTCTAATATTGCTATTAATTTTTAATACTACCTTCAGATTCCATTCACTCAAGTCACTGAGGGATTCTTAAGTATTTACAGGCATCAGTCAAACAAGGAACCTTTTCAGCTCTTTGCCCTTATAATCATGAGGTATAAACTTTCAACTTCCATACAGAAGATATTTTTAAAATGAAGAGTGCATTTCCCAGAATAATGATGCTCTAATACCAAACAGCAGCTCAGTTATTTTGTGTTAAGAAACCAAAGCCCTTCTTACACAATTTCAAAGCAGCAGCTGTGACTTTGAAACTAGGAATTCATCCTGGCCACCTGCTTTAAAACTAGCCAAAATAAACGTGGTAGGATGGTTCCTGTGGATAACCATGGGATGGCAGGGTCGCACAGGTTGTTTGCTGGTAGGGCTTTAGGTCCTAGAGATCACTCACTCCTCCAGGATCTCGCCTGGACAAGGACCTTGGGATCAAGCCGCATCTGAAAGCTGGATTAATTATTAAGTGCTAGATTGCGGCACTGTTACTCGTGAGGAGCAAAACTTCATTGCACCGTTGAGATATATTGTTCACAGCATGCCATTCACACTATGATGTTTTATTCCCTGAACAGATGACCCTTTTCAATCACTTGGCCAAGCAGTATTATGGTCTGGCTTGTAAGGTATTGCTCTCTCTGAAGAAAGGGTTTGTTTTGCCGTTGGTTTGGGTTTTTTAATATACTCAAACCCACCCATAATGGTAGCAACAGTAAACTAAAAATGATGACTTTAAAACCTCAAACCAGCCCACTTTTTCTAGCCTTAACGAATGCACAAACATTGCAAAAACCAGTGCCCACCAATGCAACTTAGTGGAACATGAGATCTTCCCAGATTCACAGCCATAGCTAATGTAGCATAGCACACCTCAGGAGGTATTTCAGGGTCTAATCCTGCTCTCAGCAGAGTTAAGGGAGAGTTAATGGACTCCAATGGTAAAAGAATTTGGCCTACAAAGACTTGGTCATTTCTAATTCTCGGCATGAAAAAGAAAGCACATTTCGCATTAACCTGAAAATAATCCCCATCAGAAAACTATACTAGAAAGTACTACAGAAAAAAAAGAAACCTTTAATATTTAAAAACATACAAATGTGTTCCTAAAAGTTTATTTTAGTATAACATTGTAAGGGGGGGAGGGCATCGTTAAAAAAAAAAAAAGAAAAAAGAAAAATCAGGTCACTTCTAAGTGTGCTACGTTCTTTACACTTTCTACGCCTTTTTGCCTTGCTTTCAGCCTTTGCACGCCCCTTTCAGACAAAGTAACCTACTGGAACACTAGCAGTGCCAAGGTGGAAATACGCTTCTCTCCTTACAGCCAGCAGAGGACCCACACCTTGATCTTCAAGGAAAAGCCTCTGGATGGTGCAACTCAAAAGGCTGCTGCAAGTTTATCTCCTCTTTTTTTTTTTTTTCTTTTCCTATAAATTACTCCTCCTTTTGATGTCTATTCTTGCTCTTAAAAAAAATACACACATCAGGTTAAGATGAAAACTGCCCACATGACAAGTTTGTGTTTACAAGCTTAAGAGCAAGTTTCACTTGAACACAGGTCAATGCCGCTTTAAGAAAACATCACATACCAAAAAAATCACACATGGTTAGAACACATCACGAGCAGAGAGGAATTGTGGACTCAGTCTGTGAGGCACCGAGCCAGCCCGAGAAGCCCTTTGAAGTTAGAAAAACATCCTCTGGTCAGAGCACATTTGTGAAACCGTGGGACAGGCGCTTTAAACAACATTCACTCCGAGATCACCTGCGGTGTGCCAGTGGATTGGCGCCTGTGTAACCTCAACAACGTAACCCTTTATATCCCACAAAGATTGCTCACTCTGAAAGTTGTCCCATCAGTAGCACACAGTCAAAAAAAACCACATGGCAAAACCTGTACCGTTTCACCCTCTCCACAACAGAGCCAGGCGGTTCCGACGGGAATGGGAAGTTTGTGTAAAGCCTGCTGTGAGCAGGACTCGGGCACCGGGAGAAAGGGCGCTTCACCTGAACAAAGCAGCGCTGGCACGGAAGGAAGGCATCACCCTGCAAGAAGGGCCATCGCAAACCAGTGTTGCACAAAACTTGCAATACAGTTCGGCATGCAGATGGGTATGACACGAAATACTCACTGTTAGTCACCATCAGCATGAGAAGAAAGATTCCTGGCTGTGGATGGCTAAGCCCAGGTCACACACGCTTCCCCCCCGGCTCATTTACAGAGAGATGAGGCTGAACATCAGAGGGCTGCTTTTACAGCTGAGTTACTTCCCTCCGCCCAGTTCTGCCCTCAGCTATTAGCACCCAGCCCAGTGGCACCAGTACGCTGTGCCAACACAGTTTCAAGCCAAATCCTACCCCTGGCCTGGGCTGTGTCTCAGCCTGACACGTCTCTCAGAAAAGAGTCTCTGTACATATTTCTAGCCGAAGGCAGAACTGGTTATCCATTCCCGATACTACTGGATATTGTAATTGGTACACAGTATCAGCAGATTTTGAACAGATGCCATGTCTATTGAGAGCAGGGCAGGAAGAAGCCTCACCCTGCCTTTGGATAGGGCTCCTGCTGATAGTAGGAGACACTCTGACTATACAGTAGGCCAGGACCCTTTCCTTGCTTCAGACATACCCCTAAAGGCATGACATTAGCATTTTTCTTGTCTTCTGTATTTGACAAGCTTTCCTATTTTCCCCAGAGGTGGTGAAATTCTCCTCATCTTTTTGAGGAGACCAGGACTGTAGCTGTTGCCATCAGAAACACACAGGAGGAGGCTCAGATTACTGGTGCAGAAATAATAAGGGACCTCAGTCTTTTTGCTGCTCCCACAGGACATTACCCATTGTCTGCTATTCATTTACTGGCAAATCTACGGGGCTTCCCACTGCAGCATCTTCAGTTTGTCTTGCCAAAATGGGGAAAAATCAGAGGTGGCCTTAGATTAAAGGTAAATTTTTTAGCAGAGGTTTGTTCTGTGTTTAAACAGCACACGTATGTTTACTGACTAAGCACGGGCAACACCTGCATGCTCCAGTCTAGCTGGTCCCTCCTGGAGAAGAGCAAACGTCCGAGGACACAGCGCTACTTCAACGTGCCTTGCTTTTGACTCTCATCACACAGTTTCACAAAAATTGATTTCTTTTTTTTTTCTAAATTGCATTTTTTAAAAAAAAAGAAATCAAACAGCACATCTGGAAAAGAGTGCCATCATAAGGTTGATGACCAAATTCCAGTGAAATCTATGTAGCATCAATGAATACAATACTTCCTTTCCAAATGCTGGGGTTTTTTTTCTTTCTTTCTTTTCTGTTATACATCACCATGTTTTAATCCAAGACTGACTGCCTTTCAAAGAAAAGCCCTGTACAATAGCTTAGGAGGAAGAGATCTCATTTACTTCTTTATGCTGTGCATTAGTCCAGAGTTAGAGATTTTGTGTGCTTCCTATTGGTCATAAATAAACGATTAAAAACAGCCTTAGAGTAGAAGAAAAAAGAAAAAGAAAAAAAAAAATAGGAGGATGAGACCATGGTGCAATGCTTTAGCAAACCAACCTAATTAGATAAAAAACACCTTCATACAATAAAAATGTGGTGTTTTAATGGGTATTAAGCAGTGTTGCGGGAATAGCCTTTCTCAAAACATGCTTTTTAAACCTACGTGCAAAATTACATTGCTAATTACAAGTGGGAATTTAAATAGCAGTACAACTGGGAAAAACTTTTGTGAACCTGTCATAAAATGATCAGATAAACTGCATCTTCAGGGGAAAATACATTGCCATTCCACCAGCAGCTGCTAGATAGAACGACTGTCAGTCTCACCACTTGAACCTTCCCTCATCTTCCACTGATGTGGCAGAGAACCTGGTACAAAACCACGGAAACCAATGAGAGGCTTCCCCTCTACTACAGCAGGGCTTTCACATCAAAACGTAACAGAGAAATATTGCAGAGTTTTTCAAAAAGATAAAGCCAGACTTACCTAACGGCACTGAGTTAGTTTAAAAATATACCTTTAAAAGTAAATTATTTATGGTATTATGAAAAACTCCTTTTACATACATATCCACATCAGGAACAAGACCTTGCTCATAAGCTTTGCATAAATAAAAATAGCTCTAACTGAGATAACCTATGAAGTTTATCCTCAAAATAAAATTAAATATTCGGGATGGCTAAATGAGGCACAGTTTTTCCATGGGAAAAATATCAAAGTATTATTTATTTTTCTGTAAGTACTTGTTTTGAAAAGCCTTTCCTTCCCACCTGGGCTTCGGCTAAAAGCCACAATCTACATTTAAACAGTGTGTATGCTTTAGAAAACTATCAACCATCTTTTTTTAAAGCAGAAGCGTATGAAATTATTTGATCCACTTTTCATATAGAAAGTCTAGGGCTGACCATAAAGAAATAGGCAGGCTCCCAGTATAAACTTAACCAGGATTACATCAAAGACCTTCCTCTAGGATCAGACGATTGATTTCTTCAATGCTTTTTAGAATTTCTTCCAGGATATTTTGGGTTATTGCCTTAGACCTTTGCTCAGCTGGAATGACAGATATTCTGTTTGCTAGACTATGATGTTCTCTCTTTATAGGAGAAGGAGTGTCTGTAGTTTATACACACTTACGCTATGTGAACAGAGAGAGACTTGGAAAGTTCACAGGCAAAATTATTATTTATTGTTTCAAAAAAAAAAAAAAAAAGAGTAGTTTATTACAGAAACACTGATACAGGCTTAACCGCAGCATCTTATGCAATACAGAGACTGTTTGTTATTCTGTGAGCTCAGGACTGGGGCACTCTATGCTCGGAGAAAATCCCCACTCCCCCAAACAGGCATTTGTTCTTTATATACATTTAACGCATAAGGCTTAGCTTTACAGCTACTACCTTCTCTACCTAACTCTCTTGAAACTAACTGTCCTGGAATTTCAAAAGATTTTTAAGATAGGACAAGAAGCAGCTTAGTCCTTACCTACCACTGTCAAATCTTTGGGGAATCAGACAGCAAACTATCTCTAAGGGCAATGCGACACACTACCCACCGTTCTCCTTCCTCCCCCAAGACAAATCTGTCACCTCCGTACCACTCATCATCCGCATCAGAGTATGGATCAAAAGATCCAAGGCTGCTCCCAAATCCCATTTCTCCTGCAAGACAGTACTTTGTTCTGTCACTTCCCTACTGAGTCTATCCCCTTATTTTATGCCTCACAGCATGCGTGGCTGCACCCCAAGATCAAACACCCATGTATGATTTTCTTTCACAGATCTTGAATCACAATGTTATACTTTAATAGGAACCTCAATATACTTAATCCCTTTAAAGCTGCCACAGTAATGCCCCCAAATGCATTAAATTCCACCCTAATCGCAAAACACAAAGTATTTCTCCCGATGGACAGTACGTAGACTGTTCTGACCACATACCAATCCATCTCCGAGCTAAAGCAACACACACTGCCGGCATTTGTTAGTTGGAAGCCCAAGGATACAGGGCTGAAAATTCCAGGCACTTTAAAAGTTCTCTGCTGCAAATTTTGCTCAAAACATAACTGATCCCCTCCCACATTTTAAGGGAGGATCCCACATTCTCAAGGGATTCAAATCTATTACAACCGAAAGCAAGACTGGTAGATGGCACTTTTCAAGGTATAAGCAAGTCACCCTTTCACAGTCAACTCGATGAGTTTCAGAGTTCCACAGAATTTTCAGATCAAGAAGGGTTATAGGAGAAAATCACTGAACTCAGAGCTTTCACAAAAAGCAGAAAAACTGCTTGCCTGATAAGTCTTGTGAACAAGAATTCGAGTTTATTAACAGCTTCAGATTTAAGGCACAGCTCCTTCTCGTGTACGTTTGGCAGGGACCTTGGTTTGAGCCAGGGGACCACAAGGTCTTACATTACCCCTGCCAAGAGGTCAGCATGGCGGAATCTTTTAGGTGTATTTTTACAGGGCTCTTCTTGGCCATTGAGAAGCTTCTCAGGCACTGATGGCATTTTAGTCTCCTGTGGACGCAGTCTGGTCTTCTGAGGAGCAAAAGGATTTACTCCACCAAAAGTTTTATAGGCTAAAACAATAGGATCGTCTATTGCCCTATAACATACAATAGGGCCACACCACACAAACCAAATCAGTTCCACAGCTGTTATAGGACCTCCCAGCAAGAGACTGCATCGTCCCCTTCCTCAAACAATTATATTCTGGACTACACCAGAATTATTTCTCACATACTATGGGCACATATCAGGCCATGTGAGAGAGACACGTATAGATATTAAGGAATCTGGCTGAACACTTACTTGCAGATATAAGCCTGTTTGAAAGCCAGCTCCCATGACAAGCCAATGGACCGGTCCACAGCAGTCTATTTGCAAGACACTAACTATACAGGACTTTCCAACTCAATAAAGGATGTCTCTCACGTTCAGAAGTGCCATCTCTACTCTGCAAATTACAAGATAAAATATATGCCATATTGCTCTGATGACAATAAACCCAGAAGTTTACAAAAAGCAAATGCAGTGTATGGCTGTAGCCCTTGCAGAGAGACCAGGGCAGCAATAGTTGAACCTACACAAGTCATTTCCCCTCTCTCTTAGATTACGCAGTAGTAAAAGCATCTGCGCCAGCACAGCCCTTTCACCACAGCTAACACCACTGGCGTTCCACCACTGCAAGACAAATGTCATGAGATATTCCAACACAAACACTCTTTGCTGGCTCAGAAATCAGACACAATGAAGATTCTGCATTTGGAACTTGGTTAATAATTCTTGAATGGAATACAGTCCAACTCAGTCTCCCATAGCTGTAGTTACTCTGTAGGAGTAAATACAAGCTTAGTTTTGCTGCCAATGTTGGCAGATATGACTACATAAATTCACAGAGAAAGTCTATTTGACCATTTCTTCACATTAATTTTTTGAACTAAAACTATACCTCATTTTCCATGTAAAGATATCTATAAATATCACATAGTCTGAAAACTCCTGAGTATTCGGAGTAACTAGTATATTAACTAGAAAAGTGGTTTAGTTAAAAAAAAAAACCAACTTCAAGTATTTTGTATATTTCAACATCTACCATTTACCTTCCAGTCAGGTTTTGATGTTGACATTCACGAAGCAAAATCCATCCACAAGGATTTCTATAAAGTTCAACATCTGCAGCACAGAGAGCAACGTTCCATTTTGATTTAAATATCATCACTGAACCACTATTTCCCCAACTTTGGAAAAACTCTCACAAAGTTTCAATACTCAAGAGACTTCTCTTTCCTCTGTTCATAACCCAATTCAAAAGAAACCATAAAAGTCAACTAAGATCTTCTTCTGAAGGGTGCCTACAAATAGCCACTTACCGAGCTCCTCCTGGGTCTTATTACAGATCTCACAAAACCTACAGAAAATCCTTCTGTTAATGAATGCTGCTGTAAAGAACATTCCCATATGTCGACAATCATGTGCTACAAATTTCCCATTTTTGTTATAAGCAAGGTTTTAGTGTAAGTCTGGACTAAATTATTTACATTTAAGTCATTAAAGAATGTAACATACTGTTGTTATTTTTCATCCCAATTTATGGAAGAAAACCTACTCCATAAGCAAGGCCTTCTCATTCAGAAGAATTAAGGTTTCACTAAGCCAAGGGGGACTATCAGTAGCCCAAGAGACATGACTTCTGTCACTTAGATGAGGACTTCACCCAGCTACTACATAGAATATGCTTCCTTCTTACAAACATCGACCTAAGTAACTCCACCTTAGAGGGGGTGGGAGAAAGAGGGTTGTTAGAGATCAAAAAAAAGTTACTTTAACGAGATTGTTTGCAGAAACTCCATGGGCCATTCAGCTTTCCAATCAACATGCCAAATTAAAAGTGCACCACATTAAATCTGAAACACCTATAAAACAAGCCCTGATGAAATACAGACTGTCTTCCATCCACCTCCTCCATATGGCTCCAACAAAGTCAACTTTTAATTTCATAACACAAAATATTTAATTTATGCTTTTCTTCATATGTCAATTTAACCTCCGGCACATAGCTTTGAAACCATGTAAGGATGCCTAACACTTTCCATATGGCAACTGAATTGTGGCTTTTAATTGCACCAACTGGTATCATTCAAGGATAACTCCCTTGGAATCCAGCTTTCTGCTACAGTATTGGCCAATCCGCTAATCTCATCACCATGGCACTAATACTTTCAGAGACTCTTTGATTAATATTCATATTATAATTTTCCCAAACCAGAGCTGTCAAGATATACTATGTGCACCACTAATTAAATTATCTTGGTTTGTTGGCACCAAATTTCAACACTAAATAAGATTCTGCTTCTCTCTCTTTCAATACGAAGTTTGGCAATTTTATTTTAAATGCCATGCACAATATTCTGTGCATCAAAACACTTTTTTAGTCATACCAATATCTAGCACTGCTGAGTCTGTTGTTTCTTTTAATCCTCAGAGTCAATACAAATAATTATCTATACAATTCTGACATTAATGTACTTGAAAATATTTCCATTTAAAAGATCACTTCAAGCAGTCACACAAGATAGCACCCGAGGAAATTTTAATTGCTCTTGTCACCATATCAGTACGAAGGCAGTCTTTCAAATGTCGCTCTACCCACGAGATGACCCCAAAGCAGTGCTACAATTAAATCTTCCACTTCAACAGCCTCTATGCCATAGTAGATACATACCACTAAAAAAAGTTTCTTTTCTGTTTATTATTTTCATGCTGGACAAATGACCTACCCAGCTGTGTCTTCCATAAGGCTATGTATTTTTATATGCACACACACACATGCTATTTAACAGTGGGGGACTGGGAAGGGCTTTTTTTTTTTTTTTTTAATTTAAGAAAGCTCATGCTAGAGGAGCAGTGAAGTTGACACTGGCGTAGTCTCCTCTCAGCCATGCCAGGAATGCCCATTAATGTCACTGGCAGTTACAGGCACAGAACAAATGGAGAACAAGCCCCACCTCTGAAGCAGTGATGTGCCTCAGCATTTCATACTGTATTATTCCCAGATACTCAACTCTAATTAATATCAATTAGGGTTGAACATGAGGATCACTAGCACTAAAGAGCCCAGCAGAAGTGGTATGCTAAAGTATTTTCTATTTTACCTAAAATGACTGCATACAACTTGGCTCGCTGTGAGCTGGTTTGAAATTTAATTAAAAATATGAGATTTTTTTTCCAATCCCAAGCACAGATCTCAATGAGACAGTGTAAGAAACTAGTAAAATTTCTTATGGCTTTGAAGATAAAAGTAAATTGAACTAAGCAAGCGTCGTATTTAGTATTTTCCCCTCTAGCATAGAACTACTTCTCAGTTAAATAAATAAATACATGAATATTTGCAAACAATGTTGATCTCCAAAAATAGTCTGTAAAAGTAAACACACCAAATAAATTTAAATTTAAGAATGATACAGGATAATCCACAATGTCAGAAAACCTTTCTGGGCACAAGTTAACTCATTCTTAAAGCAGCAAAACAAGTGTATTCACTTGCTCTAACAGATCTACAGCCCCAGTGGTTTCAATTAGCTTTGAAACTAGAAGATGACTCTGGACCTCGTACTTTTCATGGATGCAACAGAATTCCTTTTTTCTTTAATTCTGCATGATGTGGAAGGCTGCAGCCCAGCCCTCAGCCTCCACAGTAATTAAAACATTTAGAGCAGAGCAGCCCCTGCTGGGCAGGTGGCAATGGTTTAATGAGATCAGAGCTCTTAGCCCAGAACAGAAAGTTGTATACACACCAGAAGTGCATATTTCAGATACAGTTCCCTTCCCCCAGCTCATGCCTTCACCACCAATTCACTATGAGATCCTTCTCAGATAACTGATGCATTTGGCAAGAGCTAGACACTAATTACTGTTCTTCCAGTGAACTGGAGGGTGGAAGACACGTACAACATGTCAGCAGAGGGAAGTCTGCTCTAACCAAGAAACTCTCAAAACTGCAGTTCAGGAAGAGAAAAGGTGTTGTATTCTTGAACCCTCCTTGTGTCAAACACCCCTTCAGTGAACTGATGTAAAGACCTCCCCTCCACAACTATTGTAAATTCAGTCATTCTATAGAGGAGGACAAATGAAATTTTATTGCTTTCCTCTATTAGTCACTCATTCCTCTTGTAAAATGCTACATGAATCCCCCTGAACTTCAGTGTCATCTCCCCTGGATGACTAACTTTAGCAAAACCGTTCAGTGTGTCTGTTCTTGAGGAAAACAGCCTTCCAACTACAACCAAGACAGAAATTTTGCCTTATATAGAGCAACGTAAATCAAATTCCACTGTTGCAATCAAGTTCTAATCAAAATGATTCAAAGCTTTGAAGTTTCAGACTTGGAAACAACCGAGTGCTCTCCTCTCCCATCAACAGGTCTTTGGAAGTACACTGGATTTCAGGGCCCTACATACAAATGAAACCACCATCAACAAAACTATGATTAAGGATTCCTAGGAGGAAAATTATTTCTAGGACCATTATTTTTTTAAAAAAATCAACTGGATGTTTCTCTGAATACAGATATTTTCATCAGTGTTTCATCTAACTCTTTCTGCCATAAGTCACAAGCATGGCAATTAGGACTTATTTCAGGGGATAAAGCACGTTTTAATGAGAAGCCAAAAAGTTTCGGCTGTAACACAGTAAAACTGTACCATTCCACAACAGCCTTGTAAGCTAATCGAACATTTTAGGAGGAATTTTGAAGTAGTAAGGAGAAGAGCCCTTGGTTGATTCAAGTGCAACAGTACTACATTGTTGCGGAACACACAACTGTCCCACACAGTCCCATATGACTAACCATTAGCAGAAGTGACTGGTATTTCTACATCTTGAGGTGAACGAAGAGCCAAAAGGTTAGGCTACAATTCGCTCTGTATGTTGGTATAATTATACAAGAGATCAAAGAGATCTCAGAAGAGGAACGGTCATGCAATCTCAGTTATGGAGTCAATAGCTGTGACTCCCCAATCCTTGTCAAAAAGACTGTACATATGGCACATCTGGTTCCAATGTAGGATTAGAAATGCATCCTTCCATATTACCAAAAGTTCATATTTTAATGGAACTTTAACGTAGCTGTCACAGTGTGCCTGTGACAGGATGACAATTAAGCTAAATAAATTAGCAGGCTATAGATGCATACTACCAAATATATCAGGCGATAAATTGCTAATATTTTCAAACATTCAGAAACAGCTCTATCAGGATGACAGTAAAAAGCCTCATGGGAACAGCGCTTTTAAACATACTTAAACCTATTTACAGTTTTATAATGTACTAAGACTGTAGACTAATTTTTAGTTAATGGCTCGCTAATTGCTGAGCTATCATGAGGAGGACACCTTGAGTAAGAAGAAAAATACTGTTCTACTGTCATTCCAGCTGAGCAGACCTCATGGAACAGAAAACTGAGCTTTGTGAATAGCAAAATACCTTTGACAAAGGATTTTTTTTTCTTCTTTTCAGAAAGCAAACTGTCTTTGTAGAAGAAAACATATTTCACAAGTCAGAGTTTTTGACCTTTAACTCTTGTATTTTAAACCTATGTTTAGTTTAGTGAGTTGAGCTTCTTTCCTAGAAAATACTTATGTGAAAGACAGAACGTATCTAAAAAGCTTGATTCACAAAAATGGGGATAATGAAAAATAATTAAAAGCACATGTTTTTACTCTTTGCATCTGTATGATACATGTATGTGCCTTTATTAACAAGAACTTCTTTCTTTGGACACATTGTCTCCAAGTAAAGCACAAAAAAAAAAAAA